>JACDJE010000299.1:1063123-1438025 GCA_016647715.1 Pavo muticus
TTTATTTAGGTATTGCTTTAAGGTGTTCTGGATTTTTTTTTTTTTTTTTTTTTTTTGGTATGCATTGTTAAATGATAAGTGAAAAGTTTGGTAAAAATGACATTTCAGTCTGTTTATTAATAAGGAGAAATCAAATCAATATTATGAAAACTAATACAGTTTGCAATTTAATGCATGCAGTGCTTGACTTTATGCAGCTCTAATAATAATAACAGTAATGTACGGTGTGCTTTTTCTTTGGGTTTTAAATTATAAAAAAATCATTGTAGAATAATGGTATGTGCTTAATTGACAAGGTTATTAATTTTAAATTCAATACTTAATCAAAAACCAATAACATTGCTATGGTGTTAACTATACATAAAGCCATAAAGAAAAGAGAAACATACTAGGCTAGTACATATTGTAATAATTTATTAGGTTACTCAGTATATGTGAGACATTGATTGGAACAAAGTAGTGTGAGTCGATTTGATTGAGCCACATCTTTTGCTGTCTTGAATGATCTCTTCGGAGAACTACACTTGAAATCAGAAATTGTGTATTTGGAAAATAATTATGGCTTTTTATATTTATACATTTTTGTTTAAGTTGCAGTTTTGGAGATAGAATGAGTAAAGGAATATTGTCTTCCATGAATTATACCCAGATTTTTTGCACTTAATCTGCCACTAGGCCAGATTTTTATACTAAAAGCAGACAATGCAATAGTTGTCTTCTGAGAATGAGGACAGTGAATAAATGGGCAAAGAGCTGTATGAGAGAATGAGTCAGTGGAGCCACATGAGGTAAAAAGGCTGGCATATCATTGGAATCTAGTGGCTACAAAATCCATACATTCAAGATGGATTATCTCTTTTATTCAAATGGCTTGGGAGAGCTAGAGGCTTTTAGAAGTCTATTCTGGTTGAAAGAGAAACAAAATGGGATAAAGGCCATCCCCTTAACTCTGGTATATGGGACCCAACATTCTAAGGGTTGTTTAATAAAAAGCAGCATAATAGCCAGTAAGTTCTGAAGATCCTCTCATGCTGCATGCTTCTGCCACTTCTTCTGTGGGTGCTTTAGACCTTTCCCTGAATCAGTGCAGTTCACTGACTTGGCAAAAATGGACTGGGTCCTGCTGCTTAGTATTACATGTGGTAAATTAAGGTTCAAATATGTGTCATTACAGGTGCAAGGCAGGGAGCAGGACTGTGCATGTATGAGTAGAGCAAGGGAAGAATGGGAAGAATGACTGATGAAGCAGAGACCTAGGCAAGTTTTTCAGTCATAATGATCAGTTAAGTTGGCTTAGCTACCCACGAAGCTATATATGTAAAAAGAACATTTATAGGCCATGGTTCTGGACAGTAACAGAGTTAAGTAGCCCTGCAGTGCAACTTGAACCCTCTTCAAGTTTATGAATCACCGTTGAATGGGAGTTGCAGTTAATACGTTCAAGGCCAGGGCTTCTATTCTGGGAGGTGTGGACAAGAGGAAAGAATGGGGCAACAGGAACCTTGTGCAATTCAGCGAGGACGCATGCAGAGACTAAATTCCTGCAGTGGTAATGCTGAGGGCTTGGCTTGCTGGATAGCAGTGCTGTTAGAAAGGATCTGGAGGGCCCTGGTGGTAAGCAGACTAAGCATATGTCAGTAGTGCATCCTGCTAACAATGATGGCTGAGAATGTATTGGACTGTCCCAAGAGAAGGATAGGCAGTAAATCAATAGAAGTGATTATTCCTCTTTACTCAGCCCCTGTTAGGCCTTATCAGAAATACTACCAAAAAAAAAAAAAAAAAAAAGAGGCAAACTTGAGTGAGTCTAGCAGAAAGAAGGTCAAGGGCTAGAGCTTATAGCCTGTAAGGAGAAGCAATGGGAACTGGGTTGATTCATCTTAGAGAAAAGGGCTAAGGAGTTATTTAAAAGTGACTTTCTCATGCCTATAAGAATCCTGAGATGACAGAACAAAGCTAAAGTACTGAAGTGCATGGCAGGAGAACTAGAAACAATGATCATTAAAATTGGAGGTTTCAAGTGGATAAAAAGAAAAAAAAATTTCCTCTGAGGATTATTTGAACAGTGGTTCAGGTCGCCCAAAGATGTTCATGACTCTCTGTCCTTGGAGGTATTCAGGATCAGATTAGACAAAGACCTACCAACTTAATGTGAATTGAGCATTGCCCTGTGTTTGAGTAGGAGGTTGGAGTAGATGAGCTCCTGAGCACCCTTAAAACCAGAGTGATTCTGTGATCACTTCAAAATTGACGTAGGAAGTTTCAGTACTGACGATGTTATACACCAGTTCAAGCTTTCCGACTTTGGAATTAATTAGCAGCAGGGAAACTGTCCAACTCAAGAGGAGGGGAAAACAGGCATCAGTTGTTTCTTCTGATGGAAGACTGACTACCAGACAGATGGAGGAGGAGCACATGTGTTAATTTATTAGTGTTTGAGAATAATTGAAAACTGTAAACAAATATGTTATGACATGTTCATAAACACATGTTGTACACTTGAGTTGTATTGATAGTTAAGGTATATCTTCAAAGTAAACATCATGAGAATTATGTAGAGAATTTCTAAACAATGCAGATAAGACCAAGACATCAGTGTCTTTTGCGGAGTGCTTACAGTTATGCAGCAGCTCTTATTCCCCTACCTTCTTCTATGCCCACAGTGATCAAAGTTATTGTATCTGCAGATCTAACCCATATTTAATGAAGTAAAGAATGTACCTACCCTTTATTTGACGCATGCGGAAAAAGTGAATTGCTGTCTCTCGTGTCATTTTAATTGAAGTATTTTCTTCTTTTTTTGAAATGTCAGACTATGAAATGGGAGATTGAGTAACTTTTTATGAAGTGATTGAGTGCTTGTTTAATGATTGGTTAATGAAAATTACAGAACTATTCAGCATTGGATGACAGTTTCCTATTTTTTGAGTCTTCCTAAAAGTACTGAGTATTTTTTATACTGCTTACTTTTTATTGAATATTTCAGTATCTTGTGCATTGTTACAAAAAGCATTTAAACATTTATTTTTGGTTCTGTTTTTGAATTTGTGAATTGAATGTTGTGAATCTTTTAATAACAGTGCTAATGTGTACAGATGAGGAACACTTTAAATATAGAATTTTAAATGTATTTAAAACAATTTAGTGCTAGACTTCTCTTACTAGAAAATAATTTGTAGTCTTTACTTTGTACTCACATTGCTGTTGGCATACATACAAATTATTATTCTGGGTCAGTCAGGTGGAGATGCCTTTAGTCCTGTGTAGTCTGTATAGGATAGGGATTGAGCATAATTACGCTAGGTCAATCTGTGGAATAAAATTATGGAGTGATATGGATCACAAAATTTACAAAGGTAACTGTAAGAATGATTATCTTGGCTGCTGTAGTCACAAATGATTCCTAAAAAATTCAGTTGGTCACTGTTGGGGAAAGAATTAAACTGTGGAGAAGACGACTTGCTGTGATTAAATGGCATGTGTTCAGAAATGTAGACAGTGCAATGATACTGAGAACCTGGCTACATCTGCCAAGTTGGCAGATACTGTGCAACTCTTAGGCAAGCTAAATATTGGTATAGCTGTTGTCACTCAAGCGAAGTCTTTAAAATCGTCATAGAAGCTGTCTAAAAACATCAACTCTCAGTACTTGGTATCAAACAAGGAGGAAGAATTAGAGAGTGAATGAGGAAAAAAACATGCTATTGCGTAATTCCATGTGATGCCTTGGTTACAGTTGCGATCAATCTGTCTTAATGTAAAAAAGAATTTGGAAAAGAAACAGTATAGAACAATAATGTTAACTTTTGCACAAAGTAGGGCTAAGCTAATTAGCTTAGAAAATTTCTGAGAAAGGGAAATAAACAGAAAACTTGAGTGGTGCTGACAAAGAGAACTCCCTGATTTTTACAACAGTAAAAAAAAAAATCATAAAAGATGTCCTGAAAAAATTCAGATCTTGAGCAGTAATACCAGTGTGTTTTCACAATGTGTATTACTGAGTTATGAAATTGCCACGGGTTGTTGTAAAGTCCACAAGTGAATGACTTCAGGAGATTTAGATGAATTAATGGAGGATAAATCCTCAAATGGTGATTACAACTCCTTATGTGCAAACATATGCAAGCCACCATCTGCGGGAAGATGGGAGGATATATCACAGAAAAACAGCTGTTTTCTTCTCCCACTGCTCCTACCTCTCTTCAGCCATATACTACTTAATGGGATGGGAATTGGATGTTGCCCTAGAAGACCTTGTTCTGAAGTTAATGTGTTCTTTAGAAGAACTGAGAGCTGTGGTGGTTAAAATCTAAAACTGGTGAACTACAGTGTCATACTTGAAGACCTCAATGTATCAGACATTACAGGCATATGTATCATAGAATCATAGAATGGCCTGGGTTGAAAAGGACCTCAAAGATCATCTATTTTCAACCCCCCTGCTATGTGCAGGGTTGCCTAGTGCTAGACCAGGCTGCCCAGAACCACATCCAGCCTGGCCTTGAATACCTCTAGGGATGGGGCAACCACAACCTCTCTGGGCAACCTGTTCCAGTGCATCACCACCCTCTGTGTGAAAAACTAATATCTAACCTAAATCTCCTATCTTAATTTAAAACCATTCCCCCTTGTCCTATCACTATCAACTCATGTAAACAGTTGTTCCTCCTCCTGTTTATATGTTCCCTTCAAGTATTGGAAGGCCACGGTGAGGTCTCCCCAGAGCTTTCTCTTCTCCAAGCTAAACAAGCCCAGTTCCCTCAACCTTTCTTCACAGGAGAGGTGCGCCAGCCCTCTGATCATCTTAGTGGCCCTCCTCCGGACCTGTTCCAAGAGCTCCATGTCCTTCTTGTGCTGGGGGCCCCAGGCCTGGATGCAGTACTCCAGATGGGGCCTCACAAGAGATGAGTAGAGGGGGACAATCACCTCCCTCTCCCTGCTGGCCACCCTTTTTTTAATGCAGCCCAGAACACAGTTGGCCTTCAGAGCTGCAAGTGCACACTGCTGGCTCATGTCCAGCTTCTCTTCCACCAGGACCTCCAAGTCCTTCTCCACAGGGCTACTCTTAAGGAGTTCTTCCTCCAATCTGTATAAATACCTGGGATTGCCCTGGCCCAAGAGCAACGCCTTGCACTTGGCCTTGTTGAACCTCATTAGGTTCCCAAGGGCCCACTTCTCCAGCAAGAGGAAGTATTTATGTGAGGAATTTAAAAGACTAATTTAGTTAGCTTAATCCAGAATTGTAACAGTTAGCTGCTATTCTTGGAAGATGCTTCATTTCAGTAGATATCTCCTGAAATGTTTCTGAAGTTCTGTACGTTATTTTTTACAGTATCTCAGAGCTATACTGGTTTGAACAAACAGGTATCTGCTGTGTGATAAAATTGAAAGAATAACTGCTAAATACTACGACTGAGCATCTCTGTCTCCACAGCAGCCCAGTTCAAGTATTCAAGATTTAAACACTGCTACTAAGCAGTGGCTGAATTGGACTTCTCAGAAAATGCTATTGCAGCAGATTCAATTCCCTTTGTACAGAAAGAAATTGAATAGTAGTTGGATAAAACACAAAATAGCCTGAGGCTGGAAGAGCTGCAACTGAGAATTCTCCCATATAAAATGATCCTAGCTTGTTATCTACCAGTGATTTTTCTTGGTTATCTTTATTTACAAATTTGGTAAGAGAAATACAGAGTATTTCTGTCTGATAACATTCAGGACACTGTTTTGAAGACAAATTTTAAATCCCTTCAGCTAAGGAAATTATTGAATCCCACCTTCTGCCCTTTGCCACCAATTTATATCTCCTGATGCTTTTTGATGACATTACAGAAAAATTTTCTTGTTCTTTGAGCATTTTCTGCTTTTCTGTTTAGGTAAATGTTTAGAAGAGAAAACTGTTGGCTATGGAATTGGAAAGCTAAATTGAAGGTTTATTGAAGAAAAAAATTGTCAAAACTTACTATATTTTGACCACGTTAGCAGGATTCCTAGTGTTTCTCAGTAATGTAAACGTTCAGAGTTTATGTGACAGAAAAGTTGCTGTATTGACCTGGTATTGTAAAATGCATTCACATACTTGTCTGCGATGGTACAGAGTCAGGAAATTTCATAGAGCTTTAGAACTTGATTCTTTTTTGTTAAACCATGTACTGCTGTGGAGGTGTACCATATGGATATTTTTGCACCCATAAAGATGAAGAATTACGGCACTATATACTGGTTGTCTTCCCTAATGGTTTCCAAATTAACAAAGATTATGGGTAACCATGATTAGCAGGTCAGATCCTTCTGTTTAGTGAGTAGCTGTGGGTAAAACAGATCGCATTTTGATAGAATGCATTATCAATGGAGTGGAGCAAGCAAGTGTGAGTGTGTACGTGTGTACATCTGTGTGTTTGTGTATTCATAATAAAGGCGTGAATTTTTATTGTAATGTTATTTACCTAGAATGCCTGCTGTAATTATGACAACTCTGTGACATGTAGTAAGACAAGGTAATAATGAGAACCCTGGAGATCCTCTACCTCCTAACAATCTTTCCACTCCTGATCGACATTAAATGGAGTAGTGAACTCAAACGCAACTGGTATTTCACAGTTTGATAGTTCTGTATCACCGTAATTGTTAATGTTACTTTTTAGGCATTACGTATGGTTTCTCAGTAAGTACTTACGGCTGACTCTGTTTTGCTCTGTAGTACATAACCTATTTTTGAATGTATTTTTTCCTCCTTCTAAGGATTATGTACTGAAGGCCTGTACCGTGTTAGTGGGAATAAAACAGATCAAGACAACATTCAGAAACAGTTTGATCAAGGTAACGACAGATTTCATTATTTAAAGCCAAAAGAACTTGAATTCTCCATGGATTTATAAGACAGTACAGTCAGTGCAGATGAGTTTTGCATTCAAACTGATCTCCATAGCACTGAGTGCTTTGCTCTTTGGTAGGTTGTATTGATATAGTCTAGGCTATATGTAACTAATGAAGCTGTGTGTAAACCGAGGATGGGGTAGAATCTTGTAGCTGGTTAAAACTAATTTTGAGTGCTTCCTGTGAAATTTCTAGGTGGTTTTCTAGTTGAATAAACGTGTTTAAATGCTGTACTAACTGCTCCTTATATTAGGATAATAGCACATAAAGTCCTCAACATTAAGTATACACTTCACTTCCCCAAAATGCAGGACTTCTTGATAATTATTTTATTGAAAACTCTCTTGATTAATGTGAATTAACAGTTAAATCTTAGTAATGAATCTGTAGTACCACCTTTGTCATGCTGGAATGTATCGAAATACGATCAGCAGAGAAATGTTCATTTGGATGTGTTGAGAGGATCAGCATTATTTTTCTTCCTGCTTTCTCATTAAATTAATGACATCAGCTGATCTTCATAAATGAAAAAAAAAACCGACCATGTTAAAAGTCCTCTTTGGTATGGTAATGAAATTGAGTCTATAAAATAGTAAAATTCCTCCTAGAATAAAGGTGCATTTTTTAATGCCTTATCTGTTTCAGATAATCTGAGTATAATGCTAGATTTTCTTCTGTCATTGTAGTACATGATGTTTTGAGTGGAGTGGACTTTTGAAGAGTTTTAAAATTATCTAGTATGACTTTTATGTTGTTTTAAATAAATTAAAATCTCTAAATATAATATATAAAGCTTCTGTTATTTGGGAATCTAGCAGTAGGTTATATGGCCATGTGCAATCACTGACATGTGGTCTTGTCCTTGCTTAAAAGGCCTCATGTGGCCACGTAAACAGCATCACACAAATTCTACATATTGATGTACCTTGTGCCAGTTTTCAACAGAATTGGGGATGTAGATTTTAGAACTCATTCTTGGGCAGAATTAATTATCAGAAGCCGGTTGGTGTCAAATAGAAAAGCATTTAAGTCTGCATGGAGAATTAGACAGTTTTATTTTTTGATCTACTGCTTTCTTATTGCTGTCAGACTTTATTTCATGTATGTCAAAGTGATGGCAGTTTATTCACTCTGTTTTTGACAAATGCTAGGCAAGGTTTTCATTTTCAGTGTTTTAAATAAATAAATTCTTTCATAAAAATATTTTGAAGAATCATAAGTGTAAGTTTTACTTGAACTGCTTTTAATTTTGTCTTACAGATCATAGTATCAGTCTAGAGTCTATGGAAGTGACAGTAAATGCTGTGGCTGGGGCTCTTAAAGCTTTCTTTGCAGATCTGCCAGATCCATTAATTCCTTACTCTTTGCATCAAGAGTTGTTGGAAGCATCAAGTAAGTAATAAAGAGTATTGTCTTGATTGTATTTTTTCACAATATTTACCATTATTGCAGTTTTTAATTCATTGTAAGTTAAAAGGGCTTGCTGCACTGACTTCTTTTTTTAATTGCTTAGGTGTGCCGTTTTTTTTAGTGTTCTTTAAATTAACAGAATTGTATTATGAGAACAGAATTATATGATGATTACATTAGTTATTATAAATAAATTGTAGTCTGTTATTTCCCCTCTACGTAGGAAATTTAATTGGAGGAATCTCCTTTTTTCCCTATTATTAGCACTGCAATATTAGCACTTGGAAATGTATCGTAGTTGTTTACAGGGGTGGAAAAAAGCATACCTTGATTTCATAGAGTCTTACATTCAAAACAGGCTTTAGAAGTTGCATGTCTGTGGAGTATTATGGTGAATCTGACATTTTTTTCAATTTCTTTTTGAACTGTGTGTAGGATGAAAAGGTTAATTGTGTTTACAAATGTTTCAAACTTGAAAATGTGACTACGTTGTTCCCCTTTTAAAGAATATCTTTCTTGGGATCAATTTGGGCAATTGGACTGGCAGCAAACTGTTTTAGGAAAGTACAAGTTTTTGCCATGGTCTTTTTATTGAAAATATGTCAGTATTGCCGTAAACCTAAGGCTTCAACCTAGACTTGGTTAATGTATGTTACACTTGAAATTTTGTATTTTTGGATGACGTCTATAGACATGTTTTTTGATATTTTCTCTATAACTTTCAGGCAAATCCCCTACATAATGTAGTTATGACTTTTTTTCTTACCAATTTAAGATTTTCTGAGCTGAGTGGGACAGGCTTTGATTACATATTACTAATAAATTACATATTACTGTAGCATGCCAGGCTTAAATAAGAATTGAAGTCTTTCTATTGAAACAAACCTTTCTACACAGTAGAGTATGGCAAAAATGTTACACATATTCACAACAGCTTATGAAAAATCATTTTGAGAGTGGAAGCTAGAGTTCTTTAATACTTGAATAATTGTTGGTATAGTATGGATTCATCTAATTCTCACACCAGCGTTAACGATTTTAATGCAAGAGAGTCATTATCCCCAACTTTTCCACTGTAAAACTACATTCTGGAATTCTGTTTATGTTGATAGATTGTGAGATAACTGAACCCAACTGCAAGTTTATTTCAAATTTTAAGCCAGCCTCAGCTTCTTGCTGTGTATAATTTGATGTCACAAGTAGCACTTATTTGTTGTAAATTTCTATAATGTTATTTTTTTCCTTAGTCCTTTTCCTATTGCTTTGCTTCCTCTTAAAACGCAAATAATATCCACTGAGCCTGTGAAAATTTGTATTAAAATAGCTGCACCAGGCTTATAATAATTTTTTATTATTTGACTGGTAAGCTTAAGATTTTATAAGTTTATGAAAATGTCTTTCATCCCCCAAAACTTTGTGAAACTATAATCTGTATAAATCTTATATATGTGTTAAGAACATTTTGCAAGCAATGGAAAATCTTACAAATTTCCCTGTCTCATTTTAGTTGTATGCAAGCCAACAAGTTGATCAAGATGGTCTGTTAAAAAGACTGTTCAATAGAAATAATTCTATCTAAAAACATTTTTTGTATTTAGATAGTTTACACTTTATTATGAAAAGGTAATTCTTTGCAATAATACATGTAAATAGGAATTTTATTGAATATTTTCTCACTTTCTGTTTGTCTGTAGATATCTGTGTTTCTTATAGTTGGAAAAAGACTTAGCAACACTTTATTCAATATTTCTTTCTAAATGTATGAGAAAATGTCACTTATTTCTATAGAGATCCTGGATAAGACAGAACGGCTACATGAGTTAAAAGAAATTGTGAAGAAGTTCCACCCGGTGAACTATGATGTCTTCAAATACGTGATAACACATCTGAACAGGTTTAGTATTTTTCTACTAAAATTTTGTTTAATTTTTAACATAAAAAAACCCCAACGTATTAGAATTGGAAAATGTCATACTGCATTTCTCCTCTGTTAGTATAAATGTTGAAAATGGAAATTGAAAATTATGAATTAGATGTTGATATATTATGATGTCTGATTTAATTGAATGCATAGATATCTACCATCATAGCTACTGTAGAGATGTAAAAATGATTGCTGTACAGAAGAAAATAACTTCACAGAGCCAGTATGTACAAGAGTTGCAGACCTCTTCCCTAAGGAAGCAGCTGTTAATGTTATAGACTAATACAGATTTAAAGGAACATGGAGGTTATGGCCTATTCCCTGCCCATTAAAGCAAGGTCAGCTTCATGCCTCTAAAATGTAGCACGCAGAACCTCTGCTGAATAATTAAAATGTAGAATAAAACTGTGTAGCAGTGAATTTGCTTCCTAAATCTTACCTCTTGCATAGAAATGTAATTTTTTGTGTTTTTAAATTTAATGTACTGACCCTTTAACTGCCCAAGTATACAATATTCGCTCATAAAAAGGTTAGCTTGCTCATGTTTCTTACTCAGCAAAACTAGTGGATTCTCTGAAATCCACTCAGTAAGATAGCTAACATTATTAAAAGACATAATAAACATTTAGTCACAGCTAAAATAACTAATTTTTTTTTCCTAGAAAAATCTTTGTTTCCCAGTACTGTACTATTAAAGATAAGCTTGTGATTTTTTTCTTTCTTTCTTTTTTTTTTTTTTAAAGACAGAACTGCAGAATTGTTGAGATTGTAAAGGGCTTCTCAAGATTTAGTGCGCCCCTCTTGGTTTGGTAGGATCTGCAATAACAGACTGCCTGGGATGATGTGCAGTTGGGTTTTGAGTATCTCTAACAGTGGAGACTGCACAACCTCTCTAGGCAACGTGCTAGTGTGCAATCACCCTGACAATAAATTAAAAAAAAAAAAAGTGGTTTTTTTTATTTGTTTTAAGAAGTGTTTTTTATGTTCAGACAGAACCTCACGTGTTTCAGTTTGTGCTTGTCGTATCTTGTCCCATCACTGGGTGCCACTCAGAATTCTTGGTCCATCTTTTTTACACTCTCCTATCAGATACTTAGATAAGATTATCTCTGAGCTTTTCCAGGGTAAGTAGTCCCACTTGCTCAGTCTTTCCTCATTTGAGAGATCTTCTGTCTTAGTGCCACTTCAGCAGGCTCCTTCCAGTATGTTCACCTCTCTCCTGTATTGGAGAGGCCAGAGCAGAGTCCAGATATCAGAAGTGCAGTGCGGAGTAGAGGGGAGAGATAACTTCCCTTGGCCTACTGCCATCACTTGTTCTAATGTAGCCCAGGTACATTTGGCCATGTTTACCTGCATTGTGTTCGGTGTTTTGCCCACAAATACTGTCAAGTCCTTCCTCTACAGTGGTGTTTTTCAGCCAGCTGGATAATCTTCTATATATACCAGTAGGCTTTTTGTGATCTTTAAATTGCTTTGCAGGCACTTCTAACAGTCTGACTTGGGGCATAGGGGTTGAAATGAGACTTTTTAAACTCCCTATTTAGTCAGTGAAATCAGACTTCTCTTTTAGGCGTTCTCCATTGCTGTTTGGGAGGAGTCTTCTTACTCTGGGTCATAACAACCCCATGCAGCAATATAAGTGGGGAAGAGAAGCTGAAAATTTGCCTGGTAGAAAAGGACCTAGAGGTGTGAGTTAACAGTCAGCTGAAAATAAGCCATCAGTGGGCCCAGGTGGCCAGAGAGGCCAATGGCCATGGAAATTGTTTGGTCAGCAGGACCAGGGAAGTGATTGTCCCTCTGCGTTTGGCACTGGTGAGACTGCACCTCAGGTATTGTGTTTGGTTTGGGGGTCCTTGCTATGAGAAGGACATCAAGGTGCTGGGGCATGTGCAGAGGAGAACACTGAAGCTGGTGAATGGACTCAGATTGCACCAAGGAAGTTGCTGGTTTCTCTTCTCAGGTTGCAGGGCAAAGGCCTCAGGTTAGGCCAGGGGAGGTTTAGATTGGATGTCAGTAAGAATTTTGTAACAGAAGAGATGGTTAGGAATTGGAATGGTCTGATCAGGGAGGCAGTGGAGTCTGCATCCCTGGAGATGCTGTTAGAGATCTGTGGATGTGGCGCTTATGGACATGGTTTAGCAGTAGACTTGCAGTGTTAGGTGGTTTGTTGTATTTGATGATCTTGAGGTCTTTTCCAACATAAATGATTCTATTTTCATTGAATATATGGGAATCTTTGAAACTTAGGCACTTACTTTTACACTTCTCTCAATCACAAATATAGTTTGTATTTTCCTTTGCAGGGAAATGCACCAATTTTTTTTTTTTTAATTTCTTTTTTTTAGTGCAGTTTGCCACATAAAATTCAGTTTTCTAGCCCTAGAATAGAACCATATGAGTGGATAGAACTATTTCTTGCATTTACATATTGCAGACTAACAGTGTACTGAGGTAAAAGGAAACATCACAAACTTGATGTAAATCACTTGTAAAGTTTCCATGGTTCTTAATGGACCAGATTCCTTGAATTCAGTGGAAGGGTGTCAATCTCAGAATTGTCAGAAGTCTTCAGCTGGTCATCTATTTGCATAGCACAGAGGAGAGTAACAAAAATCTAATTGCAGTGTCAAGTACCTAGATTGCTGCAAGTAAAAGAGCTAAATACAATTTTTAATGATCTTAAATAGACTCCTAATGCATGCATGTATACAGACAAATGAAATATATACATCACAAAGCTTACTGGAGAACAGAAATAGTGCTTGTTGGCCTTTGCTTTCAAGTCCATTCTCGTCCTTTTAAAGGTATGCAGAAGAATTTGATATAGGAAAAAAACTTGAATTAAAGTGCTAAGTCAAGTGAAAGCTTTTAGTTTTTAGTTTATTCTCCTTGAATGAAATTAAAATGTTACTCTTCTAGGAAAGAAAGTATGAATATCACCTTCATTCAGGAATAGTGTCCAAATATCCTTTGGACCAAATTTATTCAGAACAGGTTGAGAGAGGCAGTATTTGTGTACCCTTACACTATTTAGAAAAAGTAATGCACATGCTAAAATACAAGTCAGTGTTTAATAGTTAACACTGTACATTCATCGTAAATGAGTGAGAATATTTTCTTATGGCAGTAATTGTAGTACTTATTATGGTTTTCACAACTTTTCAATCTATGAAGTGTGATCAGAAATTCTTGCAGTCTGCTTGTGCTGATCATCAGAATAGTAATTGACAAGTTGCTGAAGTTTTTTTGCATTCTATTCCTGCAGAACTGTATCTCAGTTACCTTTGTTCTTTCTACTATGTCATAGGAATTGCATGTTCTTGAATATCTTAAGTGTTAGATTTATCAACACAGAATTTTTGATGCATCTCTCATTAATTGCTACTAGATAAAATTGTATGTTACTTTAGAATGAAGAATATTTTTTGAAAACAGAAAATCTTGATTCTGGCGTACTATGAATAAGATTGCATTTTTCTGAGGAGACGTTCAATTGTAGATGATATATTCAGTAACAGGTTTTTTCTTTCTTGCCAATATTGTTGTAATAATGAATTTGGAGTAAAAATGAAGAACCTGTTTCCGCCCCTGCTTAAATCAGAAAACTTCAAAAAGAAGAACCCAACTGGGAACCTTTGGTTTGTACACTGAAAACTAAAGAAAAATGTACTTGTTTTTAATTACATTGTGATGCTATATAGGGAAAATTAAAAAGCACAAGCAGAATGTCAGTGGAAAACTAATTTGTGGAAAAATCAATGTAGAAAAGTTTAGCATTTTTAAGTTTAGCATTTTTAATAACATTCATTTTGTCATTAGGAGTTCATGATACAATAGCTCTTAAAATAAATAAATAAAAACATAGTCCTGTACTGAATTTTAGTGCTAACTGTGTTGATTCAGTCGTAGGAGATGATCACCTGGATCGTTATCATGATCCTATGGATTGATTTCATGTTCAATAGGGATCACTCGGAATTCCGAAGAGAATATCTTCTATAGCATATCGTTTGAGTTAAATGACTTCATTGAAGCAACAAAGTTTGCATTAGGTGTGGTACGTTTCTCTTGCAGATAGTTTTACTTGAAGCTTTTGCAAAGTTTTATTGGGAGAAGAATGTCATCTTTTATGTCATACTGGATTTGTTAAGATAAGTAAAAGAGTGCAGTTATACCTCTGCACCTGTACTTTACTCAGTAAACACACTAGAGCTTGCTTTTCCCATAGCTCTTGTTATACTGCCGTCTTCTGCCTGAGCAAAGTTCATGTTGAAAGCAGTTAAGCCGTCATGCTTACAAATCTGCTTCTGTGCTCCTTGCACAGTATATAATACTTAAATATTCTTCTGTTAGAGAGAGGATGGATTTATGTTCTAGTAGGCAGATAGTCTTATTAATCATTAATATTACATTATTTTTATTTTAATAACTTAATAGTGTTTAATAACAATGACGCTACTAGAAACAGAAATCTTTTATATGAATTGCCTACTTTTGTTCCAATAGCCTCCAGATGAAACAAGCATTCTCTTCTTAAGATGTTTAAAGTATTTTGCATGTTTTTTTGGTGCAAGAAATGATAAAAATAAGATTTATCAGATGTTGCTTTATTCCTGTTGTTCATACAGCACTGACCTATGGAAATGCATTTAGTCTGCATTCCTTGCAGAAAGATAGAATTTCCAAAGCCAGGCTCATTCTTCTTCTGAACATTTTCCTACCAAAATAATGCTTACAAAGTTTGTGGAATCAGTTAGGTTAGAAAAAGCTTTCAAGATTTGGGAGCCAATAGCTCGTGAGAGTGATCTAGTACCTGTGTTGTAACTCTGAAATTCCTTTGTTTCTATGGCTCAGCCTGACTTCTAGCTTGATGCATGCTTCTTTTGGGGATCTTGTATTTTCTCATCCTTAAATAGTGTCAGTTCTTTCCCAAGTTAACTGTTCTCCATCCTATAATAGACTAATTTATTGTTACCAGGCTTTTGGATATGGGTCTTTTATTTGGTTTTGTATTTATTTATGTGGTTGGTTTGATTGTTTGATTGGTTTTCTTTTTTTCTTCTTTTTTTTTTTTTTGGATCAGGTTGCCCTCAAAGTGTATTACTTCTGTAAACTTTATATGTTATTTGCTGAATTCTTTTTCTGAGGTATTTGATAATAATGCATTCAGGAACTGATCTCTGTGGCACTATTGAATAGAACCCTATTTGAAACTTTTTGTTTTACACTCTCTTAGCTTATACAGACTATCTTGACATCAAATAATGTTTTTTGTTTGTTTTTTGTTTTTTAATTCCAGTGTTTATGATACAGGTCTAGTGGATAAACCCGTGGATTAATTGGCATAGAGACAGAGTAACAACTTGTCAGTTCTTAGCTTGTCTAATTTCCACCCTCTCCCATTCAATTGGTCCTGTGAAGTTCTGTAAATCTGGAACTGAGGTTGAATTCTTTTAATTTATTAAAATGGGAAAACCAGGAAAACAAAGGAAAAAAGCTCCACCTATTTTGCTAGGGTAGTGTTCTGCTGTTTCACTAAACAGATTGGCTCACAGAGGAGTGTGACAAGTGCCAAACGTAACAAATAAAAGGAGAGAAGCATGAACTTCTCTGTACATGATGGTGAGAGAGAATAGGAAAAGAGTTCCTCCTTTTGATGGTGATGCACAGAATTAGGTTAATTTTGTTTTTTGGAACTGTTCCCCAGGTCTTACATTGGCAAATCAGCATTCTAACAGGGAATGGATTTTTTTTTTAACCTAAAATTGGTTGGTTGATATTAACTAGATGGACTACTGTCTTTTAATTGCTTCACTTTTTCTAAGAATTCAGTAGTTTGCATATTTAACAGTATTTTACTTTTAAAAACTCAAATATAGCTTTGTTTAAAAACTTATGTGAATATGAAGAGCAAAATTCATATGGACTAATATTAATAGTTAATCATAACATGGTTGTAAAAAAATATTTCCAGGTGACTTGTTTTGCTTTGTCGCTCAGAGTTAATAAATATGATATTCATAAAATTTTCCTGATCAGAGTTTGGTCACAGTTGCAGCAGTTGCTGCTCGCGTGTTAGATAGATAACCTATCTCATACTAATTTAGCATCTTGTGAAATACAGTGAGCACCTACAAGAAGAAGATGAACATAGAAATAAAAAGCTAGCTCATTGATTAGACATTGCTTTGGGAGATTACTGCAGTAATTGCTGGTGTTGCAGTGTTATCTGCTTAGGTCATCAAAGGAAAATAGAGATCTTGGAGCAGTGTGACATGGTAATTCATAGTTTCAGAAGTGTTAAATACCAAATGAAGTAGGGTAGGAGAAAGAGAATTATAGAAGTAGAAGGAGACAGTCTCTTTCCAGAAGAGGTGTCTTTAATGGCGAAGAACGTCCAAGTTAGTAAAGAGGTTGGAGTGTAAAGTTAGATATAGTGCCTGTTCCTTCTGCTTCTTTTGCACAATTTTAGGACACTTCTGACTGCACGTCTACCATGAGGAAAAATAACATGGTAACAAAATAGTATAAAATGATAAAATCCTTTTTCTTCCCCAAGGTTGTGATTTATTAAAAAATAGTATAAATTTTGCTGTATGGGTGTCATACAATATACAATTGTATACAATTATTCTTATTTAATAGTTGTTTTTATGTGCTGAACATTTGAATATCCACAGCCATTAGAGCACTCATTTTTACAGCAGAGCCAAAGTATTTTGCTGGCTAATATGAAGAAGCTGTAGAGATGTGCTTTAATCAACACTTGATGTTTTTCGTTTGTTTGTTTATAACATGTGATCTAATCTGTTCCTTTTTTATATAAGTGCCATAAATGTTGTTCAATATCTGGCTGTACTGCAGTAAGAAGCCAGTTCTGTCATTCGTCTAGACATTTTAATCAATTTTCTAACACATGAAATCCTGTGGCTGGTTGATGAATTTAAAGTTTGTTTATTATTATCACTTCAAAATGTTGGCATGTGTTTAAAGTCTTCTGGTTGATTGCATACCATTTTTAATTCATTCTGTGCATGTCATTCTCATTTCAGGGTTAGTCAGCAATATAAAACCAACTTTATGACTGCTGATAACTTATCAATTTGTTTCTGGCCTACTTTGATGAGACCTGATTTTGAAAACAGAGAGTTCCTTTCTACCACCAAAATCCACCAGTCGATTATAGAGACTTTCATTCAGCAGTGTCAGTTCTTCTTTTACAATGGAGAGATTGTAGAAGCACCGAACCCAGTGGCATGTCAGCCACCGCCTTCCAACACAGTGCAGATGGTGGAGCCAATGGTACCTCTGCAGTTACCACCACCACTGCAGCCTCAGCTGATACAGCCGCAATTACCAGCAGACCCTCTTGGTATTATATAAATAGAAGATGATTGCAGGCAGCCTGGCACTGGACAGTAAAGAAAAGCTATAGACATGCATGTTTCAGGATACAGTAATGTACTTCATATTTATGAAAAATAATTTTCATCCAGCTGGTTGGACATTTTTTTGTTATATCCCGTACTGTGTTCCTCATTTGTACACACTGCAGATAAAAACTATGTGGTAAGCATGACTGGAGAGGTTTAATTTTTAAAAGCAAAAATAGCTATAAAGTACAAAGCTGCTGCTGCATGATACTTTATTGCAATCACTATATCATTCCTGTGACAGTTTGTCACAATATATTGTGAATAAAATTTTTCTATAGAAATTTAATGATTAAAGAAAAATACATTTATGAAACATTCAGTGCTTACAGCCTGCTTTATGGCTGTTTTTGTTATTTAACATGCTATTTTTGGCAATTTTATTCACATTCAAGCATTCTGTATAAACAACTAAAGCCCAGCTATAGTTTATTTTATAATCTCCGGCTACTTACGTGACCGTAGGCTTAGGATGGTTTATGGAAGAATGCAAAATGCACTGTTGAGAATTTTACAATGCCTCACCTTCCATCTTTACTTGTAAGTAAACCTGTGGACAGTTTGTTAAGGGTGGGTGAACTTGCTTATTATTTCTTACAGCACAATACCAAGGACATGCTTGTTGTAAAAGTGAGTTTCAAATATTGTACAAAAATTTTGATGTTGCTTACTTATTTCTTTATGTTCCATTCCTTAACTAAACATTTTGTAAAACTGTTAATTCTGTAAACAGCTGCATGTTTAAAAGATCATTGATGGTCTTGTAAACTTAATCTAATATATTTTAGATATTTTAATTTTTCCCACTTGGGAATACATTTAGTGTTTAGAAAATAGTTCATGACATTTTCATACAAGGTTATATAACTTTTCATACATAAACATGAACTTCATTGTAGTAAAATTCTCTAAACCAAACAATGTTTTAATCTAGGACTTCAATTAATCTATTCTTTAAATCTATTTTTATGTGACCCTTTAAAGATATACAAAAATGCATTGCTAATACATAGCAATAAATACTTTGGGTACTGACAATTAACTTCTTTGGAGTATGTATATATAAAATCACATAAACTTGTGTTCATTTTTTTTTCCTGTGGTATGTTGTACTTAAAATTTGAATGACTGATTTTTTTGGTTTTGCACCATTTTTTTAAAATGTTCTCTCTTTTTTCTTTTTTTTTTTTGTTCTGTTTTTTCTCATTTATTTTCCTTCTACATTGGTACCGATTTTGCTGTAAAAGAATGCTGCTTAATTTAAACAGAACTTCTGGTTAAGTATTTTGTTAGTGGTAAAAATTTCAGAAGGTTACAAGTTGTAGCAAAGGGGAGACCAAAAGTAATCACTATTTGTGAGACTTTTCGTAGCAGCTTTTTTTCTTTCATGCTCAAAATACACCTTTTTAGATCTGCAAAAAAAACCCAGTTTTGGCTCATTCAGCTGCTAGAATGTTTTGTGTAGTTTTAAAAAAGAAGCTTTATGATGGTCACTGTTGTAATCTTCACTTCTAACAAGATTTAAGATCGTCTTGTATGTATTATAGTAAATAGCTGATTTTGAGTATTAAGGCTCTTAAGAGTTTGATTTGCTCCATTTGCATAAAATAAAAATTGCCTTTCCCACTTATGTCCTAGGTATTGTACTTCTAATTATGACTTGGATTGCCATTCTAGATTACTATGATACCATAAACTCGGCTGCTGTTTGAAGTACATGTATATTATAAATTATCTTGATATTGTGTTATATTCTTGCAATTAATTATCTTTTTTAAGAAAGCAAAAAAGAAAAGTCAACCTTATTCCTATTGCAAAGCACACAGGAATTAATAGTACAATAAAGTCTGTCCTGTAAAGTGTAGTATTCTTAGCTTGTTCTACGTTACATCTGTTGTCTATATAGCTTTTATTTATAGTTGTCAGTCTAACATTGGCATGTTTAGCAAAGAAAATGCAACTTCAAGTGTTTTATAAACTATTTCTAAGTTGCTAAAGAATTTATTTTTCTACTATATATGGTATAGACAATGCATCACCTGTACAGGAAACAAGTCTATTTCTAATAGAAGTAAGCTTAAAAATAAATGCCAGTCATATCCATATTTAAAAGTTCTATCTATGAAAGTATCTCCAGTCTTTGTAATGTGAATTGCATTTTAAACTTTCTACGAATTCCAAGGTATTTGCCATACTGTTTATCTAATCTTTGAATACTAATTTTTAGAGTAGTCTGCATTCCTTTCCATCAACTTTCACACCAAATTCTTGATCACTCTTATTGTATAACATTATGGATAAATCACTTATTTCATAATTTCCTGAAAATTAACACATGCATTTGGCCAGATATGAAAGTGTTACTACATTTCCTTGATAAACCATTAGAAGAAAAAAAAAAAAAAGCACGGCATGTGACTCTTGATTGTCACATGGCAGAGTTCCTGCATATTATTTGCATTATACAAGTATTATATGCAGGAATGTGGATGTGCGTGTATCTGGATAATATATACACTGATATTTTTGATGTGCTTGTGTGTTTATGTACACAAGCACGCGTGCACAGACTTGCATGCACATACACCGTCATAGCAAAGTTTGGAAAAGATACTGCAAAGTAATACCATCGTGATTGAAGATACTTAATAGAGCTTTCTCTATTATTTTTGTTAGTGCTATAAAATGAGGAAGCATGTCATTATATACAAATTCCTCATACTTTGGCTCCATGTAGTCCCTTCTAGTTTTAATGGAAATACAAACAATAATAACTATATTTTTTAATGTGAGCATTTTTACAGTAATATCTATCTTGAAAAAATACAAATGTATATTGTTTTCGGTTGAGCGTCTCAGTGACACTTTATGGAGTAGTTTGTCTTTTTTATGTAATTTTGGTATAGGCATTCTGCAGTGTATTGTTTTTCAATATTTTAGCAGTTCTGAAGTACGACACGTGAGTTTAAAAAGTGCCATTCTAAGTAATGCTTAGCAGGTTATTTTAAAATTCCTTGCCCTCCAGAACGTTGTGGAATTTTAACATAGTGTACATAGATTGCAGATGTCTATCTGAGTGAAAAGAAACTTCTTTTATTGTATGTTTTCTCCATTATTTGAGTACTGGTTGCTAGAAAATTATAGATATGCTTATTTTTAGTTGCTGGCATTTAGCTTCTAATATTTATGGTAAATACAGACAAGTTATCAATTTGAGACCAAAAAGAAAAATTTGGCCTTACCTTCCATGCTTATCTCAGTTTTTCTCAGTAATGTGATCATGTTTGTCAACTGAAAAAAAAACTTTTTTTTTTTAAAGTACAAATTTTGTTCTTTGTTTATAATGTAATCTTTTGTTGCTACATCTACAGAATACTGCAGTGGATTTAATATCAGTGAAGCTTATTCTGTATAAAAGATGCAATGAATAAAATACTAAGATGCTTACTGTGTATAATGTTCAGTTTAGTTGCCTACGAAATTTTTGAAGGCAAAGCACCCAATTATTTCCTTCACATACACAGAGATGAAATGTAGCATTAAATTGTGCAAAACTGAATGCATCAAATGTTTAAGGAATTCCTTGAGGGAGGGAGGTGGGATGGGGAAGGAGTCTACCTTTTTGAATCTCTTCTTTTAAACTGCAGAATTTTGCAAGTTATTTACCCAGTGATTAATGTGTTGTGCCTCTTTCTGTAGGTAACGTACCCCTCTTTCATGCTGAATACATGCAGACCTCAAAAGAGACAGGATGGAAGATGTTCTGTTTAGCTGCGTAATGCATATTATATTCTGTGGCTCGTGTGATCTTTCACATTTTTCTCTTGATTGATCTGCTCAGCAAGAAAGGCTGTGATTATGGAAATCAGTTTTTCAGATTTCTGCCATGCTAGATGAATGAAAAAATGAAAACGCTCTTTTACAATTGTTTTTGTTTTTGTTTTTTTCCCCTTTTTTAAACCAGTGAACCAATAAAAAACTGCATTGTCAGGTCGACTTCAAATTCTCTGAATTTCAGATTATTTGTCGCAGTTCTTCTAGCTGCATAGAATAAATGCAACTTTTAAATGAAACTGCAGTACTGTTTTTAGCCCTTTGTGTGTGCAACATATATGATTACTTTGTTTCTTTAAAGCATCTTGAGTAATGTGGCTAATTTGGAAGTAACTGCAAAAACCTTCTGATAGCTTTTGTATCTGAACACTGCTCAGGGCTGGTTTTTTTTGTTAAGATTTACCAAAAAAAAAAAACCAAAAAACAAACAAACACTTTGTGATACAGGTGCGTTTTAATCTGAAATTGGATGCATCTTCCATGTAACTCAGTGTGAAAATCTCAGATTGCTGTATCAAAGATCATCATCTGTGGAATCTGAAGCATAACGCTGTGTTCAGGATCTGCGACAGAGCACAGTTCTCTGATGAGTGGCTGTCCTAGAGTACCAACGTGTAAAATTAGTATTTGTTTCATTTTTTTCCCTTCAACTAATTTGCAGAATTTCCATGGAATCAGAAGGAATGAATTTTATCTGTCGTCATGGCTAATGAAAATAACTGCTTCCTTTTTTTAATTGACTTTTTTTTTCCCAAGTATGTAGATGGTGCATGTTATAGCTGTTACCCGTGTGTTTCTCATCTTTCTTCTAAGGTACAATGCATGTGTACTTGTACCTGGTATTTCTCTTGCTAAATTGAATGTTACTGGTGCACAGCCAACATTCTGGTGCTTTTATATTATGGAATAGTGTTTAATATACCTGATAACATTAATAATAATTTGTCCCTTACTCTTTCATTTGGTGTGATTTAGAAAATACAGAGAATTAAACACTTTCCCTGAAAGCCTACAGTGTAGTAACTTTTGCTTTTTCAGTCTCTGAATATGATAACGAAGGGCTGTTGTTTCAGACTGTTTGAATTAGGAGAAGGGAAGGCAGTCTCCTGGTGGTGTTTCCAGCCATGACTGGATGACATTTTAAAGTAGTCTGTATTTGATCTCTAGGATGCTTCACATAGATCTTTGAGATGTAAATCTCTGCAAATCTTGTCATGTTAATGCATGTTCTGGTTTATCTTACCTATGTTTTACCTGTCTTTAGTAGTGGCTTGTGACAAACACAGGGTGAACAAGGTAGTTGAGGAGCATTGCTAAGATGGCCTTGTCACTGCTTCAGGGGCAGACAGGCTTAATTGGAAAGTACCTCTGGCTGCTTATGTGACCAGCCAGTCCAAGTACTGTAGCTGCAGCTTATGTTTTCCCCTGCATCACGGTATCACGATCTGCCTGTTCTTACAGATTTTTTCTGCTTCATGCATGAAGAGCTGAAGGGAAAGCAAACTAACTGTTCTCATCTTCTGCAATTCTCTCAGCTTTGCCACTGATGAGAATGTCTGGGACTCTTAAATCATTCTTGCTTGGTTTTGCTTAAGTTTGGAAAACGTATGGAATGTAAGTTATGAGTTGAAGTTGTTTTTTTTCCACAGATGCTTCACCACCTCACCATTTCACCATACAAGCTGCTATTAAATTACAGACACTGTGACCTGACTTTGCAGTGTCCACTTGGTCCTATTGACCCTGTGCAAGAGTGGGGAATGAAGAGATCAAGAAAAGCACCTCGAAAAATCCTGTGTTTTGAACAGCTGCTTCTTAAAATACTTAGATGAGGATATTAAACACGGAATATAACAAAAAGATTATCAAGAAATAAATGTCTGTGTTTCATTACTGAAATATGTATGTGTATATACATGCTTTTTTTTAAGCTTAGTAATGAAGTTGATGTTGATAACAGCAGTTCTAAAATAGTAACAGATGGCCAGTCTGCTACAGATAGTTATCGATTACAGTTCTGCTGTTAAGTTTTGAAAACTGAATGTAAACAGGCACGAGTTGGACAGAGAGGAACCTGATGGGGTTCAACGAGGGCAAGCGTAGAGTCCTACACCTGGAAGAAATAACTGCATGTATCAGTAGAGGGGCTGACCTGCTTAAGAGGAGCTCTGCAGAGAAGGACCTGGGTGTTCTGGGGGATAACAGGTTGGCCATGAGCCAGCAGCGTGCCCTTGTGGCCAAGAAGGCCAACTGTATCCTGGGGTGCATTAAAGAGAGCATGGCCAGCACATCAAGGGAGGTGATCCTCCTCTGCTGTGCCCTGATGAGGCCACATCCGGAGTACTGTGTCCTGGTCTGGGCTGCTCTTTATCTAATTCTGTTATCCTCTCTGTGAATTCTCTAGCTAGTCTAACTTTGTCATCCTCAGTGGTCACACAAACAAGCCTGATCTTATGTCCTTTAACTATGCTAGTGCTGAAAAGTAGCTGTATCACAGGTGACTTTCTTTGTTGCTTCTTGTCATATATATATATATTTACCTTAAGACTAATTAAGTTAGAATTTGTAACANAGAACTGCAGAATTGTTGAGATTGTAAAGGGCTTCTCAAGATTTAGTGCGCCCCTCTTGGTTTGGTAGGATCTGCAATAACAGACTGCCTGGGATGATGTGCAGTTGGGTTTTGAGTATCTCTAACAGTGGAGACTGCACAACCTCTCTAGGCAACGTGCTAGTGTGCAATCACCCTGACAATAAATTAAAAAAAAAAAAAGTGGTTTTTTTTATTTGTTTTAAGAAGTGTTTTTTATGTTCAGACAGAACCTCACGTGTTTCAGTTTGTGCTTGTCGTATCTTGTCCCATCACTGGGTGCCACTCAGAATTCTTGGTCCATCTTTTTTACACTCTCCTATCAGATACTTAGATAAGATTATCTCTGAGCTTTTCCAGGGTAAGTAGTCCCACTTGCTCAGTCTTTCCTCATTTGAGAGATCTTCTGTCTTAGTGCCACTTCAGCAGGCTCCTTCCAGTATGTTCACCTCTCTCCTGTATTGGAGAGGCCAGAGCAGAGTCCAGATATCAGAAGTGCAGTGCGGAGTAGAGGGGAGAGATAACTTCCCTTGGCCTACTGCCATCACTTGTTCTAATGTAGCCCAGGTACATTTGGCCATGTTTACCTGCATTGTGTTCGGTGTTTTGCCCACAAATACTGTCAAGTCCTTCCTCTACAGTGGTGTTTTTCAGCCAGCTGGATAATCTTCTATATATACCAGTAGGCTTTTTGTGATCTTTAAATTGCTTTGCAGGCACTTCTAACAGTCTGACTTGGGGCATAGGGGTTGAAATGAGACTTTTTAAACTCCCTATTTAGTCAGTGAAATCAGACTTCTCTTTTAGGCGTTCTCCATTGCTGTTTGGGAGGAGTCTTCTTACTCTGGGTCATAACAACCCCATGCAGCAATATAAGTGGGGAAGAGAAGCTGAAAATTTGCCTGGTAGAAAAGGACCTAGAGGTGTGAGTTAACAGTCAGCTGAAAATAAGCCATCAGTGGGCCCAGGTGGCCAGAGAGGCCAATGGCCATGGAAATTGTTTGGTCAGCAGGACCAGGGAAGTGATTGTCCCTCTGCGTTTGGCACTGGTGAGACTGCACCTCAGGTATTGTGTTTGGTTTGGGGGTCCTTGCTATGAGAAGGACATCAAGGTGCTGGGGCATGTGCAGAGGAGAACACTGAAGCTGGTGAATGGACTCAGATTGCACCAAGGAAGTTGCTGGTTTCTCTTCTCAGGTTGCAGGGCAAAGGCCTCAGGTTAGGCCAGGGGAGGTTTAGATTGGATGTCAGTAAGAATTTTGTAACAGAAGAGATGGTTAGGAATTGGAATGGTCTGATCAGGGAGGCAGTGGAGTCTGCATCCCTGGAGATGCTGTTAGAGATCTGTGGATGTGGCGCTTATGGACATGGTTTAGCAGTAGACTTGCAGTGTTAGGTGGTTTGTTGTATTTGATGATCTTGAGGTCTTTTCCAACATAAATGATTCTATTTTCATTGAATATATGGGAATCTTTGAAACTTAGGCACTTACTTTTACACTTCTCTCAATCACAAATATAGTTTGTATTTTCCTTTGCAGGGAAATGCACCAATTTTTTTTTTTTTAATTTCTTTTTTTTAGTGCAGTTTGCCACATAAAATTCAGTTTTCTAGCCCTAGAATAGAACCATATGAGTGGATAGAACTATTTCTTGCATTTACATATTGCAGACTAACAGTGTACTGAGGTAAAAGGAAACATCACAAACTTGATGTAAATCACTTGTAAAGTTTCCATGGTTCTTAATGGACCAGATTCCTTGAATTCAGTGGAAGGGTGTCAATCTCAGAATTGTCAGAAGTCTTCAGCTGGTCATCTATTTGCATAGCACAGAGGAGAGTAACAAAAATCTAATTGCAGTGTCAAGTACCTAGATTGCTGCAAGTAAAAGAGCTAAATACAATTTTTAATGATCTTAAATAGACTCCTAATGCATGCATGTATACAGACAAATGAAATATATACATCACAAAGCTTACTGGAGAACAGAAATAGTGCTTGTTGGCCTTTGCTTTCAAGTCCATTCTCGTCCTTTTAAAGGTATGCAGAAGAATTTGATATAGGAAAAAAACTTGAATTAAAGTGCTAAGTCAAGTGAAAGCTTTTAGTTTTTAGTTTATTCTCCTTGAATGAAATTAAAATGTTACTCTTCTAGGAAAGAAAGTATGAATATCACCTTCATTCAGGAATAGTGTCCAAATATCCTTTGGACCAAATTTATTCAGAACAGGTTGAGAGAGGCAGTATTTGTGTACCCTTACACTATTTAGAAAAAGTAATGCACATGCTAAAATACAAGTCAGTGTTTAATAGTTAACACTGTACATTCATCGTAAATGAGTGAGAATATTTTCTTATGGCAGTAATTGTAGTACTTATTATGGTTTTCACAACTTTTCAATCTATGAAGTGTGATCAGAAATTCTTGCAGTCTGCTTGTGCTGATCATCAGAATAGTAATTGACAAGTTGCTGAAGTTTTTTTGCATTCTATTCCTGCAGAACTGTATCTCAGTTACCTTTGTTCTTTCTACTATGTCATAGGAATTGCATGTTCTTGAATATCTTAAGTGTTAGATTTATCAACACAGAATTTTTGATGCATCTCTCATTAATTGCTACTAGATAAAATTGTATGTTACTTTAGAATGAAGAATATTTTTTGAAAACAGAAAATCTTGATTCTGGCGTACTATGAATAAGATTGCATTTTTCTGAGGAGACGTTCAATTGTAGATGATATATTCAGTAACAGGTTTTTTCTTTCTTGCCAATATTGTTGTAATAATGAATTTGGAGTAAAAATGAAGAACCTGTTTCCGCCCCTGCTTAAATCAGAAAACTTCAAAAAGAAGAACCCAACTGGGAACCTTTGGTTTGTACACTGAAAACTAAAGAAAAATGTACTTGTTTTTAATTACATTGTGATGCTATATAGGGAAAATTAAAAAGCACAAGCAGAATGTCAGTGGAAAACTAATTTGTGGAAAAATCAATGTAGAAAAGTTTAGCATTTTTAAGTTTAGCATTTTTAATAACATTCATTTTGTCATTAGGAGTTCATGATACAATAGCTCTTAAAATAAATAAATAAAAACATAGTCCTGTACTGAATTTTAGTGCTAACTGTGTTGATTCAGTCGTAGGAGATGATCACCTGGATCGTTATCATGATCCTATGGATTGATTTCATGTTCAATAGGGATCACTCGGAATTCCGAAGAGAATATCTTCTATAGCATATCGTTTGAGTTAAATGACTTCATTGAAGCAACAAAGTTTGCATTAGGTGTGGTACGTTTCTCTTGCAGATAGTTTTACTTGAAGCTTTTGCAAAGTTTTATTGGGAGAAGAATGTCATCTTTTATGTCATACTGGATTTGTTAAGATAAGTAAAAGAGTGCAGTTATACCTCTGCACCTGTACTTTACTCAGTAAACACACTAGAGCTTGCTTTTCCCATAGCTCTTGTTATACTGCCGTCTTCTGCCTGAGCAAAGTTCATGTTGAAAGCAGTTAAGCCGTCATGCTTACAAATCTGCTTCTGTGCTCCTTGCACAGTATATAATACTTAAATATTCTTCTGTTAGAGAGAGGATGGATTTATGTTCTAGTAGGCAGATAGTCTTATTAATCATTAATATTACATTATTTTTATTTTAATAACTTAATAGTGTTTAATAACAATGACGCTACTAGAAACAGAAATCTTTTATATGAATTGCCTACTTTTGTTCCAATAGCCTCCAGATGAAACAAGCATTCTCTTCTTAAGATGTTTAAAGTATTTTGCATGTTTTTTTGGTGCAAGAAATGATAAAAATAAGATTTATCAGATGTTGCTTTATTCCTGTTGTTCATACAGCACTGACCTATGGAAATGCATTTAGTCTGCATTCCTTGCAGAAAGATAGAATTTCCAAAGCCAGGCTCATTCTTCTTCTGAACATTTTCCTACCAAAATAATGCTTACAAAGTTTGTGGAATCAGTTAGGTTAGAAAAAGCTTTCAAGATTTGGGAGCCAATAGCTCGTGAGAGTGATCTAGTACCTGTGTTGTAACTCTGAAATTCCTTTGTTTCTATGGCTCAGCCTGACTTCTAGCTTGATGCATGCTTCTTTTGGGGATCTTGTATTTTCTCATCCTTAAATAGTGTCAGTTCTTTCCCAAGTTAACTGTTCTCCATCCTATAATAGACTAATTTATTGTTACCAGGCTTTTGGATATGGGTCTTTTATTTGGTTTTGTATTTATTTATGTGGTTGGTTTGATTGTTTGATTGGTTTTCTTTTTTTCTTCTTTTTTTTTTTTTTGGATCAGGTTGCCCTCAAAGTGTATTACTTCTGTAAACTTTATATGTTATTTGCTGAATTCTTTTTCTGAGGTATTTGATAATAATGCATTCAGGAACTGATCTCTGTGGCACTATTGAATAGAACCCTATTTGAAACTTTTTGTTTTACACTCTCTTAGCTTATACAGACTATCTTGACATCAAATAATGTTTTTTGTTTGTTTTTTGTTTTTTAATTCCAGTGTTTATGATACAGGTCTAGTGGATAAACCCGTGGATTAATTGGCATAGAGACAGAGTAACAACTTGTCAGTTCTTAGCTTGTCTAATTTCCACCCTCTCCCATTCAATTGGTCCTGTGAAGTTCTGTAAATCTGGAACTGAGGTTGAATTCTTTTAATTTATTAAAATGGGAAAACCAGGAAAACAAAGGAAAAAAGCTCCACCTATTTTGCTAGGGTAGTGTTCTGCTGTTTCACTAAACAGATTGGCTCACAGAGGAGTGTGACAAGTGCCAAACGTAACAAATAAAAGGAGAGAAGCATGAACTTCTCTGTACATGATGGTGAGAGAGAATAGGAAAAGAGTTCCTCCTTTTGATGGTGATGCACAGAATTAGGTTAATTTTGTTTTTTGGAACTGTTCCCCAGGTCTTACATTGGCAAATCAGCATTCTAACAGGGAATGGATTTTTTTTTTAACCTAAAATTGGTTGGTTGATATTAACTAGATGGACTACTGTCTTTTAATTGCTTCACTTTTTCTAAGAATTCAGTAGTTTGCATATTTAACAGTATTTTACTTTTAAAAACTCAAATATAGCTTTGTTTAAAAACTTATGTGAATATGAAGAGCAAAATTCATATGGACTAATATTAATAGTTAATCATAACATGGTTGTAAAAAAATATTTCCAGGTGACTTGTTTTGCTTTGTCGCTCAGAGTTAATAAATATGATATTCATAAAATTTTCCTGATCAGAGTTTGGTCACAGTTGCAGCAGTTGCTGCTCGCGTGTTAGATAGATAACCTATCTCATACTAATTTAGCATCTTGTGAAATACAGTGAGCACCTACAAGAAGAAGATGAACATAGAAATAAAAAGCTAGCTCATTGATTAGACATTGCTTTGGGAGATTACTGCAGTAATTGCTGGTGTTGCAGTGTTATCTGCTTAGGTCATCAAAGGAAAATAGAGATCTTGGAGCAGTGTGACATGGTAATTCATAGTTTCAGAAGTGTTAAATACCAAATGAAGTAGGGTAGGAGAAAGAGAATTATAGAAGTAGAAGGAGACAGTCTCTTTCCAGAAGAGGTGTCTTTAATGGCGAAGAACGTCCAAGTTAGTAAAGAGGTTGGAGTGTAAAGTTAGATATAGTGCCTGTTCCTTCTGCTTCTTTTGCACAATTTTAGGACACTTCTGACTGCACGTCTACCATGAGGAAAAATAACATGGTAACAAAATAGTATAAAATGATAAAATCCTTTTTCTTCCCCAAGGTTGTGATTTATTAAAAAATAGTATAAATTTTGCTGTATGGGTGTCATACAATATACAATTGTATACAATTATTCTTATTTAATAGTTGTTTTTATGTGCTGAACATTTGAATATCCACAGCCATTAGAGCACTCATTTTTACAGCAGAGCCAAAGTATTTTGCTGGCTAATATGAAGAAGCTGTAGAGATGTGCTTTAATCAACACTTGATGTTTTTCGTTTGTTTGTTTATAACATGTGATCTAATCTGTTCCTTTTTTATATAAGTGCCATAAATGTTGTTCAATATCTGGCTGTACTGCAGTAAGAAGCCAGTTCTGTCATTCGTCTAGACATTTTAATCAATTTTCTAACACATGAAATCCTGTGGCTGGTTGATGAATTTAAAGTTTGTTTATTATTATCACTTCAAAATGTTGGCATGTGTTTAAAGTCTTCTGGTTGATTGCATACCATTTTTAATTCATTCTGTGCATGTCATTCTCATTTCAGGGTTAGTCAGCAATATAAAACCAACTTTATGACTGCTGATAACTTATCAATTTGTTTCTGGCCTACTTTGATGAGACCTGATTTTGAAAACAGAGAGTTCCTTTCTACCACCAAAATCCACCAGTCGATTATAGAGACTTTCATTCAGCAGTGTCAGTTCTTCTTTTACAATGGAGAGATTGTAGAAGCACCGAACCCAGTGGCATGTCAGCCACCGCCTTCCAACACAGTGCAGATGGTGGAGCCAATGGTACCTCTGCAGTTACCACCACCACTGCAGCCTCAGCTGATACAGCCGCAATTACCAGCAGACCCTCTTGGTATTATATAAATAGAAGATGATTGCAGGCAGCCTGGCACTGGACAGTAAAGAAAAGCTATAGACATGCATGTTTCAGGATACAGTAATGTACTTCATATTTATGAAAAATAATTTTCATCCAGCTGGTTGGACATTTTTTTGTTATATCCCGTACTGTGTTCCTCATTTGTACACACTGCAGATAAAAACTATGTGGTAAGCATGACTGGAGAGGTTTAATTTTTAAAAGCAAAAATAGCTATAAAGTACAAAGCTGCTGCTGCATGATACTTTATTGCAATCACTATATCATTCCTGTGACAGTTTGTCACAATATATTGTGAATAAAATTTTTCTATAGAAATTTAATGATTAAAGAAAAATACATTTATGAAACATTCAGTGCTTACAGCCTGCTTTATGGCTGTTTTTGTTATTTAACATGCTATTTTTGGCAATTTTATTCACATTCAAGCATTCTGTATAAACAACTAAAGCCCAGCTATAGTTTATTTTATAATCTCCGGCTACTTACGTGACCGTAGGCTTAGGATGGTTTATGGAAGAATGCAAAATGCACTGTTGAGAATTTTACAATGCCTCACCTTCCATCTTTACTTGTAAGTAAACCTGTGGACAGTTTGTTAAGGGTGGGTGAACTTGCTTATTATTTCTTACAGCACAATACCAAGGACATGCTTGTTGTAAAAGTGAGTTTCAAATATTGTACAAAAATTTTGATGTTGCTTACTTATTTCTTTATGTTCCATTCCTTAACTAAACATTTTGTAAAACTGTTAATTCTGTAAACAGCTGCATGTTTAAAAGATCATTGATGGTCTTGTAAACTTAATCTAATATATTTTAGATATTTTAATTTTTCCCACTTGGGAATACATTTAGTGTTTAGAAAATAGTTCATGACATTTTCATACAAGGTTATATAACTTTTCATACATAAACATGAACTTCATTGTAGTAAAATTCTCTAAACCAAACAATGTTTTAATCTAGGACTTCAATTAATCTATTCTTTAAATCTATTTTTATGTGACCCTTTAAAGATATACAAAAATGCATTGCTAATACATAGCAATAAATACTTTGGGTACTGACAATTAACTTCTTTGGAGTATGTATATATAAAATCACATAAACTTGTGTTCATTTTTTTTTCCTGTGGTATGTTGTACTTAAAATTTGAATGACTGATTTTTTTGGTTTTGCACCATTTTTTTAAAATGTTCTCTCTTTTTTCTTTTTTTTTTTTGTTCTGTTTTTTCTCATTTATTTTCCTTCTACATTGGTACCGATTTTGCTGTAAAAGAATGCTGCTTAATTTAAACAGAACTTCTGGTTAAGTATTTTGTTAGTGGTAAAAATTTCAGAAGGTTACAAGTTGTAGCAAAGGGGAGACCAAAAGTAATCACTATTTGTGAGACTTTTCGTAGCAGCTTTTTTTCTTTCATGCTCAAAATACACCTTTTTAGATCTGCAAAAAAAACCCAGTTTTGGCTCATTCAGCTGCTAGAATGTTTTGTGTAGTTTTAAAAAAGAAGCTTTATGATGGTCACTGTTGTAATCTTCACTTCTAACAAGATTTAAGATCGTCTTGTATGTATTATAGTAAATAGCTGATTTTGAGTATTAAGGCTCTTAAGAGTTTGATTTGCTCCATTTGCATAAAATAAAAATTGCCTTTCCCACTTATGTCCTAGGTATTGTACTTCTAATTATGACTTGGATTGCCATTCTAGATTACTATGATACCATAAACTCGGCTGCTGTTTGAAGTACATGTATATTATAAATTATCTTGATATTGTGTTATATTCTTGCAATTAATTATCTTTTTTAAGAAAGCAAAAAAGAAAAGTCAACCTTATTCCTATTGCAAAGCACACAGGAATTAATAGTACAATAAAGTCTGTCCTGTAAAGTGTAGTATTCTTAGCTTGTTCTACGTTACATCTGTTGTCTATATAGCTTTTATTTATAGTTGTCAGTCTAACATTGGCATGTTTAGCAAAGAAAATGCAACTTCAAGTGTTTTATAAACTATTTCTAAGTTGCTAAAGAATTTATTTTTCTACTATATATGGTATAGACAATGCATCACCTGTACAGGAAACAAGTCTATTTCTAATAGAAGTAAGCTTAAAAATAAATGCCAGTCATATCCATATTTAAAAGTTCTATCTATGAAAGTATCTCCAGTCTTTGTAATGTGAATTGCATTTTAAACTTTCTACGAATTCCAAGGTATTTGCCATACTGTTTATCTAATCTTTGAATACTAATTTTTAGAGTAGTCTGCATTCCTTTCCATCAACTTTCACACCAAATTCTTGATCACTCTTATTGTATAACATTATGGATAAATCACTTATTTCATAATTTCCTGAAAATTAACACATGCATTTGGCCAGATATGAAAGTGTTACTACATTTCCTTGATAAACCATTAGAAGAAAAAAAAAAAAAAGCACGGCATGTGACTCTTGATTGTCACATGGCAGAGTTCCTGCATATTATTTGCATTATACAAGTATTATATGCAGGAATGTGGATGTGCGTGTATCTGGATAATATATACACTGATATTTTTGATGTGCTTGTGTGTTTATGTACACAAGCACGCGTGCACAGACTTGCATGCACATACACCGTCATAGCAAAGTTTGGAAAAGATACTGCAAAGTAATACCATCGTGATTGAAGATACTTAATAGAGCTTTCTCTATTATTTTTGTTAGTGCTATAAAATGAGGAAGCATGTCATTATATACAAATTCCTCATACTTTGGCTCCATGTAGTCCCTTCTAGTTTTAATGGAAATACAAACAATAATAACTATATTTTTTAATGTGAGCATTTTTACAGTAATATCTATCTTGAAAAAATACAAATGTATATTGTTTTCGGTTGAGCGTCTCAGTGACACTTTATGGAGTAGTTTGTCTTTTTTATGTAATTTTGGTATAGGCATTCTGCAGTGTATTGTTTTTCAATATTTTAGCAGTTCTGAAGTACGACACGTGAGTTTAAAAAGTGCCATTCTAAGTAATGCTTAGCAGGTTATTTTAAAATTCCTTGCCCTCCAGAACGTTGTGGAATTTTAACATAGTGTACATAGATTGCAGATGTCTATCTGAGTGAAAAGAAACTTCTTTTATTGTATGTTTTCTCCATTATTTGAGTACTGGTTGCTAGAAAATTATAGATATGCTTATTTTTAGTTGCTGGCATTTAGCTTCTAATATTTATGGTAAATACAGACAAGTTATCAATTTGAGACCAAAAAGAAAAATTTGGCCTTACCTTCCATGCTTATCTCAGTTTTTCTCAGTAATGTGATCATGTTTGTCAACTGAAAAAAAAACTTTTTTTTTTTAAAGTACAAATTTTGTTCTTTGTTTATAATGTAATCTTTTGTTGCTACATCTACAGAATACTGCAGTGGATTTAATATCAGTGAAGCTTATTCTGTATAAAAGATGCAATGAATAAAATACTAAGATGCTTACTGTGTATAATGTTCAGTTTAGTTGCCTACGAAATTTTTGAAGGCAAAGCACCCAATTATTTCCTTCACATACACAGAGATGAAATGTAGCATTAAATTGTGCAAAACTGAATGCATCAAATGTTTAAGGAATTCCTTGAGGGAGGGAGGTGGGATGGGGAAGGAGTCTACCTTTTTGAATCTCTTCTTTTAAACTGCAGAATTTTGCAAGTTATTTACCCAGTGATTAATGTGTTGTGCCTCTTTCTGTAGGTAACGTACCCCTCTTTCATGCTGAATACATGCAGACCTCAAAAGAGACAGGATGGAAGATGTTCTGTTTAGCTGCGTAATGCATATTATATTCTGTGGCTCGTGTGATCTTTCACATTTTTCTCTTGATTGATCTGCTCAGCAAGAAAGGCTGTGATTATGGAAATCAGTTTTTCAGATTTCTGCCATGCTAGATGAATGAAAAAATGAAAACGCTCTTTTACAATTGTTTTTGTTTTTGTTTTTTTCCCCTTTTTTAAACCAGTGAACCAATAAAAAACTGCATTGTCAGGTCGACTTCAAATTCTCTGAATTTCAGATTATTTGTCGCAGTTCTTCTAGCTGCATAGAATAAATGCAACTTTTAAATGAAACTGCAGTACTGTTTTTAGCCCTTTGTGTGTGCAACATATATGATTACTTTGTTTCTTTAAAGCATCTTGAGTAATGTGGCTAATTTGGAAGTAACTGCAAAAACCTTCTGATAGCTTTTGTATCTGAACACTGCTCAGGGCTGGTTTTTTTTGTTAAGATTTACCAAAAAAAAAAAACCAAAAAACAAACAAACACTTTGTGATACAGGTGCGTTTTAATCTGAAATTGGATGCATCTTCCATGTAACTCAGTGTGAAAATCTCAGATTGCTGTATCAAAGATCATCATCTGTGGAATCTGAAGCATAACGCTGTGTTCAGGATCTGCGACAGAGCACAGTTCTCTGATGAGTGGCTGTCCTAGAGTACCAACGTGTAAAATTAGTATTTGTTTCATTTTTTTCCCTTCAACTAATTTGCAGAATTTCCATGGAATCAGAAGGAATGAATTTTATCTGTCGTCATGGCTAATGAAAATAACTGCTTCCTTTTTTTAATTGACTTTTTTTTTCCCAAGTATGTAGATGGTGCATGTTATAGCTGTTACCCGTGTGTTTCTCATCTTTCTTCTAAGGTACAATGCATGTGTACTTGTACCTGGTATTTCTCTTGCTAAATTGAATGTTACTGGTGCACAGCCAACATTCTGGTGCTTTTATATTATGGAATAGTGTTTAATATACCTGATAACATTAATAATAATTTGTCCCTTACTCTTTCATTTGGTGTGATTTAGAAAATACAGAGAATTAAACACTTTCCCTGAAAGCCTACAGTGTAGTAACTTTTGCTTTTTCAGTCTCTGAATATGATAACGAAGGGCTGTTGTTTCAGACTGTTTGAATTAGGAGAAGGGAAGGCAGTCTCCTGGTGGTGTTTCCAGCCATGACTGGATGACATTTTAAAGTAGTCTGTATTTGATCTCTAGGATGCTTCACATAGATCTTTGAGATGTAAATCTCTGCAAATCTTGTCATGTTAATGCATGTTCTGGTTTATCTTACCTATGTTTTACCTGTCTTTAGTAGTGGCTTGTGACAAACACAGGGTGAACAAGGTAGTTGAGGAGCATTGCTAAGATGGCCTTGTCACTGCTTCAGGGGCAGACAGGCTTAATTGGAAAGTACCTCTGGCTGCTTATGTGACCAGCCAGTCCAAGTACTGTAGCTGCAGCTTATGTTTTCCCCTGCATCACGGTATCACGATCTGCCTGTTCTTACAGATTTTTTCTGCTTCATGCATGAAGAGCTGAAGGGAAAGCAAACTAACTGTTCTCATCTTCTGCAATTCTCTCAGCTTTGCCACTGATGAGAATGTCTGGGACTCTTAAATCATTCTTGCTTGGTTTTGCTTAAGTTTGGAAAACGTATGGAATGTAAGTTATGAGTTGAAGTTGTTTTTTTTCCACAGATGCTTCACCACCTCACCATTTCACCATACAAGCTGCTATTAAATTACAGACACTGTGACCTGACTTTGCAGTGTCCACTTGGTCCTATTGACCCTGTGCAAGAGTGGGGAATGAAGAGATCAAGAAAAGCACCTCGAAAAATCCTGTGTTTTGAACAGCTGCTTCTTAAAATACTTAGATGAGGATATTAAACACGGAATATAACAAAAAGATTATCAAGAAATAAATGTCTGTGTTTCATTACTGAAATATGTATGTGTATATACATGCTTTTTTTTAAGCTTAGTAATGAAGTTGATGTTGATAACAGCAGTTCTAAAATAGTAACAGATGGCCAGTCTGCTACAGATAGTTATCGATTACAGTTCTGCTGTTAAGTTTTGAAAACTGAATGTAAACAGGCACGAGTTGGACAGAGAGGAACCTGATGGGGTTCAACGAGGGCAAGCGTAGAGTCCTACACCTGGAAGAAATAACTGCATGTATCAGTAGAGGGGCTGACCTGCTTAAGAGGAGCTCTGCAGAGAAGGACCTGGGTGTTCTGGGGGATAACAGGTTGGCCATGAGCCAGCAGCGTGCCCTTGTGGCCAAGAAGGCCAACTGTATCCTGGGGTGCATTAAAGAGAGCATGGCCAGCACATCAAGGGAGGTGATCCTCCTCTGCTGTGCCCTGATGAGGCCACATCCGGAGTACTGTGTCCTGGTCTGGGCTGCTCTTTATCTAATTCTGTTATCCTCTCTGTGAATTCTCTAGCTAGTCTAACTTTGTCATCCTCAGTGGTCACACAAACAAGCCTGATCTTATGTCCTTTAACTATGCTAGTGCTGAAAAGTAGCTGTATCACAGGTGACTTTCTTTGTTGCTTCTTGTCATATATATATATATTTACCTTAAGACTAATTAAGTTAGAATTTGTAACATGATCATAATATTTGTGTCCTCTAAAACATCCTGGGTCCCACATAGAAGTCTGTCAGTATTCTTATGTACCCTTCTGTCTACTTGTTTGAATGCTGTCCTCTCTGATTTTGGCTATGCAGGACCTAGGGGAGTGTGTCTTGTCTATGTCTGGAGGTTCTGTATGCTCAGAGGTAGAAAAGGTTGTCCTTAATGAAAGAGTGCTGAAACAGATAGGGCCCAGTCTAAAGGGGAAAGGATAAATGTTACAAATTCTGAGCTTATCAGGGAGGTAAAGATGCTTGCCTTCACTGGGTGTCTTTTTTGTGCTACGTGTTTGTTTTTAGGATGCTTTCAAGCCTTAATGATATTGTAAAGGGAGGAGGAGATGGAAAAACTCTTGCCCGTATTCTCATTAAGCTCAAGGGCTGGTGTTGATGTTGCAGAGTTTGGGGCACGGAGTTCTCTGCATCTGATGGTAAGTCATTAATTAGCAGGTAACCATCAGCCAAAAATCAAAACAACTGAAATGGAGGATTAAAATAGCAATTTTTATTCATTGGCATCTCTGCTCCTGCTCCCTACTGCCATGAGAGTTTTCTGTTGACATTTTTTCAATAGAAAATAGTGTTGATTGGTAATGCCACTATGATCTGTGGTTCTAAGTCACCTTCACGTCTGTTTGGAGCTGGCCAGATTTGTATGCCACAATATAAATCTTCCCTGGCCTGAGGTGCTTCTAGAGAAGTAGAAATCAAAGTCTCTTCTCCTTTGGCTTGTACGTGATGCTGTCAAGCCTTTTTTTTTTTTTTTTTTTTTTTTTTTTCAAAGCAGGCAGTTTGTAAGAGAAATGGGAGGGCTGTGCTGTTATCTGCCAGAGGTGTATTTTTGTAGCATGGTAGTGACATGGTGCAGTAAATACCCAGATCACTGAATGAGGACATGAAAGTAGTGTATGAAGACATGAATCCTGCTGGAATCATTTGGAAGACTGTACGGGGCATAGTAAGTGATTTGTAGAACAAATTATCCTCTCAATCATGGCTGTTTTTCCTCTTTGAAGGAAGCTAATGTGTTTTTTTTTTTTTTTTTTTTTTTTTTCTCTAAGAGGCAGGAGAACTGGTATGCATGTGATGTGATTGTCAAAGCTGAGCTCTGACCCAGAGGGGAAATGAGCAAATAATTTGGCATTAGAGACACCCTAGGAGACTGCAGATACCTATGCCCCTGTCCTAGTATTCAAAGTACAGGGAGGAACCAGTTGCTTCTATTTTTCTCTGAGACCGAGTGCTTCTATGCTGCAGAGCAGGGTCTTGCAGCTCCATTTGAATTTTAACCGCTGCCCCAATTCCAGTATTCCACTCAAAACACTTTCCTGGGTGTTCGTAAGCTACTACTACTCTGCAAGTAGATTGAGTTTGATTTCCTGAGATACTCCTTTTTTTTAATCCTTATTCCCCAACTCCCCCACCCCAGAGAACAGAGGAGCTGAGGATCTGGGGATCTGGAATTTCCTCCATGTGAATGAAGAGGTTCTGCTGCAGGGCATTTACATTTGGGTGTGCTTGGTGTTAGATCTTACTTCTCCTCCTTTGTACTACAAGAACATCAGTTTACAAACTGCTGGGCTTGCTACAAAACCTATTTTTTTCCTCCCTAAATTTGCTGAGAAGGAGTGGGCTGAGGGGAATGTCTGCATGCAGTTATTCATAATTAACTTTGGGATGGGTGCCCAGAGCCCTAGGCTGGCAAATCTTCAGAAATGTAAAGAAAAAAATAACTTATAGACTCCAGGAGCCTGACTTTGCCTCCTTCCACTTCTGAGATACTAGTTGAGGAAAATTAACCAGTTATTCAGTTATTTGGTTCCGTGCAGTTCTTGCACTGATCAATAGTAAAAAAAAAGTTTGTTCAGAACTCATTTAGAGGGTAAATGGCTCTCTGTGCTGAATTAACCTGAGAGGCAGGGGATGGGGAAGCAATAGCTTTCTTGGAATAAGTTGATATGGCCATTAAATGAAGTGAAGGACTACTAGAAGGCATGCTGAGCATGACCTAACTGGCCAGGCAACTGGTTTAGCTCATCAGTAGGAAGCTAAAGAGTGGGAATTTGCAGAGTTGAAATTCTAAACTGAATTGGAGGAAATATTTATGGTGAGTATATTTTCCCTCCCAGTGTTTGCAGTATCTTCTGAATGCATTTTGATATTATGAGGACGTTTCAACTTTTTCTAGCACTGCAGTGGTCTTAGCTGCCACCAAGTCAAGCTTGGTGGGGTCTGATGAGGTACTGAAGACAGTTTGCACCAACCTGGCCCTTTCAATGTAAGAACTAAGAGTTTCAAAAGAAATACCTGGTCTTTTCTGTTTTCATGTTGGAAAAATGATTTTCCTACCCAGACAAAGATTCTTAGAAATATACTTGATTTAGCCAAATCTGCAATCTGCACAGTTTAATAAATAAATCCTAATGCACATTTTTGTTGTTGAATTGCAAAGAACATTTTGCCTGTTTCCTCAATAAAAAACAAATAATGAGAATTCAGTATTCAAAGAAAAGTTTAGAATTAGCTAAGTATTCCTCTGGAAATATCAACGAAGTATCCACATGGAAAGGGATACCCCCTTATTGTTAGGTTTCCTACTGGTATTCCAATTTTCTGAGTAAGAGATTTTTTTATGGTATTGTGTAAGCATATTTCATTTGAAGGCATACTAAAGATGTTTCTAAACTACTAAAATTCTACTGAGTAGTTTCAAAAAAACTTCCCGGTAGCCAAGCTAGATCTTCTTTACTGCAGGATAAACTCTTCTTCATTCAAGTGAACACAGTGAATATCACTGTCAGCTTTGTGGTGACCTTTAGATGCTGAAAGACTGCTACTTCCACTGCTTTCACGGTTCTTTTCTTCTTTTTCTAAACAACACATTCCTGTAAGCTTTTTTACAGGTTATACTTATAAGCCTTGTAGTATTTTTGCTGCTTTTGAGGCCTCTTACAGCTGTATATCTTAGTGTTGGTGGTCCAAACTGGCATAGTTCTGAGCACTCTACTAACACTGAGTACAGCAGTCTAGTATCTCTTGCATCTTGCAAACAGTGTGTACATCTATTTAGCCCCAAAGCTTATTTTCTACAAACCCCAAATTTTATTGTCAGTATATGCTTTTAAAATAGTATTGTGCAAAGAGGGGGATTGTCTTTAGCTGAAGCTCACGAGGCCCAGGTTCTTCTCTTGCCTTGTTCAATGTGTTTCTGTCCGCTCGAGGCACTGGGAGCTGTTTGGCTGCAGGTGCCTTCTCAGTATGTGCCTGAGTGTCAGGGAGAACGTGCTGCCATGGGGCTGCTGAAGTTCTGCCTTTCCAAGAAGTCAAGAGGCAGGAGTTTTCATTATTTGTCACTCCTGAGACAGCTGTTCAGTCATGCTGCAACTCTGTGATCCAGCATTGTCATCGAGAAGGATGACAGAGAAAGCATAAAAGAGACAGTCATCCTTGGATAAAAGCAAAGGCAGCCTTTCAAATGGGTTGCTGAATTAAGTGGTCTGGAACAGAAGTTGTGGCTTAGCACATATACTTAATTCAGCTGCTCTGTTTTCCTCAGTTATCACGGCTGGCTTGCTTTAAAAATATTAAAATCACTCATTGAAGTTGCTAGAATTAATGATTTTTCTTTAAAGAATACTTCAAATATTTGAGAGAAATATAGTGAGGTGATGTAAGTTAGATGCCTTCGCTTCTGTATTACTTTGCTGTATTCAAAATATGAAAATGCTTCCTGTACCGTAGCATATCTAGTTAATACATTATAACTCTTCATTTCTATCAATTTTAGAATAAGAATTTTCTTGCAGCGTTTTTAGCTTTGTTTGCAAAGAGATATGTGCTGTTGCATAAACGATGCAAATGTCTTTGCCACTGAATCCCATAATAGAGATCTCATTTAGTGCATACTAATTGAAGATTTAATGCCATGTTTTTATAAGATTTGTTGGCTATTAAATTTATGGCTTCCTTCATCAGTTCCTGAGCTAGATAAAAGCAACAACAACAAAAAACAACTAAGCCCTCCTCTTCCCCGCTCACCTCCCCCTTTAATTTTGAAAACAAAGTCTATGATTTGTGTTTTTGAATGCAGCTGTCCTCTCATTTTCTCACTTCCTTTACATTCATAAGAAGCTAAATCCGTAGCACTGCAGTGTGACTTCTCATTGCAATTCTTAGCAACAGAGGCCATTAATCAGGTTATGCTGGTTTTGTGGTGCAGTATCAATATCCCTGCCTTCAGCCTTTATTGTTGACACTGCACTCCAAAATACGGAAGCAGCAGTTTCTTAAATGACAAAGCAACTAACTTACAGTACATCTGTGAAAGGTAATAGTGTGATAGGATACTTTTCTTCAAGCAATTCTGTTAGGAACCATATTTCTCTAATGCTCTTGGTGATACAGAGTTATGCATACATGCCATACAATGTATTGTATGTCATTCTAGAAATGCATTATGTGAATGCGAGGGCTTTATTTACAAAAGTTTGGGGTAACCATAGGACCTATTGTTTGTGAAATCACTCCTGAAATTGGTAATATATATAGTATATAATGTATAGTATAGTGTTGTATATATATAGTACAATAAAGTATCTGTATATAAATGCATTTTTCCCCATCTAGCAGGTATGTCTGTTTTTGAGACACTAACACAAGATGAATTTCTTCTCTTTCTATCTCAATTATGTGATCAGTATTCATCTGAGACATTATTAAGGTATGTCTGTGAAACAAGAAAGGGTTTGCTAGCGTGCTGATCGTGCTATCAAAGACTGTTTTTGAGGTAAGGGTGGAAAAGAAGGTTCACTAGTGCACTCATCACTGGCTTTCATCACACCACTTTGAATAGGCACCCAAATAATCATGCTTTATCTCAACAGGTGACTTTTGATTGCAAAAGCCTTGATGTCTGTGTGGTTTGGATAAACTAAACTCTTAATGGTTCCCCCTTCAGTCATGATTGTTTCAGTGCTTTGGAGGATAGAATATTATCATTTGGCCAGCAAATACTTATTTTATTCTCAGCAGCAGTTCTGTGTTGGGCTGTCATGTGCTCACATACCCTCTGATGACAGGGTAGGGTGCTGCGTAGCCTGGGGCTTCCTGCCTATAGCCAGAGCTGTGGGCACAGGTAAGCTGGTACTGCAGGTGAGCTTTGCGGCTGGTCTTCATGGCTCGGTGGGTGAGTATCTCTGCAATAACGACAAAGACAAAAGAAGGCGCATACCTGGGCAAGTAAAAATCTACCCTAAGAGTGTTCCTTTTCAAAACTGAAAGAGCCCCAAACTGTACTCTGAGGTGCATCAGGCCCAGCACTGCCAGAGGGCGAGGGAAGGGACTGTCCTGCTCTGTTCTGTGCTGTGCTTGTGCAGCCTCACCTCAAGCACTGTGTGCAGCCTTGGGAGCCACAGTATATGAAGTTATATATATAAAATATATAAAGCTGTTAGAGAGTGTCCAAAGGAAGTCTACAAATGAAAAGCAGCTGAGACCCCTTGGTTTGTTCAGCACGGAGCAGAGCAGCTGAGGGGAGGCCTCATGGAGGCCTGCAGCTCCTTACAGGGAGCGGAGGGCTGCACTGAGCTTTGCTTTCTGGTAACAGCAGCAGGAGGGAGGGAAAGGTTCTGCATCGGAGGGAGGTGGGCAAATTCTCCTCATTTATATAAATCTTTCACACTGCATTCCCTACTAACAGCTTCAGCCTCCTCAGTCTGAAGTGTATACACTGGAGTGATTCTCATGTTATCTCTTCAGTATCTGAATGCCTACCCCCTTTCTTTCCCTTCTTTGGGTTCCAGTTTTGGGAAGGGAATAAGTGCTGCATGGTTCTTCTGCTCAGCAATGCTAATTTGCATCTCAGACAACAAACTAAGCAGAACTCTTGCAAACCTTTTGCACAGAGAAGCTGTTGAGTAATGCCATGCAAATTCCTTCTCTCTCTGGTACTCTAACATCACTCTTTTGAAGTGATGGTTTCTATTGGCTGCTGGCCTCCAGCCACAAAATATTTGCTGGGGGACAGGATACACCTGAGTCAGTGCTCCAGCAATAGTGCAGTATTAAGACAGCAGACATGTTCACAATAGACTGCCAGAAGCCAGGAGGTCACGCAGCCCCAAGTGTACAGTTGTGGTGCAGGAAGAAGGACGGGATGCCTGCCTTGGAGATTAAATATCGTGGCTCAAGCCTCCAGGTAAACACCTGGGAGTTGGCCTCTGCTGTTCCTTCCCTCACTTTCTATCACATCTCCCTTTACTGCATCACTCCCGGGAATGCTCACTCACGTTTTATTGCTGTGTTTTGATTTTTTCCTCTTGCAGATGGATTAGCTTCTATTTTGCCAGGCTAAAAATCTCTATTCTGCCAATACTGTAACTTTTCTGAATCCCTTCTCTCAGCTAATGGTGATGTTCAGCAGATGTATTATCACCTCAGAATTTGACCAACACACCAATCTCTTCTTTGCATGCTACTTTAATTAATCAGTGTAGCTGTTAAAGAGAATGAAGCTACTATGAGTCTGGGATGCAATGTGGTGATAAAAGTTTCAGCTTGGTGTAATGCAGTGTGCTGTCATCTTTGTTTACGATTGTTCAGTTTTCATTTTGGTAACTTGCACAGCTAGACCAGCCCTCAGTTAGAGGCTGCAGAATAACTGTATTGAATAGTTTATTAAAACTTAAATAGGGGGTATTTATACTATTCTCTTTGGCTACGATGCTCATTTTTACATAAGAAAGTTACACATGAAATCATCTCAGATCTGCTGTTGATCAACACTGTTTTCCAGTGCAGCCAATTTTTGTTCAGCCTAGTGTGCAGAGCCCTGTTGTGATGATTTCCCCTTCTACCACCAACAAACCCAGTAAAACACTGATTAGATGGAAATTTATGAATCATTTTGGTGGAGTGTTCATTTCTTTGAGTCTCATATTTCACTGGTTACATTTTCATTTTTAATGAGATTCTTGCTTTTGTGAGGTTCCATTTAGCTACTCTAGACTGCCTAGGATTTAGAGTTTAATTCATTCAGTTTTATGGATGGATGGGTAAATAAATTTTCTTTCCATTAACATAAGTAGGCAAAGCATAATTTCTCAGATGAAGTAGACAGTGCTGTTCATTGAGTTCTCAGTGTGGTATCATTTCTACTCTTTTCTTGAAATTGTGCACAGAACATCACCCAGATTTATCCTCTCCCGAGTTCTACCCTGTAGTTTGTCTTAGGTGTGCATATATGAATCAAGCTGGATGGAAAACCAGAGAATTAAATATTTTCATGTCTCTAAATCAGGTCCTCTAATTTATTGTCTAAAAAAAAACGCTTTTGCTTGAGTCTGTTCATGGTCAGAAAGTGAGTATATGTAAGAGGCAAATGCTTCACTAAAATACCTGGCTTTTTTGTATGCTGTGTTGAGTAACAACCCTTTTGTAAACACAGACTATTCCTGTTTATTAGAGTGCATTAAAAAAAAAAAAAATTATCTTCACCACAAGTTACTCTTAGAAAAGAGGTTTTATTTTCTATAGTTCATACAGTGTGATGATGTTTGACCTTCTTGCTAAAAAAAGAAGTGTTGTGAGAAATACATTCAAGTTCACTTGAACTTTGGAGCACAGCAAATTTTATCCAATCAGCCTTAATGCATCAAGTCTGCATGATGGACACACCATCTCTATACATTACAGCTCTTTTAACCAATTGTGAATTCTATTATAGTGAGAGAAATGATTATGTGTGCTAGAGGCTAAGCTCTTGAGTAGAAAAGCCATTTGTTTTATTATTCTTAAGGTTCTTACACTGCAGGAACCTGCTGAGATTCAGACGTTTAAAGAGACAGTCAGAAGACAGTAAATATTGTAAAAAGATGTTTATAAAGAAAACAAGCTGATGCCTGAGCACATTGTTTCCATTTAGAAGATTTCCAATGTTGCCTAAGTGCAATTCACCAGGGATAATTGATATTAATATTATAGAGTTTTGTTTTGGTGGTGCCAACATTGTTATTGCTGCTTTATGTATACGCATATGCTTTTACTGTATGTTGAAAAGATTTTGAATTGTATAAGGTTAAAATATCTAATATTTTAAAAGTACCAAGTCACTTCCACTCTTCCTTTCTGTTCTATACTATGTACATAAGTATTAATAGAAACAAAAATACAAAGCCTTGTTATGAAAACAGTAATTAAAGTAGCCCACGTTTTCGCTGGAGGTAATATGAAAAAGTTCAGAATGTCTCAAGAGGGGACTGGGTCTGATCACCTCTTCTATCTTAAAGGATTGTAGCAACCATTTAACCACAGAATGAAAAGTAAAACCACCACATGTTCTCTTGATTGTGTTTTACAATCAATGGTTTTTGTAGACACCAAAGTTCAGGAGCAGGCTCAAGACCCATTTCCAGGTAGACACAATCCCTCAGTCTATTCCATATCTCTCATACCATGATTGTGATTTTTGTAGATGCATCTTTAATTATCAAAATTTTCCACATATCACAGTGAATGTTTAAATCCCAGTTAACGGCTTCATGTTGTACTAGACTAAAAATAGGTGCTTCAAAAGCCAGTTGTGTACCCAACCTGATCAACAAAGGGTATTTTCAAGCCTCTGAAAATAACCAGAAAACACAGTGGAAAATCTTTCGTATTAAGTTCTCCATGTTTCCTGTCCTGCTTCATCCACATATCTGAGTTGTTTACGATTCAGGGGCTTATGCTTTAGGTTAAAATGTGGCATTTTATGGAGAACTGTCATTCATTTCCATGTGCTTTAAACATATCTTGTGGTACAACCCTTTGGGAGACATTTTACACACAGTTTGAAAATCCATGTGGAGATACAGACCTTGTCTTTTCCCAAGGTAATTCATTCTGGACGGTTAATCAAATCCTTGTGTTAAAGCAGGAGTTGTAGTGACTGACTTCTTTTGTGTCCTTGGAACACTTTTGGAAAACCATCCGTTAAAGAAATTGTTAAAAGGTACTTGTCTTAGGTGGGACTGCTTGCTTTGATGCCAACCCACTGTCTAACCAGCAGCCAGCTCTGATCTGTTTACAGCGCTGGGACAGATGGACTGCAGGGAAACTTCTTTCTACTATTTATTCAGTTGTCATCTGGAAAAAGCTATTTGTACATGCTGACATTTCAGTACAGCGTTGTGGTATGTATCTTATATTTTTTGAAAAGTTACTTTTGTTGCTTTTGTCTTGGTTTTGTGACATGAAACAGGCAGGAAGTGTGAGATAAAGGCAGAGGCAGAGAGACAGCAGTACTTGATTAGCTGCCTTCTTCACCATGCTGATACAGTAGCCTTCATTTCTCATTTATATTTGGTACATTGGGTTTACCTTTATTCATACTTTTTTACTTTGTTCACCTTCATGTGGTTCTCTTTTTAAGGTAATTACTCTGCTTTATTGTTCTTGTGTGCACAGTGCCACTGCAGCTATATTTATGAAGGGGAGTTTAGTCAAACAAACCATCTTAGCCTATGCTCCGTGGGGACCCATTAAAGTTCTTGTTATTCGTAGTATTCTTTTTAATGCTTTGAATTTTAATTACATTCATATGCAGATAAAGAGTGCACATTCTTTGTACTTGTAAAGCAGGTTCTACAAATTCTATAAAAATCACTTTTGTTTCATCTAGTATTTGTTTTATAAGATTTTCCAATGGTGCACATTCTGTAGAGTTTTCTGTGTTACAATTCCTGCTGAAGTACTTGGTGATTTCTATCTGTGCTAGATTTGACTTTTTGCAACGTTGGGTACATAATTGTAAGCTTCTGCCACACACGCATACCAGGCCCCTATTTGGTTCCGTACTGCATTTAAAGAACGTGACTGTCACTCCTTTGATCCCTTTTCTTTTGCACACGCACACATCTTTGGAAGAGCTTGAGCAACAAGCAAACATTGAGGCAGTACGCTTGACAGAAATAATAATGTGACAATTTGAGATCTGGGTAAGCTTAGTCTCTCTGAACCACAGAACCAGTGAAGATGATTTCTAATGGAGTTAGCAGAGTGATGTGGGTGTATCAGAGTGAGAAGGCTCTTCTCCCCAAATAGGCCTAGGGAACAGGACCATTAGCAGCAGGTGATTGAGAGGCAGCTGCGTACTTTGGAGTTTTCTGAAAGGTTGTTTTCTCCTCCTGTAGATAACATGGCTATGGGCTGCCCCATTAATTTCTATATGCACAGACAATTCAAGTTCAGGAACAACATTTAAATCTAACTTCATAAGACCTGCAACAATGGACTATACTATGAGCTGCAATATTTTTTCATTGGAAAGGTATGTGTTTACCCGTGGTAGTACTAAGAAACCATACAAAAATTTCTTAATATCAAAAGTGATTTTGTTGTTAAATAACTGATTCCATGTGTAAAATAAGTCACAAAACATTCAGTTCTTGAGTTCTGTTGTTTGAAATGCCTGTATCTTTGTGAATTAGGAAGAAGCTTTAGGAGTCTTCAAAGGTAAAATCCCATAGAAGAAATTTAAGCAGGAGTAGTTTTTCATTTTTGTTTTGGTTTTCCCTGCAGAGAGAACAGATCTACCTCTGACGAAAGTTTTGGAAAGTTTAATGATGTTGTGCTCTATGCCTTGATTTTGACAGACAAAGCTGTATGTATTCTTCCCTCCCGCAGCACGGATATATTTCAAACAGTATGATGATGATGTTCGAAGGCAAAAATAAATAAAACAGGTTTTCCTTCAGCTTCAATAGCAAGCCATGTTTTTCATAGAGTAAATAAATTTATTTCAGCTTTCAAAGTTGTCTGTGTAGATAGTTGTCTAAAATATTTACAGGAAAAAGAATCCCTTAACTTCCTAACAGTATAAAAACCATGCCATCTTTAATAATTTAGTCTCACATGTCTATAGTGGCAGGTGAACCAAAGATCTTTTAACTTTGCAGTGTTGAAATAAAAACTGTAACTTAAATGTTTGTTTAAGGAAAAAAACACTCAATGTAAAAATGCAGAAAAACTGAGGCTTAGTTTCCACTGAAGGGTAGTATCCTTTTGACTCAAGTATACAATGGGCTGGTGGTGCTCAGCTGAACAATCACTGTATCATAACTCTCATAACAAGGCTGACAGGAGTTCAGGCATTCATCATATTAAAAACTCTAGAGACAGGAAGGCAGCTTATATACTTTAATATGCTCTGGATTGATGCCCTGATTTAAAATACTCCTATAATATCTTTTACACATATTTTGGGCTGGCTGTGTTCAAAGCAATGACATGCAAGTTATGTTAACAATGATTTCAAATATACACAATGTTTTCCATCCAAAGATCCCAGAGCAATTTGGTGCATAATTTCCTTATAGCCTTTCTGAAAATAAGGTTTAGATTTTAATCCTATGGCAAGACATATTGTAACTGCTGCTAGGGAGATCTGCTGGTATTTTTTATTCTTTCTTTATTTTCTTGTATGGCTTTGGTTTATCTGCTTTGGAGAAGGAGTGCTAAAGAGCCAAGCTGAATTACAGCCGGGATGAATTTTGCTGGGTACTGGCAACCACCATGTGTGTCATTTAAATTATTTATGTGCTCCTTTGGGAGACTTTCTTCACTCCTGCCAATCACGTAAGAAAAATACAGACAATGAATACCTCGTGATTCTCTCTTTAGCAGGATGGGAAGAAAGAGTACACGGAAATCTTTGAGTATTTCTTGCTTTCTTTACTGTCTATGACTTCCTAAGGGGAATAGTGATTTGTAGCTGAACAACTTTGCATAATGATTAATTTATCAGCTATTAAGTGGTAAAATTCCGTATCCTTAGGTTTATTTATTAAGGTCTTCTTGTAAAATATACTCAAAATACTCAAAACTTGAGACCACATCTTGACTCTGCTTAACATAAAAGAGAGAGAGAGCTCAGCTCTGTAGCATCTCTGGCTTTGGTTTTTGCCTGTATGTATGTTTGCAGGATTTGTTTTCTTTGCAATGGCATTATTCATAATTAAACCTCTCTTTTCCTCTGATTCCAGACCGCAGCCAGGTCTGGCTGCGCGTTAGTGCTCTCCCTCTCACTGGCAGCTCCTGCGCTTGGCTCCCAGCTACAGGCTGTGGCAGGTCTTGGACTCTGGTGGCTGGAGTTTGGACTCCAGCTCTTTCTCGTTTGGACTGCTAAATATCCTAATTCCAGCTTGCTGTTTGTGTAATGTGTTTCATTATTGCTTCTCCATCACTATGAAGAAATAATATTCAGACTGACTTTTTTTTTGCACAGACAGATGGTGAATAACTGATCCTAATGAGGGGAATAAGTTGGAGCATGGTGGTAGTGTCAAAGGGGGATTACTGGAAGTCTGTCTTGTATAAGCTGAGAATGCAACAAACATAAATTGCAGCCAAAGTATACTGCTGGATGGTTTTCTTACTCAGCTTGTTTCACATTGCCTGTTTGCCAACATTTTTGCAACTGTCCTCATTACTGAAGGTAAATCAATGCAATTCATGTGTGGTTATGTGTCCATGGCAAAAAACAAAAAACAACAAAAAAAACCCACACACACAAAAAAACCCAGCCTTAAAATCCTCCTTTTATGATACATGTTTTTTTTCCTAGCTCTGTTTTAGTATTTCCCTTTGTGGATTTCTGATTCTCTGCTTTTTTTCCAAAAGTGATAGGAATTGAATTAAATCTTTTATTTTTTGTTATTCATGTTGTATACAGAAATGTTTGTCAAGTATTGCTGCGGCTGACTGGTGAACTGAGAACACTTAATTGCACTTTGCTGCCTCTGTTCTTGGGACATTATGGTAGTGCATGCATCCCCAAGCCTGGCAGTTGGCCTAACTTAGGTTTAGGACCCATTGTATTTAGAGGTATTCAGGGCTGGCATTTGGCCAGGCCCATTTTAATTGCAGCTTCTCTCAGGCTCTTTCTTGGGGTTTGGCTTTTCTGTCTGCTCGGCTCTCCAGTTGTGTGGCTGGAGGGGCACAGAGGAGTGCAGTGTTCCCAAAGCAGTGAATGCTAGGAGCGCATCATAGGCAGCTCCGTCACTGCAGCCGAGACACCCAGGAACCACCACTTGTCATCTGTCTGGGTAAAGCCTTTGGCACTTCGTGCATCTGCCTTCTTTGGACTGTAGATCGTAAAGGAGTGGGTTCAAGAAAATGATAAGGAAAATGTCCTCTGAACACGTGATCCTTGCCCTTGGGATAGATTTTTGTTTGCAAGATTATGGCTTGAAGTCAGGCTTAGGATCCTGAGAGGGCTTAAACTTTTCTTTGTCAGAGGATGAATTCTTGATTTGTTTTGCTATTGGAGGATAAAGATTTGCAGAATGCAAATGCTGCAACAGATAACTGAAACTTAGCGAAAGAAATGTGATTATGTGCTTCTAATGTCATAAGAAACAAATGTTTGGGAGAAAAATAAAAGTTGATGTCATGAGCAATTTCTTCACATTCAGGTAATCCTTCTGAACTCACTTGCCATCTAACTGTAATTTTTCCTCCATTTGCCTTTTATGTCAACGTAGAGAAAGGAATCTTTCAGGTAGTTGTGCTGTGGCCTTGCAGATATATTGTGTATACAGTGATCCAGAAGCATTGAGTTCAGTAGGAACCTTGACCACTTTTGCCCCCTATCTTATACTTCAGCTGTAAACCTTATTTTCATTCTGTCCAAATATGGTGGTATCACTCTCACTTTCTTGCTACTACATCTTCTCACTTACAATTGAAATGCAAAACCACTAAGCTTAAAATGTCACATGAAACATCATTCAGTACATGGGTATGACTCAAGGTTCAGAGGAACTTGATGAATCCTCCTTCACTTACACGTATATATTTTTTAAAAAGGCTGAAAACTTGGCAACGTATTTTAGAAAGAACATGCAGTAAGTTAAATATTCCAGTAGTTTGCTTTTTTTCCTGAAAAAGATTTAGAAAATGACCTCAAAACAGTCAATCCTGCATCCTATTTCTGCTTTGTTTACAGGACTACTTGCACATCTGGAACAAGGCAGGAAGGAGGTTTGTTTCCAAGAGAGAACAACTATTGGAGAAACTGCCCATTTTTCACCACTTTTAAAATTCCTTCTGATCTGATCTGTTCCATAGAATAACACAGGTGCTTGTGGGAACAACTTTCTTCCTGATGTAAGCATTGAATAGCATTGCCAGCAACAGAAACCTCACTCAGAGAAAGATCTTTTGTTGATGGGTAATGATAGTGGATACAAGCTGGGGAACAGTTTGTACCTATAACAAAAATTGCAATCAGATCTGCCAGTGAGAAAAAAATTGACTTATCCACTGAAGTCAATAAGACTTTCTGAAGAAAAATTGCTTATAATAATAATGTTGGGACAATGTCTCACAGTGTCTGCCATGATGATGCTGAAAAATTTGGCAGAATGACTTGTTAGAATGATAGAATCCTTAGACTTGGAAGGGACCTCTGAAGATCATCTAGTGTAACTCCCCTGCAATTAACAGGGACACCACAGCTAGATCAGGTTGCCCAGGGCGTGATCCAGCTTCAACTTGAAAGTCTCCAGGGATGGGGCATCCACCACATTACTAGGCAACCTGTTCCAGTACCTCACCACCCTCACTGTAAAAGACTTTTTCCTTATATCTGACCTAAATCTACCCTCTTTGAGCTTGCTAGTTAACATGGATGGCTAACTTTCCTGATCACAAATCTGATGTGTGATCAAATTCAACTGCATCTAATATTGCCACTGAAGGATTTTTAAAAAGTTAAACATCAAAAAATACAAAAGCAAAGCACATGAACCTTAATGGTCACATCTAATTTGGCCAGACGAAGTCACTGCGATCAATCCACAAAAGTAGTTTTCCTCTTGAATGCTCACATACCTTGCATAATCTGCTGGTTATTTGTAACCTGTCCCTGTTCTCCAGAAAACAGGAGCTGGAAGGTTGTCTCACCTTTGCCTGAATTTTTATTCTGAGCATCATCCATACAGTGTCTGTTCATTCCATCAGCATACAGATAAGATTTTTGCATTTCTGAACAGGATGTTGCAGCTGAACTTCCAAAGTCAGTCAGAAATGCTAATCATGGAAGACTCCGAGATTCATGCTGAGTTACTATTTTTCTGTGTGAGTTTTCACAAGGGCCCAGGATGTTTAAATGAAAGGGACAGATACAGTATTTCAAAGAAATAGAAAAAGAGCTCGAATATTTTTGCTGCTGTCCTTGTCTTTTGAATATGCAAGGCTCACAAATTTCTTCTTCTCGTGTAACCACAATATAGAGCTTTACATATTTTGTCCCCATGTTTGCTTGGTTTTTGTTTTTGCCCACTGCTGAATGTGGCAGTTTAATTTCCCATCTCCATTGCTGAACACGTGCAACATTTTTGGGGGGGACTATAGCAATGCCCCCATTTTATTCACTTTTCTGCTGTAAATATATTTCACACATGAAATCTGAGTGAGTTTAATCTTGTCTAGGCCACAATATTTTCCTCCTTTTTTTTTTCTACCTTCGTGTTTTTAAAACATTCGAATTAATTAAATTAATGAATCTTTGGATAAATTTGTTCTGTATAGAAGTCTTTGAAAAAAAATCTGCAGTAGTAAAAAAGAACACAGACAAAAAAAAACAGAACTAAATTTCTGAGAAACATGAGGCTTCTGATTTTCCAAAGGAAAATCTGGAGTTTCTGTACTGTGAGAGGATAGTTGTCACTCCTTTCCCTATTTTCTGGTTTTATGAAGGATTTTTAAAGGGGAAATCTCTGTATTAATCAATGGAGCAATCCTGTACTATGCAGGAAATGTTGTTTTGACCTTTTAGATGCATGGAAGTGGTTATCCTGAAACATGAGTATTAATATTTCCTGCATTATTGTAGCTGTGCTTTACAACTTGCTGTATCACAAGATCTAAACAGACATCTGAAATGTCAATGTTATTTATCTCATGACTATGAGTACAGATAATAACTTTTAGCAGTAACAACTAAGAAAAAGAGCAGAAGTTAACAGAAGGTTACTGCTTACCTCTTGAAAAAGTTTTAACTTCTTTATGTGTATGGCTTCATTATATCCTTTGCATGATTTTCAGAAGTACTTCATTCTTTTTCTGAATTTCTCTTCATGTTGAAGTACTAAACTGCTTCTTTTTCTCATCTCTTTCTTTTTCTTTTTTCAAAGAGATGCCGGAAGTTTTAGAATATGATCTATCAGTTTATATTTCAAAATTTGTAATAGTTTTACATGATCTGTTGAAGTGTTCATCAATTCTAGCTAGACAATGTTAGCATTTATTTAGATAGAGATGTGTTAGGATTGAAAAAAGTTTGAATGGAAATAGTGTGTCATAAGGGAAAGGATTTTTTTTTTTTAAAAATAGAAGAAGATTTTTAATGTTCAGTTTTGTATGGATTATTCACTGTTTTTACCTGTTTGTCAGTAGTCTTAAACTATACCTGAGAAATCCTCAGGAATCCGTAAATTAAAGCATTTTCTTTATATGAGTAGAGATTGTCTTCCTCCTCTGAGCCGCAGTTGAGGGAAATTGCAAAGTAATCACTGCCCATGTACTGGTAGTCATCTGAGAATCAACTACAATCACCGCAAGCTCATTTGGAGTACCAGGTAGACATTCTTCATTCTTACTGCTAAATATCCAGGGAGATCATTCCAGTAAACAGGATTTAGCTGGTCCTCGATTATGTACTAGACCCAGTGCGTAACATGATACTGATGCCAGAATTCTCCAAAATTCAAACATTGTATTATTCACCTCAAACTATGCAAGGAGGTCTGAATTCCTTTTTCCAAGGTCCTTTGAAGCAGAATGGCCATAGCACACAAAAGATAAATTGCCCGGAGCTTTCTGAAAGAGAAAATCAGGAGGAGATGACCAAATATCTCCCCCTTATTCTATATGGAGAATAAACAGGTCTTCGGTGGTGTCGATACAATTATAATCTTTGTCAATGATGAGAGGACTTCTGGTAATTATTTTTTCAATGAATTTCAGTGCTGTCTGTTCACCTCTGGACCTATACTGGGGCTTTACTTTCTTCTTTCTTTTACATCTAGCATGTCATTAAAGAGGAAGGCTGTCAAACACCTTTATCTTTTCCTATTTGACTGAACAGAATTTCATTAACTGTTCCATCTAGGATTACTGCTTTGCTGTGTGCCTGCTTTTCAGAGGACATTCTCTTTTGTAATCCTCAGTAATAGAATAGTTTATTTTAACTTGCTTTGCAGAATCTTTTAAATTAATAAGGATGTTTTGGTTTTTACTGCCTACAAGTTATTTCTTTCATCCGGTTAAGCATTGTCCTTTCACTGAACATCTATCTTGAGTATATCACTTTTCAAAATTAGACATCCTCTTTCAAAGTGAAGTTCTCATCAGCTGTGGCAATCTGGATGTTTCTCCAGATTGTTTTGTAGCATCCACTTTTCATATACAAGTACTTCTATGTGTTTTTTCTTATGCGTTAGATAATTAAAGAATAATTCCGGATACAGTAATCCTTGAGCCTTCTGCTCATCTTTGTTATTTATCATTTCAGAGTTCCCTTCTCAGAAACTCTAAAATTTTTACAAAACTGAAGTTTTTCCATGAGGATGTTTTGATGTTGAGAGAAGTTCACTTGTCACTTCTTAACCCTCTGTACTCAGTTGTGCTCTAAAATCTATCTAGATGCACTAGATCCTACCTATTGAGAGTCCAATCAAAATAGGATTTGTTTTTAAGCAAGTGTTATATGATTCATCTTTCTTAAACAAGCTTATAGCATTTTATAACCCTTGGTTACTCTTTGCTTGTTAATATTAATTAGATCGTTAACCATCCTGCACCATCAATGATTATCATGCTTCATTAGTATTGTTTTGAACTGAGTGCCAAGAAAGTGTTTGGTCACAATGAATTGCAATTCCTGTTTTTAGAAACATTTGAATTTGCTGCCTTACTTACTAAAAGGATCAAGACTCTGTCTCAATAAGACAAAACTGAAGTTCAAATTCTTTACAGATTTCAGACTCTTTTCCTGTGAAAGATGAGACCATAAGATTCGAGTCATTTTTGTGTATTGCACTGAGTTTCTTATGGTTTCTTTAGATGCTAGTAAATTAGCACAGTTATGGTACTGGGTATCAATAAGCAATATGCATTATCTACTGTGAGTGCTAGGAAATTAGAACGCATCTGGCAGCTATTTATTAGCACTTCAAGTTCCTAATTACCATGATAACTAGTGATTATTAATAAGGTAAGGAATCTTTATACATTGTTGTCTTAAAAAAAATCACCAGTGGTGGATAGTTTGGTTTGTTTATCTGGAACTACAATACATATAGAAGTGGGAGGATAGACTAAATTTCTGTGTGACAGACTTGCCACTGTAAAACAGGTACTGTCTGTGGCAAGTCCTGGCTTACCATCATCTGTGTGCGGCAGGTACATGATGAAGATGACAGAACCTGTAACGGTTCACTGTGGACATGATTTCCAAGAGCTGCACAATGATGTGGGCTGGAACATTAGGTGAATTTTGATAGGGAAAAGGTGGCAAATGCTTCTCCTTTCCCACCGGAGTTAATCTGATTTCCACCTTCATTACTTCACACTTCTCTTCTTAAATGGTTGCCCTAATCAGAAGTCAGTAATGTGCAAAACAGCCACAGTGTGATTTTAATTGTACATCTTTCTGTTCACCAGCTGTGTCCTAATATAAGGGATCATTTGCTGTAGTTTCACATCCCCCTCCTCCAATCTTTGGCATGGCTGCCCAAGCAGCTGGTCAGAGGTTTTGTTTTACAGGTATGGTTGGGGTATGTCTGACAGAAGTTAAGTCCTATGTGACACCTGTACTAGCGGGCAGTTCTCTGGTCAAAGTCATCAGCACTTGTCCTAGTGATTTCTAGAGATGCCCACAAAGACTGCACAGTTTGTGTTCACTCTGGAAACTGGGAGGCTTTTCTCAAACAGGGACTTGGAAGTGACACTTGTGGATGGAGCTAATTACTATGAAGCCTGTGTGTTTTCAATTCATCTTTTGCTGAATCACTCACAGAATAATAATAACTTGGAATAGAATGACGATATATCCTGTGAAAAATATCAGCCTGAATTTCTTATGAAATTAAGCTGGTGAGAGAACAGCATTGGAAATGTTTGACAGAGGCAACAAACAGGAAGGAAATTCAAAAGAACTTATGTGATTTAGGAGCTTAAGATTTATGCATGGATTTATACAGGCATCCATAAGACAGATAGGGACTTGGAATTAATAAAAATGTCTTTAAAAGGTTAGCAGAATTTTTCAATGGAAATTTAAGTATTCCATTCACCTGTGCATTTAATTGGATCTACTAAAGTGCCTGTCTTTACAAGCCTGAATATGAAATATAATTAGCCATTAGTCCTACTTCTGCTATTGATTTAGGGGTCTTATAGGTATTGAAATGTGACTTCAATTGCCAGGCTACTTCAAAACATTAAAAAGTGTTACTCAATATTTCAGTGGTAAAGGCAGACAAATCGAAGTGGTAGCATAAGTTGACCATGGCTGGAGATGCTGAGTTAACACTCTTGATCAGAAGCAAATAAATCTTGATGTATTAAGTGGAAAATGTGATGGATGAGTACATCATATTTGGTATAGGTTCTACATGTATCTAGGGGGAGCTAAAGAAGTTTATGTTCAAAGCTAGGTCATTACTTTGTATGGCAATGGCCATTCATCAGGCATAGCTTACCCTCCCAGGAGGGCTTCCTTCATGTTCCATGCATGGGCCGTAGGGGGGCTTGACCTAACCAGAAATCAGTGATGTGCAGAATAATGACTGTGTGATTTTAGTAATACATGCTCTTTCTTATATGTACCAGCAGTGTCCTAGTGTAAAGGATCGCTTGTGGTAGTTCTGCATCATCCTCCTTCCAGCTTTCTCCTAGTTTCTCAGACAGCTGATCGGAAGGCTCACTCTATGCATATGGCTGGGGAATTAAACAGAGTGAAAGGTTAAATGTTTGGACAGTTACTTTGTACCGGCAAATTCAAAGTAACACTTTGTGTATGTGCTCTTATGCAGAAAAGCTGTTAGGTAATTAGATTTAGCCCATTTTCTTTGAAATTCATTTGTACAAGCTGCTATATAGACTAATTAATCCCACTTAATAGGCAGACTAATACTGCACTGATGTATCTGTCTAGTTTTGACACTTGAATTAATGCTTTCGGAGGCAGCTTGGTAGTTCCTCTTAGATTTGATTTGTGTGACGCAGACATACCCCTGATGCCCCATTTAACAGTGCTGTGCCAGCTCAGTCTGGACATGGAGCAAGAGCAGCTGGTTACAGCTACTCCATGTGCATTAGAGTTCAGATCAAACTCGATCCAGATCAGCCCAAATGTAATGCTAGCAAACCATGAGGTGTATTACAAAGCATAGTGTGTTACTTGCGAATATCTAGGATGCAGCTAAAATAGGTTTTGAGACTTCTTTTTCTTTGCTAAACAAAATCAACATTTTTGCAGCTGATATGTATATGCAGTTGTCTCTTCACTTTACTAAAAGTAGCCTTTGGCAAAATGGCTTAAAATCTTAAAAACACATCAAAGCCATCAAAGTAGTGGGAAGTGTATTTTCTTCTTTCATAGATACATCTTTTGGTCAGTGCTTTAATGCAATGATTGATGAAAATGTTGTCTACGGCTGACATCTGGGAGTATTAATGGATGTAGAATCAAATTTCTTTGGCATTAGAGGAAAAGGGTGATCTGTGTCTCACTAGATAAAATGTTCAAATGGGAATGGACCTTCAGTTTAATTTTAGGTATTGCATTTTAAACCTGTCAGACTAATAAATGATGTTTATTGCTCTTATTGCTGAAGTATGTATAACACGAAAATGTGCAACTTGGTGGTGGATAAAAACAAGAGCTTAGAATTCTATAGCTAAAATTTGGAGATTTGACAGGAGCAAAATTTTAACTGAAGCCAAAAGGACATCAAATAGAAAGCAAATAGGCAAGTTCAGAAGGTTGTGCTTCATGCTGTAATTTTTACGTTTTACAGCACTCCGTGAGTTAAAAGTAAGGAACTACACAAGGCTGCTATTGTGAGAAACCAACTCAAGGATTTCTAATGCTGTAAGACAAAGGGTTCCCTTAGCTAAAAATAATCTTTTCTTTCCTCCTGCTCCTAAGCTTTTTCCTCCAGGGAGCAGATTCATTATGCTGCGGGTATGCGCTCAGTGCATTGCAGGAGTTGCTGAGATTTATGACGTCATGGCTCTAAGCCTTCCTCTTCTCCCACAAGGTCTGCACTTGGAGCTGTTACCCATTGTGATTTGCTAAAATGCCACTTTCATGTACAGACATTCTTTTTACCTGTATAGAAAACAGCGTTTGCCATTCTAGACCAGTACATTTGCAAAAGCAAAGCCTGGATAAAGAAAGTGAGCTTTTCTTTTTAAGACAAAGCTTTGCCTTGATTTTAGGGCTTACTAATCAAACAAAACAAAATGCACACCTCATCAAGATTTTACATGGTTCACCTGTCAGGCAGAAATGTGCCTGGAATCCATTTCCAGCAGAGGTCAAAGATCACAAGTGCTAAGGCAGCCAAGGGAGTAATTCCCCTGTGGCACTTTGGCTGTGTTTTGATGAAAGTGAAAGCCATGTGGTACATGGACGAAAAAGCAAACAGATATATATATTTTTTTCCTGTGGCAGTGCCGAATTTTGAAGCTAAGCACAGCAGGTAGGAAGAGTGTAATATTTGAAAAGCTCTGGTACATCTAGACACCAAAACACTTTGTCTTTTTAACCCCTTGCTACATTTCTTACACAAATCTGTTTTTTTTTTAAGACGCACAATAGAGTTACTTCTTTCTCTTAAGAACCTGGGTACTTAATCCCTCACTGGGAGTGGGAGAATTATTTGTATATGTAGCACATGGTAGGTCATGTGATATGTATAATATGTTAATAGAAGAAGTATACTTCCCCAGTAGAGATGGACATGTTAACTTAAATATATGAGTGAAATATGTAGGAGTATTGCCTATGGATGTGACTAAAAGCCAAGGTTATAATTAATTTACTAAGGCTTTTTTTTTTTTTTTTTTGCTGTGACTGATATAATATCTTTTTTCACGTTTGACTATACAGTTACACTCTCCTGACAGAATATTTCCTTTGAATAGAAAGCGTGCCTCTTACTTTCTTCCCCTTTGGCTGTTAAATAGTGTTGATCCTATTGTACTGCCACATTTTGAGGGTCATTTAATGTAAATGATTCTGTCTCTTATATATGCAGCTTGTTTATATTCATTTTACAGAAGCTTGATGAACATATAATTTTTATAAGATAATAAATAATAATACTGCAAAAACCACATAGAAAAAAATTATCAAGGGATTTTATGACTCAGGGAATCAGTAATGGAATACAGTTTTTCACCTCTAGGGCACTGATTCAAATATAACCTAGGTCATTAGTGAGCAAAAATCATTACCAGCAGCTATTCGGTGACCTACAGAATGTGAAATGAGTTTGTGGTCTCAATACAATTTCTAATACATGTGTACACAGAGAGCAGAAAAAGTGCAGTCAAAATTGGCCTCCTTGTTGGTACTCACAACTGGAGAAGCTGAAATCTAAACAGATGCATGGAGTGATTAAATGGCTCTCACATTTGTGAGTATGAAAAGCATTTGACTGATATAAGGAAGGAAAGAAATCTAATTGACAGCATGTTTAAGAAAACATGCAGCTGACAGTTATTGATTGAAAATCCTCTCTCCTCTAATAAGGATAGATTCCCTTTCAAGTGACTGCTGCTGTGGACATCTGAAGGTCTTGAATTAGGCTTGTAGTGATTTCATTGTAGCTAATGTATTATGCAGCCAACAAAGCAAAGAATCGTGGGTTGAAATAACAAAGCATTAGGATTGCCAAGAGATGAATTTCAGTTTCTTAAAGTTTAGGTGGGGATTGTGCTGCAGCACAAACAGTGTGGGTGGAAAAATGTTGTGGGTGGTGGGAGGGATTTCATGGCAGCTCTTTCCACATGACTGCATTAGTTATTGCCTTATCTTCTAAACCAGTTATGTGTTTTTGCCTCAGCTGATGGATGTAGAAAGAAGATAGATATTTTCTTGGCCTTTTTGCTAAGAACAAATGTATCCTTGGCTTACTATCTGTTACATCTTCCGTGACAGCCCTTGGAGTGACATAAATTTGATGAGCTCTGTAAGGCATTTCCATCTTAAACTACAGTGCAATTAGAGCTTAACTGACTAAGGATTTGATGCTGAGCAAATTTTCTTCCTGTCTGTATGATTTTATAGAATATGCTGAATTCCTCCTTGCATTAATTTCTTTCTTTTTCCTTCCAGCATTCCCAGAAAATATGCGGTGTCATAAATGCATTCCTATTTTTAAAAAAATTGATTGTTTTTGTCACATTTTGTGATGGAGTTGGACCTTTTTTAAAAAGAGTTGCAAAATTAATTGCACTTCAGATAATCTTTATGAGAATAAGAAAGATGTAACCATGCTGTCCCTGTCATGCTTAGTTAAACAGGTTAATTTGGGATAAATCATCTGTGAAGAAGCCACAGAAAAAGAAAACATCTGTGAAGGTGGTTCTTGACTGCATGGGTTTTAGGACTGTATGCTATTTATCTGGGTATGACAGTAAATAATAGCTGTTAGGTAAGAGATATGGAATGCGTAAAGCTATCTTCCCTTCTGCAGAGAGTAGACAAGGTAACTATGGCTACATGTACATGATCAGCAATGGCTGAGTCAGATCTGAGGTGTTTTAACTTGGCCTTCCTTTTGTGTAGTGCTCGAGTAACTTATCTTAATTTTACCAAAGCCCATTTAGTTTTAATTATCTCCGTACCACCCTGATGCCCATTAACTATTACAGGTAGCTTTGCAGAGAAGATTATCCCCTATGTAGTTAAGACCCCCTTGTTGGATGCTGGGAACTATTTCCAGGGTTTCCTTCAGCTCATTCCTCTGGGGGAGGAAAATAACTGTTCTCAGTGAGGAAATCAGGCATTTAGCACTGAAACCTTTGGAGCTTTAGAAGATTATGCAAGATCTCAGCAAAAGGACTTCAGCATGTATATACTGCTTCCTTCCCTTCATTTCTACATTACCTATGTTCCAGCAGTGTGAAAGCGTAAAAGCTGTTAGCTGGAACTTATTTGCTTACCATGTGTTTGCAACACAGTCAAGGGGAGTCAATACTAACCCTGCTTGGCTAGACTCCTGAGTAGACCAAACATGATCTTGAAATGGCATCTTCATGGATAGAGGACATTGGCCCTACCTTGATATGCTTTCCAGTTAGCTCTTACAGCAAATTTCTCAAAGATCAGGGCAAAAGAAGTGTATCAGAAACTCCACCATTAAAATGACTGTGTAGGGCCTAACATGCTTTTATTTCCTCTCTCTTCTGTGGCATAGTGAATATCTTAGTGTGATCATAGACAGCCATTTTATTAATGTATGCCTTATCAGTCATCTTCCATTATGAAAAAAACAAGGCCTCAGCTTGTGGTCCTATCCTAAAGAGAAGACATTTTAAGGAAGGAACAAATGAAGTGGATTTGATACACTGCCACCCCTGATTCCCAGGTGAGAGCTCTGGCATACAGACACAACTGACCCTATAAAGAACCTGTGAACCATCAGGATGACAATCCCTGTTTCCTGAATTTCAGCTGTAAAATCACCTCTGTTTTCCAGCTTAGGTCATGAATAAGATTTATATTTTTCTTACATGGAACAGAAACACTTAAAATGTGTGATGTTCTTCTGTAAGGATAATCCTGTTAAATGCCCTGGCTTTTCTCAGATGTAGGGCAATATCTCTATAGATATGTAGCCCCATTGGTATAAAAAGAAGCTATTCTTAAACTCCACTAAATTACTTTGGAGACACTGTCCGCTTTAAATTGAAAATCCAAAATCCAGTAAAGGATACTTTTAAAAGTTACCCCAAACCTGTTAATGTATTTCAGTGAATTTATTTTCCCGCATAGGTTTGGCTGTCTGATAGTACAAGTGGGGGAAAGGCAGAGAAGTCCTACTTCTCAGATCAGATTGCTGACACTGCATGGACAGAACAGAGATGAAATTGAGATACCTCTGCAAACCTGATGGGCTTGCACAAAAAAACCACCAACTTCTTGCAAACCTACTTACCCAATCTTTAGGGCCAGAGGCAGGGATAGCAGCCGCTATGGTGGGCATTAAAGCTGTCACACAGCACAGCCCAGCTTCTTATAGCTGTTCTGTCCGTGTTTGTGGGAAACAGTCTCAGTCAGATTATGTACTTTCTTCCTGACAAGAAAAAGTAATTTAAAAATCACATTTTTTACACTTGACAAAAATTTTAATCGCTTTAAGCTGATTTTTAAATGCCTTCTTAATTTGATTTTCTGGATTCAGCAGACTTTGGAATTCTTTTTTGATAAAAACATGGTCGTTTTCACGAGTTTAAGAGGATGTTTGTCATTGAGACAAGGTCATGTCAGGCCTTCTCAGCACATGACTGTGTTTACTGACATTGCTGTGGTGTGTACTTGAGATCAGAGCTATAACATTTCTGTCTGTTTCAACTGGCTTTTGCCCTGACTTCTAGTTGTCTTTTGATTTTTACCTTATTCTGAAATAACTACAAGATTCAGTTCCACTAAAACATCTTTCTTAAGTTGTTTTTTTTTTTTAAGCCTCTTAAAAGGCCAGTTGCTCCTGCAGTGTACTAAGACTGGAGGCCTTTCTGCAGGGTGTGAGGATTACTCCTACTGCTGATCCTCAAAGGGGAAATTGCTGTTTATTGATTGGAGGTGCAGATGAACTTGGGAGGATCGGTATAAAAGCAGAGAAAGATTCTTATGTATGTGCATAATGTCTCTTTTGTCTGCTGTAAAAAAAATGGGGTCAGATTGACACTGAGAGAGAAGATCTGGGGAGAGTTATCAAAAAATAAGGTCTTGGACAAGGCTGGCTCTCTTCTTAATCTGCTGTGGTCAGTCATAGCCAAGTTAGTCAGACGTGGAAGAGGAACACAAGTGTAACCTCTAGTTTGGAGAAGTGACTCACAACCTGTTTGTGAGGAGGGATCCTGTGGTGAGCAGGGCAGTCCAGTCTGCCTGATGTCGAGGTGAGCTCTCAGCTTACTGAGGGCTGCACAGAGCCTGCTGCCTTGATCCTGAGCTTTGTGCTTTACCCTGAACTCAGGATAAACCCCTGCTCTTGAGAGCGGATGGCCAAGGCCTTGATACTCTCTGACAGATCCAAATCTTTCCCACTGCATGCTCAGAGGCACAGCCACTGTGGCCTGGGGCTGGTGGCCTGCCCTACACATGCCCTGTGCCCTCATTACCCATGCTGAAACATTTTTTTTTTTTAAGTCACTTTATATGAAGTTTCATTTTCTGAAATTTTATTATCTGAAAACTCATCCAGTGTGAGGTTATTGCCCTCTGGGCTGGTTTCATTTATATTAAAATATGATCCTCTTTCTTATCCAAATTGCTTTCATATCCATTTCCATGCAGATAACCAAGGTATTACTGGACAGCATTTGAGCAAAGCCTTAATTTGCATAATAATGTTTGAGTAGGTCATGATGACTAAGAAGTTTAATCTCCTGTTTGTGATCTTTTTCTTTAAACTTTCATTATATTGTATGGATATACTGCACTGTTCCAATTAACGTGAAATTAATTGTCTCAGAATTTATTTCACTTGGATGGTAGGACTTTTAAAGTGGTAATTCTGTGGCAAGACAAAGGTTGGTTAGACCCATTATTGGTCAACTGTGTGGTCTTTCTGCCACCTTGTGGAGAAGGATCATTAAACGGTCGAGATGAATCCGAAAAGAAGACATGGTTGTTAAAATTTCTCTCTTTTGTAAATTCATCTAGGAACTGCCTGTAGCAGAGGGAAATTGTCATTGTCTCCAAAAGTGTTTTATATTTGTTTTTTAAAAAGTGAAGAGATCAGCCCAGATCACTAACACCTAAACCACTTGGAACTGTACTAAACTACTACCACATTTATTCCTTCATCTTTCTCTCTCTTTTTTTTTTTTTTTTTCATATTCTATCCTAATGTTCACTACACCAACCCTCTTGTCCTCCTTGCCTCCATGACCCATCCACTTTGAGCAGTATGGTTTGATACCATTGTCCTCACTTGGATCTCTAACTTTGTAGCCTATCTTAAAAGGGCTACCTTGCCTATTCATTCATATGACATGTGATTAGCCTAAGAGATGCACCACTCTCTCTTCATGATGAACGTTTGTGAGTATTCATTTCTTTCTTCTCTTCCTGGCTGAGCCCCAGTATCCAGGCTTGTATGTAGACACTGAAATTACACAGTTGCCAAATGAAGAGATTCTGCCAAGGATAGCCAGGTTATCCAAAGGTGAAATTCATCCAGAAGCCTGATATTTTTTTTTCACCCAGGCATGTCAGCTGTTAGGTTAGTCTGTTTAGGTCTCTATAGCTCATATACAAAAACTCTTAAGTTTTTTGCTACACCCGTACATATTCAGACTGTTCAGCTCAGTGCATTACAGATCTTAACTAAACCAGGAGACAAAATCCTATTTAAAGATTCCTGGCATTTGAGAGTCAGCCAAGGAGTGTCCTGCATTTCCCTTCTTCTCTTACTTCTTTGCTATGCACAGCACAGAGAATCCAGCTTCCCCTCTTCCATATGTTGGTGCTTCTTCATGTTGTCTACACCCACTTCCATTTTGTATGACTGGTGGTTATGTGAATGCTTTTAATAAGGTTTGGAAGGAAAAACTGCCCTGTTTTAGAGTGTTTTATGAAGATAGATTATTCAAATTGGAGGTTTTAAACAAAACAATGGATATTTTTTGTTTGCATTACTGTTAGAATGACACATGCTAAATAAATTTGGATTCCTTTTGTTCTAGACATATATGTATATATTAAGAGATGTCACCCAGTCAGATGTTGATCTAAAAAATACAAAGTGGGAAAATAGGCATACATTAGGCAAAAAGTGTCATTAACCCGTTGCATACCTGATGAGCCAAGTTGTAGGGAGTGAATGACTGATTCTGTAGATACATGTTTGTCAGTATTTTAACCAATTTAAGACAGTTGTCAAAAGAAGGGGCTATTGGCATGAATAAGGCTCCTCATCTGCATGAAAATATACAAGACTGCTTCTGAAGCATGAGATCATGCAGACAGTAAGTGTTAAAGCCCTCATATAAAATAAGATTTGATTTATTTCAGCCAAATCCTACAAAACATTTATACTCTCCGGTGTGACTGCATCTATGGATTAAAAGGTGAAACATTTCTTTTTAACAGAATTTACCTGATTGCATATCTATATTATCCATTATTAGAGTTTCTGAATGATTTCAAATTTAGACATGCAGTTTATATTTTTAAATTGTGGCATTACACATCTCACAGAGGAAAACAGAAATTATTCCTGTTGCTGGTAATGGTAGGAGTATCTGTATCTTGTCTTTGATTTGCCATGTAATTTCAATCCCCATAAAGATGCTTTTCCCTGTTCCACTGTGCAATGCCTTGACTTCCTTCAACTCTGGGTGACAGAAATCTACTGGGACTTCCTCCAAGAACTGTAGCAAGTGACCAAAACTTTGTGGAACATTTATGGGGAAAGCATTTTTCAGTATGGCAGTTTTTCTTTCAGTTCAGTTGGCTTTCTTGTGACGTTTCATTGCTGGATGTAGCAAACAACACAGTCTCAAGCTTTTGCCTGTATTTTAGCATGTAGTTCAGTACAAGTTGTGAACGTAATCATATTGGAGAATAAAATAATATTGGTTAGCAGGCAGTATCTTATGATATTTTCAACTCAATATAGGCCAAAGCAGTGAAGCTGAAGAAAATACAAATTAGACTTCTATGTGTCACCCAGTTCTTGTCTTTAAAAAACAGAGGAGGCAGATTTTCTGTGTTGAAAGTTTCTGGGTTGAATCTTTCAGTCATGTTAGTTATTTCGGCAGTCAGTCAGGAGAAATCTATGAGACTTTTCCCTTCTGCTGAGAATGAATATCACAACATGAAATTGCTTTAATTGCTGTGATGTTAATTATCACCCTTACCTATTCCACTGCGCTGTTGAGGATTAGGGCTGTGGTAAGTACCTGGATGCTATTTCATTCTGTTAACAGCCCTGGCAAGTTAATTGCAAAGAGCTCTGGGAGGGCTGTACAGGGAAACATACACAAAAGATCTTATAACTGAGAAGTAGGCAGTTCCCACTCCCTGGAGGGGCTGGCTCTGTGTTACGGCTCTCTACCCTGTAACAACTTTTATCATCTCTGAAATCTTTCCTTCCCTTGAGGTGTAAATACAAAAGCTGAGACTCAGAGTAGTTCTGTGTAGATGATAATATCAGGACAGATATCTGTACTTAAGAAAGAAAAAAACTCCTAAAAAATATATTCAAAATTCTGCTGCTTCAGGCTTTTTTTCAAAAAAGGAAGGCTGTTACAGAGGTAGCAGGTCGCTTCTTCTGTGCCTGTGTCACAAAAAAACCCAAAAAAAACAAACCAAAAAAAAAAACCCAAAAAAGCAGAATATCAGTGAAGAGGAAGAGCTCTAGACATCTGATGCATCAACAAAGCCTAGCCTTAATTCTGTGCAGGACTGGGCCTAATACTTGAGAAATAGCAAATTCACAGCAGGGAAGTTATTTTCTATTTTGTCTATTTACTCCTCCTTCCTGTTATGTTGTTATTAAAGAAAAAGTTAAATGTGCCCATATCCCTGAGAGAGCCAAAACCCTGAGCAGAATATTTTGATGAGAGGATATGAACTCGTAGAAAGTGCCACCATGCAATATCACAGAGGTTCTGTTTGCTGGTTTTCCATTGTGTTAGTGTAGACAGCTAGCGGTCTACAGCCTGTATTTTGTATACATGAAAAATATTTCCCTGTTGAATGACCAGTGCAACTGGTAGGGGAATGATCTCTCCACACATTTTCACATATGCAATTCAAGAAATCTTATCAAAGAACCTGCTATACTCTCCCGGCTCAGACTAGCAATGCGGGATGCTAAAAAGTTATTATATCATTATCTCCTTATTTAAGGAATTTGCCTTAGAGCATATGGCCTTTTTAAGTGGAAAATAAATTCTGTATTACATTTAAACACCTACCAAAAAAAAAGAAAAAGAAAAAGAAAAAGCCATTCTTCAAAATTCACACTTGAGCCAATTAAAGTAATTTACTGCTCTCATGTGACATATGGCACATAAACTTTGAGAATTTTAATATATACCATACGTAGTGCAATCCTGTGGTGAGGTATAAAATGTTTTAGTCTTTCATATTACCTTCACTTTTTTTCTGCAGAGAGATGGACATCTTTCCTTGGGGGAACATAGCGGGGTTTGGGTTTTGTTGTTTTCCCTGTGTACTTTTAAAGAAGAGGCGTGACTGAGCTTGAAGGGCAGTAGCTGAACTAAATCAAATAGCAGCTACTGAATAAAGTCTTTTGATAAGCGTGTAAACGTAAAACCTGTTTCATAATATACTCAGAACTGCTATTTTGAAGAGTGATGCAAAGTAGTAGTTGAACTTCATTGTGAGAATTTTGGCAGAATCCCTGCTAGGTCCACACTACTGTTCTGCAAAATAAATGGTTGAGTATAAAGAATTTTCAATGACATTTTGGACTCTAAATGGCCAGGTCAATCTCAAGGACTTGGGACCTTAATTTTTTTATTGCAGAACAATTTCATCCCAGTGATTATCATGTTGCAGAGTGGTAAGCTGTAAGTGAGTCATCCTATCTGCATAATCTAAAATCCAGACTTGGGTGATTTAATAGACTCATTCTATGTGGAAATAAGGTGAAAAATTTGTCTTTTAATGTACGATTTAATTGTAGCTATTTCAGTGTAATGTCCTTAGTATGCTTTAGCAAGACTCACATTCTGTGGTGACTGCATACCTCCTTCAAACTTCTATGAAAAAGCTTATGAAAAAGAGGAACAAAACTCTGTGTTGATGTGCAGTCTGTTGCCAACCATTTCCATCTTGTCCACTGTTAAGAGCATCCAGGCTGTTGTAAATGAGGCTAAGAAATGTGGCTTTTGCAGACAGCAGGATTTTCCCTATATTCCCCTGCAAAATCTGTGTAGAGGGAATGCCCATATGTTTCCCTGTCTTTGAGCCAAACGGTACTGTGGGATGATGTTCATAGTCTCATTATCTCAGAGGTTCCACACAATGATATCATTCACAAAATGACAGAATGTCTTTAGAAAGCTCTGGAAATAGGCTGACACCTCCCATTGAAACTGTCAGAACGTAGCTGCTCTTTCTCAGAAGAAGGAAATGCTCAGAGGGCTGGCGGCAGTGTGACTCAGGCTGATGCGTCTGGCGTCCCAGGTTTGGCGAGCTGTGTCTGGGGAGACTTGGTTGTCAGATTCGCTTTCAAATCTAGAAAAGGGAAGGAAAGGGGAGGAAAAGAAAAAGAGTAAAAAAATATACATTGAAATAATATTGAATTTAGTCACAAAATCTTCTCCTTTGCATTCCAATCCCGACAAAGGTTTAAGCTGATATATTATATCTTGTGCTAAGTTCTCAGTCTGTGAGGACTTTGCATCCCAGTTTGGACTACCACTGCTTAGAAACTGTAGCCAAAATTGGACCTGAGCTGACTGGGGCATTTTAGCAAAAGTCCTGCATGACTCAATTTAGCATGTGGACTTCTAGAACTATAATGTTTCCCATGTTATCTGCTATTTGTAACCATAGCTGGTAGAAGCAGGCCATTTTCCACTATAACAGGTAGGTAGCATATGTAATAAAAGAGAATGTTTTATTCTGCTTTTACAGGGACAGCATTATGAGTAGGTCAGAGTGGAAATTTTACTCATTCCTCTGTTTATTAGCTACCATGTTGCCTCTCGTTATCTCACTATGGCACTGGTAATTCATACACTTCTGCCTGTTGTAAGTTCCCACTGTTGTTCCTTAGTTCCCCTGAAGTCAGAGAGAGACTATGACACTACCATTCATATATGCAAAATACATAGCTTGCATTTTTATGGTATTCTATCATTTTCTTACTTTCCACTTCCACCTAGACAAAATCCCCAAACACCTCAACTTCATCACAAGGAGGGTAGAGTAGCACCCAAACAGGTTACACAGAGAGTATGTGGAAGCTCCATCCTTGGAGGTTTTCATAAGGTTGGCTAGACAAAGCTGCTACTGCCCTGAGCCAGTACTGGCAATCATCCAATATTATTCAAACCACAGGTTGAAACAAAGACCTCCAGATATTTCTTCCAACCAAAATTTCTGATTCATCTCTCCTCTACAGCCGTGAGCTAGAAAACCTCAAGGGGCCATGACCTAGTATAAGGGATGGGTTTCGTTCTCATCTTTCGTAGTGGAGCTGTCAGCTTCAAGTGTATTATGTATGTCTGTCTTGTCTTTCAGTAAGATTAGTCAAGCATATTTGACTTTATGGAATTTTTGACATTTTGGTCAAGGCAAAGGATGGGAAAAGAGAAGAGAATTCTAGTGTTACTACTTTCACAGAGTGAGTAAGGAAAATGTGGACAGTGGAAACTCTCACACTGTATTGCATAGAACATTTTGCAGGTTCAAAACTTACATGGTTCTATGCATACCTTTTGCTTTGGATGGTGACTAAGTATAATTTGGTATGCATATTGCCAGGAAGATACGATGCATTGAAATAGGCATGTATTTTCATTTTTCTGACAAGACCTGGTTAAAACTGCCACATCACTTACCCCACTGGGATGCATCTCTAATTAGCATGCAAATAACTGGTGATGTGCCCAAAGGCATTTCTGGGATCCCTCTCTCAAAATCCTGACATAAAAATTATTGGAGGATTCCTGGGATAATTATCTGTTCTCCTTCTAGTTTCCAGAATGCTCTGTGGATAGTGTTCAGTTATTTCTACACCTTACAAAAATACAGCTGGAAACTGCATTTTTTTTTTTTTTTTTAATGTAGAAACCTTAGCATTTTCACAAATTTCTCTAGTATATGGAAACTTGCATTTTACAGAATTTTACTCTCATGCACTATGCAATAAATCTATAAACCTCCAGAGAATTATTTATATGTATATATATGTACATATATATATATTTTAGAGCAACTGTGAAGTTTTATAGGCAAGTCTATCTTATCAGGGAATTATTCATCAGATTACGCTCCTTTATTGAGCCTGAAGTTAGCTGTTTGCATTACTACTGAAATATTTAAAGCTTATTGCTACAAAAACAAATAACTGCCTTCTGATTGGGAAATACATATAATATTTGTCCCTCTGCCATCTTCCTTGTGTCTTCAAACACCCTCGGGATGCAGAAGATATGAGAGATGGAGAGGCAAATATTTGGCAGTCTCAAGTTACATAATAGATTCTATTAGAGATTTGCAATAGTTCCCTGTGAAGTGCAGACTCAAAAAAAAAAACACACCAAAACACAAAATATCTAAGCAGTCAAATATTCTTGCATTTTTACTAATGCTGGCAAGCATTTGGCATTTAAGAAAATGTGAATGACAGATGTTTAAACTACACTTTTGTTTCCAGTTGCACTGGTATGACTGAAATTTTAAAACTACCCTACCTCGTAGGGACAGCTTCTAAACAGATGTTATAAAATACACTCAAAGTTGAGCTTAAATGAAAGGCATGGCTGGCTGGTCATTTCTAGGAACCAGCATAAGAGCATCAGTGAACTGCCAAGAAAGTTAGTACCTCAGCAGGTTACAGACAGGATTGCTGGTAGTGTTTGAACACTTTCAGGGAGCACCATGGGTGAAGATTGGAGTTGTCTGAGGAAATTATGAATCGCATGTGTTCCTCCTGCTTCTGGAGTATATGGGAAAAGTGACCAGATTTCCCACACCCAGGAGAAGAGGCAGGTGGGCTTTTATTTCTCTTCCAGAAGGTGAGAACTGATTTGGGCTTAAATAGCTTTATTAGGTTAGAATGCATGCTTGCTTGTGTTAGTCCATCAGGAAATAAATTAAGCATTTGATTCGCTTTATTTTATTTTTTTTTTATTTCTACAAGTCTGAGCTCAGGTTTGCATTGAGTTACTTATGAACTCCGCAAGATTTCATTCCTGACTCATAACAGACATCCCCATTTTAGGGCCAGTTCTCTTTAACATTTTCATAAATTCCTTGAATGTAGGATTAGAAGGTGTTTTAAGCAAGTTTGCTGATGAGAATAAACTGGGAGGAGCTTTTGATTCCACTGAGAGAGTGGAGAGGCTTTGCAGAGAGATCTAGACAAGTCAAAGAGCTGGGCAATCACCAACTGCACGAAATTTAACAAGAGCAAGTGCTGGATTCTGCACCTGGGAAGGGACAACCCTAGCTGGATCTGAGTCTCCAGACTAGGGGATGAGATGCTGGATAGCAGCTCTCTAGAAGAGATCTGGGTGTCTTGGTTGACAGCAAGTTGAACATGAGTCAACAGTGTGCTCAGGCAGCCTGGAAGGCCAACCATATCCTGGGGTGCATTGAGCACGGCATCACTGTATCTGCAATATTAGAGTAAGTTAAGGTACATCGCTTCACACTAAACAACACTGAAATTTATCTGCCATTTTAATGTATAGTTATTTGCTCCTATAGAGTCTTCCTGTATTTCTTTAGAGACAGCACCTTTTTAACAGACACAGTAACAGAATTTTATCAACACACCATGCCACATCACCTACTGGCAGAAATCTCCTTGCACCCTCCCTCTGCTGTAAAAACTGTTTTCTCCTACCTTCACTTTCCAATATTTCATCTGGTGACTGACTTCCTTGAAAAGAGTTTTGGGATATGAACTTTTAGAGTCTCTTCCATAGTGACTGTAGAAGTGAAAAATATATTTAGTTTTTTAATTATGGTTTTAGCTTCTTAGCACCCCTTGCATACCCAGGTCATGTACTTCACAGAAACTTGACAAACTTTCCATTCCTGTTACAATGAAGAAAGAAACTATGGTTTGTTTTGATTCTGTGCTTGTGCAAACACTTCCTCAAACACTTGTTTTTGATCCTGACTTATCATGATTTCACATCTGAATTGCCATGGTGTACAGGCTTTTCTACATTCCTCATTTGGATGTAGCTTTTGCTTTTTGAATGATGCCTTCCTGCCACTAAAAACTTCTTTATCCTTCTGTTTAGTGGCTCTTTGCCCTTCCATAGCCTTCTCTGAAAGATTATGTGTTTTCTTCTGTGCCTAAAAAGTGGAGTCTTTAAGTAGTCTCCAGCTTGTCTGCAAGGACTAAACTCTTAGATGCCTCATTTATCTTCTTTTTAAGCAGCTGTCTATGTAGTATCTTTCTGAAATCAATCCAGCCATGGCACAATTCTTATCATTTCTCTTGCAAGGACATTGTGTTTTTGTACATTACAGCATTACAGTTGCTGTTACAGAACAGCTTTTGATCATCACTTTTTGAAACAGGTCCCATGTGCTACTCGGAGTCCAGTCAAGAGACCCTTCTGAGGCGCTCACTAGCCAATTTCTCCACAAAGCATCATTAATTGTGCCTAAAAATCTTTGTTGCAATATTATATCTCATTTTACATGAGGATAAATTGAAGCCTCTTTCAACTTGCCTTTCATTTATTCTCTCATCTCTTCCAATGTCACCATTTGACATTTCGAGAAATAAAATTACCATTTATAGAGCTTTGTACCTGCTAATGGTCTCCTACTACTTAACTGTAATATACACTATTTTTTTCTACATTTTTTTTTCTCATTTAGCCATAGGATTTTATTTCAGAAGAATTCTGTTACTCATTGATGTATTCAGCTTGTGACTGACTCAAGTCTAAGCTTTCTGTAGCTTTGAGTATATTGCTGTTTCCTCACTGCTGAGTTTGTAAGGTTCATATCCTGACTTCATGGTGTTCCACTGGCTGTTATACCAAATTCCTGCTGTGTTATCTTGGTTACTTTTATAAAAGTTTAGACTTCATGCTTATGTAGGTCTCTGAGAGAGTATTCCTACGTCCTTATGTATAACAGACATGTTGTCGAAACATACATGTCTTTGTACGTCTGGGCTTCTCCTCAGAATTTTGTGATTGTAAAAATAATTTATGTATATAATGTATGTTCGTGATTTCTACATAGCATGATACAAATAAAAGACAGTCCAGAATTCAGCATGTATATTAAATTACATAAAGTGAGGGAGAGGATACCAGTATTCAGAATTAAATAGTTACTGTAATTTTTAAGTTACTGTTTGATAGTCATGAATTTATACATAACCAATAAATGATCCATCATCACAAAGATGTGTTGCTGACTCTTATTTGTTCAGTGGTTATACTGCCACTGGGTTCTTGTTACGGATTAAAACTTGCTTTTGTAGATGCCATACAAACAGAAATAAAAAAGATGCTCCTCTAAGAAATTCAGCTGACACCTCAATATGTGCCAACATAAACTGAAGAGGAAAAATCCCACTGATAATTTGCCCTTCTTGTCACATACCAGTTCAGCCTAGATTTTTACAATGCTGTGAACAAAAATAATAAAATATTTATGATATTTACTAGAGGAAGATTTAGACCTGCAAGTTGGTGCTCCCTCTCTCCCCCAAGTAAGCTAGGGGTTTTATTTGCTAGTATTAAAACCCATAACTTACACAAAATCATTGTAGAGGAAGGGTTGTGGTTGACTGCACAGCATGTCATTAAATATATGCAATCAGAACAATCTTGGAATACAAAGCATAACATAGTGATCCAAAGCAATAAACACCCCCACACAAATGATGCAGAAGTGTCTTCCAGGTAGAACCATCAAAACCTAATGATGAACTTGCCAGAATTAAATGTATTTCATCCTGGTACAAAATGCTCTCATGAAAATAGTAAGGATTAATTTAAAAAGCAATTTTGTACCAGAATAAACTCACAATCATTAAAGGAGTCAATCAATAATGGAGATGAACACTTGTTCCTCAGTAGGAGNGTGACTGATATAATATCTTTTTTCACGTTTGACTATACAGTTACACTCTCCTGACAGAATATTTCCTTTGAATAGAAAGCGTGCCTCTTACTTTCTTCCCCTTTGGCTGTTAAATAGTGTTGATCCTATTGTACTGCCACATTTTGAGGGTCATTTAATGTAAATGATTCTGTCTCTTATATATGCAGCTTGTTTATATTCATTTTACAGAAGCTTGATGAACATATAATTTTTATAAGATAATAAATAATAATACTGCAAAAACCACATAGAAAAAAATTATCAAGGGATTTTATGACTCAGGGAATCAGTAATGGAATACAGTTTTTCACCTCTAGGGCACTGATTCAAATATAACCTAGGTCATTAGTGAGCAAAAATCATTACCAGCAGCTATTCGGTGACCTACAGAATGTGAAATGAGTTTGTGGTCTCAATACAATTTCTAATACATGTGTACACAGAGAGCAGAAAAAGTGCAGTCAAAATTGGCCTCCTTGTTGGTACTCACAACTGGAGAAGCTGAAATCTAAACAGATGCATGGAGTGATTAAATGGCTCTCACATTTGTGAGTATGAAAAGCATTTGACTGATATAAGGAAGGAAAGAAATCTAATTGACAGCATGTTTAAGAAAACATGCAGCTGACAGTTATTGATTGAAAATCCTCTCTCCTCTAATAAGGATAGATTCCCTTTCAAGTGACTGCTGCTGTGGACATCTGAAGGTCTTGAATTAGGCTTGTAGTGATTTCATTGTAGCTAATGTATTATGCAGCCAACAAAGCAAAGAATCGTGGGTTGAAATAACAAAGCATTAGGATTGCCAAGAGATGAATTTCAGTTTCTTAAAGTTTAGGTGGGGATTGTGCTGCAGCACAAACAGTGTGGGTGGAAAAATGTTGTGGGTGGTGGGAGGGATTTCATGGCAGCTCTTTCCACATGACTGCATTAGTTATTGCCTTATCTTCTAAACCAGTTATGTGTTTTTGCCTCAGCTGATGGATGTAGAAAGAAGATAGATATTTTCTTGGCCTTTTTGCTAAGAACAAATGTATCCTTGGCTTACTATCTGTTACATCTTCCGTGACAGCCCTTGGAGTGACATAAATTTGATGAGCTCTGTAAGGCATTTCCATCTTAAACTACAGTGCAATTAGAGCTTAACTGACTAAGGATTTGATGCTGAGCAAATTTTCTTCCTGTCTGTATGATTTTATAGAATATGCTGAATTCCTCCTTGCATTAATTTCTTTCTTTTTCCTTCCAGCATTCCCAGAAAATATGCGGTGTCATAAATGCATTCCTATTTTTAAAAAAATTGATTGTTTTTGTCACATTTTGTGATGGAGTTGGACCTTTTTTAAAAAGAGTTGCAAAATTAATTGCACTTCAGATAATCTTTATGAGAATAAGAAAGATGTAACCATGCTGTCCCTGTCATGCTTAGTTAAACAGGTTAATTTGGGATAAATCATCTGTGAAGAAGCCACAGAAAAAGAAAACATCTGTGAAGGTGGTTCTTGACTGCATGGGTTTTAGGACTGTATGCTATTTATCTGGGTATGACAGTAAATAATAGCTGTTAGGTAAGAGATATGGAATGCGTAAAGCTATCTTCCCTTCTGCAGAGAGTAGACAAGGTAACTATGGCTACATGTACATGATCAGCAATGGCTGAGTCAGATCTGAGGTGTTTTAACTTGGCCTTCCTTTTGTGTAGTGCTCGAGTAACTTATCTTAATTTTACCAAAGCCCATTTAGTTTTAATTATCTCCGTACCACCCTGATGCCCATTAACTATTACAGGTAGCTTTGCAGAGAAGATTATCCCCTATGTAGTTAAGACCCCCTTGTTGGATGCTGGGAACTATTTCCAGGGTTTCCTTCAGCTCATTCCTCTGGGGGAGGAAAATAACTGTTCTCAGTGAGGAAATCAGGCATTTAGCACTGAAACCTTTGGAGCTTTAGAAGATTATGCAAGATCTCAGCAAAAGGACTTCAGCATGTATATACTGCTTCCTTCCCTTCATTTCTACATTACCTATGTTCCAGCAGTGTGAAAGCGTAAAAGCTGTTAGCTGGAACTTATTTGCTTACCATGTGTTTGCAACACAGTCAAGGGGAGTCAATACTAACCCTGCTTGGCTAGACTCCTGAGTAGACCAAACATGATCTTGAAATGGCATCTTCATGGATAGAGGACATTGGCCCTACCTTGATATGCTTTCCAGTTAGCTCTTACAGCAAATTTCTCAAAGATCAGGGCAAAAGAAGTGTATCAGAAACTCCACCATTAAAATGACTGTGTAGGGCCTAACATGCTTTTATTTCCTCTCTCTTCTGTGGCATAGTGAATATCTTAGTGTGATCATAGACAGCCATTTTATTAATGTATGCCTTATCAGTCATCTTCCATTATGAAAAAAACAAGGCCTCAGCTTGTGGTCCTATCCTAAAGAGAAGACATTTTAAGGAAGGAACAAATGAAGTGGATTTGATACACTGCCACCCCTGATTCCCAGGTGAGAGCTCTGGCATACAGACACAACTGACCCTATAAAGAACCTGTGAACCATCAGGATGACAATCCCTGTTTCCTGAATTTCAGCTGTAAAATCACCTCTGTTTTCCAGCTTAGGTCATGAATAAGATTTATATTTTTCTTACATGGAACAGAAACACTTAAAATGTGTGATGTTCTTCTGTAAGGATAATCCTGTTAAATGCCCTGGCTTTTCTCAGATGTAGGGCAATATCTCTATAGATATGTAGCCCCATTGGTATAAAAAGAAGCTATTCTTAAACTCCACTAAATTACTTTGGAGACACTGTCCGCTTTAAATTGAAAATCCAAAATCCAGTAAAGGATACTTTTAAAAGTTACCCCAAACCTGTTAATGTATTTCAGTGAATTTATTTTCCCGCATAGGTTTGGCTGTCTGATAGTACAAGTGGGGGAAAGGCAGAGAAGTCCTACTTCTCAGATCAGATTGCTGACACTGCATGGACAGAACAGAGATGAAATTGAGATACCTCTGCAAACCTGATGGGCTTGCACAAAAAAACCACCAACTTCTTGCAAACCTACTTACCCAATCTTTAGGGCCAGAGGCAGGGATAGCAGCCGCTATGGTGGGCATTAAAGCTGTCACACAGCACAGCCCAGCTTCTTATAGCTGTTCTGTCCGTGTTTGTGGGAAACAGTCTCAGTCAGATTATGTACTTTCTTCCTGACAAGAAAAAGTAATTTAAAAATCACATTTTTTACACTTGACAAAAATTTTAATCGCTTTAAGCTGATTTTTAAATGCCTTCTTAATTTGATTTTCTGGATTCAGCAGACTTTGGAATTCTTTTTTGATAAAAACATGGTCGTTTTCACGAGTTTAAGAGGATGTTTGTCATTGAGACAAGGTCATGTCAGGCCTTCTCAGCACATGACTGTGTTTACTGACATTGCTGTGGTGTGTACTTGAGATCAGAGCTATAACATTTCTGTCTGTTTCAACTGGCTTTTGCCCTGACTTCTAGTTGTCTTTTGATTTTTACCTTATTCTGAAATAACTACAAGATTCAGTTCCACTAAAACATCTTTCTTAAGTTGTTTTTTTTTTTTAAGCCTCTTAAAAGGCCAGTTGCTCCTGCAGTGTACTAAGACTGGAGGCCTTTCTGCAGGGTGTGAGGATTACTCCTACTGCTGATCCTCAAAGGGGAAATTGCTGTTTATTGATTGGAGGTGCAGATGAACTTGGGAGGATCGGTATAAAAGCAGAGAAAGATTCTTATGTATGTGCATAATGTCTCTTTTGTCTGCTGTAAAAAAAATGGGGTCAGATTGACACTGAGAGAGAAGATCTGGGGAGAGTTATCAAAAAATAAGGTCTTGGACAAGGCTGGCTCTCTTCTTAATCTGCTGTGGTCAGTCATAGCCAAGTTAGTCAGACGTGGAAGAGGAACACAAGTGTAACCTCTAGTTTGGAGAAGTGACTCACAACCTGTTTGTGAGGAGGGATCCTGTGGTGAGCAGGGCAGTCCAGTCTGCCTGATGTCGAGGTGAGCTCTCAGCTTACTGAGGGCTGCACAGAGCCTGCTGCCTTGATCCTGAGCTTTGTGCTTTACCCTGAACTCAGGATAAACCCCTGCTCTTGAGAGCGGATGGCCAAGGCCTTGATACTCTCTGACAGATCCAAATCTTTCCCACTGCATGCTCAGAGGCACAGCCACTGTGGCCTGGGGCTGGTGGCCTGCCCTACACATGCCCTGTGCCCTCATTACCCATGCTGAAACATTTTTTTTTTTTAAGTCACTTTATATGAAGTTTCATTTTCTGAAATTTTATTATCTGAAAACTCATCCAGTGTGAGGTTATTGCCCTCTGGGCTGGTTTCATTTATATTAAAATATGATCCTCTTTCTTATCCAAATTGCTTTCATATCCATTTCCATGCAGATAACCAAGGTATTACTGGACAGCATTTGAGCAAAGCCTTAATTTGCATAATAATGTTTGAGTAGGTCATGATGACTAAGAAGTTTAATCTCCTGTTTGTGATCTTTTTCTTTAAACTTTCATTATATTGTATGGATATACTGCACTGTTCCAATTAACGTGAAATTAATTGTCTCAGAATTTATTTCACTTGGATGGTAGGACTTTTAAAGTGGTAATTCTGTGGCAAGACAAAGGTTGGTTAGACCCATTATTGGTCAACTGTGTGGTCTTTCTGCCACCTTGTGGAGAAGGATCATTAAACGGTCGAGATGAATCCGAAAAGAAGACATGGTTGTTAAAATTTCTCTCTTTTGTAAATTCATCTAGGAACTGCCTGTAGCAGAGGGAAATTGTCATTGTCTCCAAAAGTGTTTTATATTTGTTTTTTAAAAAGTGAAGAGATCAGCCCAGATCACTAACACCTAAACCACTTGGAACTGTACTAAACTACTACCACATTTATTCCTTCATCTTTCTCTCTCTTTTTNACCTTAGCATTTTCACAAATTTCTCTAGTATATGGAAACTTGCATTTTACAGAATTTTACTCTCATGCACTATGCAATAAATCTATAAACCTCCAGAGAATTATTTATATGTATATATATGTACATATATATATATTTTAGAGCAACTGTGAAGTTTTATAGGCAAGTCTATCTTATCAGGGAATTATTCATCAGATTACGCTCCTTTATTGAGCCTGAAGTTAGCTGTTTGCATTACTACTGAAATATTTAAAGCTTATTGCTACAAAAACAAATAACTGCCTTCTGATTGGGAAATACATATAATATTTGTCCCTCTGCCATCTTCCTTGTGTCTTCAAACACCCTCGGGATGCAGAAGATATGAGAGATGGAGAGGCAAATATTTGGCAGTCTCAAGTTACATAATAGATTCTATTAGAGATTTGCAATAGTTCCCTGTGAAGTGCAGACTCAAAAAAAAAAACACACCAAAACACAAAATATCTAAGCAGTCAAATATTCTTGCATTTTTACTAATGCTGGCAAGCATTTGGCATTTAAGAAAATGTGAATGACAGATGTTTAAACTACACTTTTGTTTCCAGTTGCACTGGTATGACTGAAATTTTAAAACTACCCTACCTCGTAGGGACAGCTTCTAAACAGATGTTATAAAATACACTCAAAGTTGAGCTTAAATGAAAGGCATGGCTGGCTGGTCATTTCTAGGAACCAGCATAAGAGCATCAGTGAACTGCCAAGAAAGTTAGTACCTCAGCAGGTTACAGACAGGATTGCTGGTAGTGTTTGAACACTTTCAGGGAGCACCATGGGTGAAGATTGGAGTTGTCTGAGGAAATTATGAATCGCATGTGTTCCTCCTGCTTCTGGAGTATATGGGAAAAGTGACCAGATTTCCCACACCCAGGAGAAGAGGCAGGTGGGCTTTTATTTCTCTTCCAGAAGGTGAGAACTGATTTGGGCTTAAATAGCTTTATTAGGTTAGAATGCATGCTTGCTTGTGTTAGTCCATCAGGAAATAAATTAAGCATTTGATTCGCTTTATTTTATTTTTTTTTTATTTCTACAAGTCTGAGCTCAGGTTTGCATTGAGTTACTTATGAACTCCGCAAGATTTCATTCCTGACTCATAACAGACATCCCCATTTTAGGGCCAGTTCTCTTTAACATTTTCATAAATTCCTTGAATGTAGGATTAGAAGGTGTTTTAAGCAAGTTTGCTGATGAGAATAAACTGGGAGGAGCTTTTGATTCCACTGAGAGAGTGGAGAGGCTTTGCAGAGAGATCTAGACAAGTCAAAGAGCTGGGCAATCACCAACTGCACGAAATTTAACAAGAGCAAGTGCTGGATTCTGCACCTGGGAAGGGACAACCCTAGCTGGATCTGAGTCTCCAGACTAGGGGATGAGATGCTGGATAGCAGCTCTCTAGAAGAGATCTGGGTGTCTTGGTTGACAGCAAGTTGAACATGAGTCAACAGTGTGCTCAGGCAGCCTGGAAGGCCAACCATATCCTGGGGTGCATTGAGCACGGCATCACTGTATCTGCAATATTAGAGTAAGTTAAGGTACATCGCTTCACACTAAACAACACTGAAATTTATCTGCCATTTTAATGTATAGTTATTTGCTCCTATAGAGTCTTCCTGTATTTCTTTAGAGACAGCACCTTTTTAACAGACACAGTAACAGAATTTTATCAACACACCATGCCACATCACCTACTGGCAGAAATCTCCTTGCACCCTCCCTCTGCTGTAAAAACTGTTTTCTCCTACCTTCACTTTCCAATATTTCATCTGGTGACTGACTTCCTTGAAAAGAGTTTTGGGATATGAACTTTTAGAGTCTCTTCCATAGTGACTGTAGAAGTGAAAAATATATTTAGTTTTTTAATTATGGTTTTAGCTTCTTAGCACCCCTTGCATACCCAGGTCATGTACTTCACAGAAACTTGACAAACTTTCCATTCCTGTTACAATGAAGAAAGAAACTATGGTTTGTTTTGATTCTGTGCTTGTGCAAACACTTCCTCAAACACTTGTTTTTGATCCTGACTTATCATGATTTCACATCTGAATTGCCATGGTGTACAGGCTTTTCTACATTCCTCATTTGGATGTAGCTTTTGCTTTTTGAATGATGCCTTCCTGCCACTAAAAACTTCTTTATCCTTCTGTTTAGTGGCTCTTTGCCCTTCCATAGCCTTCTCTGAAAGATTATGTGTTTTCTTCTGTGCCTAAAAAGTGGAGTCTTTAAGTAGTCTCCAGCTTGTCTGCAAGGACTAAACTCTTAGATGCCTCATTTATCTTCTTTTTAAGCAGCTGTCTATGTAGTATCTTTCTGAAATCAATCCAGCCATGGCACAATTCTTATCATTTCTCTTGCAAGGACATTGTGTTTTTGTACATTACAGCATTACAGTTGCTGTTACAGAACAGCTTTTGATCATCACTTTTTGAAACAGGTCCCATGTGCTACTCGGAGTCCAGTCAAGAGACCCTTCTGAGGCGCTCACTAGCCAATTTCTCCACAAAGCATCATTAATTGTGCCTAAAAATCTTTGTTGCAATATTATATCTCATTTTACATGAGGATAAATTGAAGCCTCTTTCAACTTGCCTTTCATTTATTCTCTCATCTCTTCCAATGTCACCATTTGACATTTCGAGAAATAAAATTACCATTTATAGAGCTTTGTACCTGCTAATGGTCTCCTACTACTTAACTGTAATATACACTATTTTTTTCTACATTTTTTTTTCTCATTTAGCCATAGGATTTTATTTCAGAAGAATTCTGTTACTCATTGATGTATTCAGCTTGTGACTGACTCAAGTCTAAGCTTTCTGTAGCTTTGAGTATATTGCTGTTTCCTCACTGCTGAGTTTGTAAGGTTCATATCCTGACTTCATGGTGTTCCACTGGCTGTTATACCAAATTCCTGCTGTGTTATCTTGGTTACTTTTATAAAAGTTTAGACTTCATGCTTATGTAGGTCTCTGAGAGAGTATTCCTACGTCCTTATGTATAACAGACATGTTGTCGAAACATACATGTCTTTGTACGTCTGGGCTTCTCCTCAGAATTTTGTGATTGTAAAAATAATTTATGTATATAATGTATGTTCGTGATTTCTACATAGCATGATACAAATAAAAGACAGTCCAGAATTCAGCATGTATATTAAATTACATAAAGTGAGGGAGAGGATACCAGTATTCAGAATTAAATAGTTACTGTAATTTTTAAGTTACTGTTTGATAGTCATGAATTTATACATAACCAATAAATGATCCATCATCACAAAGATGTGTTGCTGACTCTTATTTGTTCAGTGGTTATACTGCCACTGGGTTCTTGTTACGGATTAAAACTTGCTTTTGTAGATGCCATACAAACAGAAATAAAAAAGATGCTCCTCTAAGAAATTCAGCTGACACCTCAATATGTGCCAACATAAACTGAAGAGGAAAAATCCCACTGATAATTTGCCCTTCTTGTCACATACCAGTTCAGCCTAGATTTTTACAATGCTGTGAACAAAAATAATAAAATATTTATGATATTTACTAGAGGAAGATTTAGACCTGCAAGTTGGTGCTCCCTCTCTCCCCCAAGTAAGCTAGGGGTTTTATTTGCTAGTATTAAAACCCATAACTTACACAAAATCATTGTAGAGGAAGGGTTGTGGTTGACTGCACAGCATGTCATTAAATATATGCAATCAGAACAATCTTGGAATACAAAGCATAACATAGTGATCCAAAGCAATAAACACCCCCACACAAATGATGCAGAAGTGTCTTCCAGGTAGAACCATCAAAACCTAATGATGAACTTGCCAGAATTAAATGTATTTCATCCTGGTACAAAATGCTCTCATGAAAATAGTAAGGATTAATTTAAAAAGCAATTTTGTACCAGAATAAACTCACAATCATTAAAGGAGTCAATCAATAATGGAGATGAACACTTGTTCCTCAGTAGGAGAAAGAAGTCTTAAGATGGTTCCTCCATCTCTGTTCTTTCAGAGAGCCCTAAAAATGTCTGTTGTAGATAAATCTTGTAACCAGAGTCTAAAAATGTACTGAAAACATGAACTCAGAAATCACATTATTTTTATGTTTTATCTTGATTCCATGCCACCAGCTATTTATTCTTGTCCCATATATGATAATTTATCCGTCTTTCCCTTTGCTATTGGAAATACCACTGGACCACTTCTCTCTCCAGCACACTTTTTGACTTCTAAATACCTTCTCCATTTTCGCTCTGATGTTGAACTACGCTTTTTTGAAAGCATTTATCCCCATCTTGTACGTACCTTTAAAATTCTCTGCTTATGCTTAAGAAGAAGGCAAAATGCTCATTTTTCCAGCTCTGTGAGCTGGTCTAATGAAAATATGTCCTTTTCCAACATCATCTCTAGTACTATCAGTGTGAAAGGCTGCTGGTACCTCAACACATCTGCCTTGTGAGCAGCAGAATACGTAGAATAAATAAAATAGAGATTTAAGAAGAGACATATTTGAAATTGCAAGGAATTTTTTTTTCAGTGGTTATGAAACACTTCGCTAAAAAATGAGCATTAGTAGAAAACTTTTCATGGAATTTGTAAATGGTAACACAAGTTCATACCTTAAAAGTATTTGGAGATGAAAAAGTGAAGAAGTGGTGGGGTGGGGATGGGTTAGATAAAGGATAGAAATTGAAGCAAACAATTTACACTTGTGATAAAGCAGAGGAATGCAAAAAGGCATACAGGCAAAGTGGCACTCAACAAAAAACATCACTTCTGTGCCTGGAAAGAGCATGGAACAGATCCTCCTGAAAGACATTTTAGGGCACATGATGGATGAGCAAGTGGTCTGAGACAGCCATCACGGCTTCACCGAGAGAAGTTCGTGTCTAATCAATCTAGTTGTCTTCTATGATGGAGTGACAGCATCAATGAACAAAGGGAAGGCAACTGATGTCATCTTACCTGGACTTCTGCAAGGCCTTTGACATGGTCTCCGCAGCACATCCTTATCTCTGAGTTGGAGAGTTATGGATTTGAAGAGTGGACTATTCAGTGAATAAGGAATTGGTTGGAAGGCTACAGCCAGAGGGTTGTGGTCAATGGCTCTATGGCCAGGTGGAAGCCAGTGACGAGTGGTGTTCCCCAGGCACCTGTCTTGGGACCGGTACTCTTTAGCATCTTTGTCAATGACACAGATGATGGTATTGAGTGCACCCTCAGCAAGTTTGCTGATGACACCAAGCTGAGTGATGCAGTTGATACGTTGGAAGGAGTGCCATCCAGAGGGACCTTGATAAACTTGAAAGGTGGGCCCATGTGAATCTAATGAGGTTCAACAAAGTGAAGTGCAGAGTTTTTCACTTGGGTCGGGGTAATCGCAGATATGTATACAGACTGGGAGAAGAACAACTTGAGAGTGCCCCTGCTAAGAAGGACTTGGGGGTCCTTGTAGATGAAAAATTTTACATGAGCCAGCAGTGTGTGCTTGCAGCTCAGAAGGCCGACTGTATTCTGGGCTGCATCAGAAGAGGGGTGGCCAGCAGGGCAAGGGATGTGATTGTCTCTCTCTACTCTGCCCTCGTGAGGTCCCATCTGGAGTACTTCATCCAGGTCTAGTGCCCCCTGTGCAGGAGGGATGTGGAGCTGTTGGAGCGGATCTAGAGGAGGGCCATGAAGGTGATCCAAGGGCTGGAGCACCTCTCCAATCAAGAAAGGTTGAGAGAGTTGGGCTTGTTCAACCTGGGGAAGAGAAGGCTGCGGGGAGAACTTGTTATGGCCTTCCAATATTTAAACAGGAGGGAAATCAATGTTTTACACAGGTAGACAGTGATAGGACAAGGGAGAATGGTTTTAAACTAAAGGAGGGAAGATTTAGATTAGATGGCAGGGGAAGTTTTTTGCTAAGGGGGTGGTGAGGTGCTGGAACAAGTTACCCAGAGAAGTTGTGGATGTCCTGTACCTGTAGGTGCTCAAGGCCAGGTTGGATGGGGTCCTGAGCAATCTGATCTAGTACCTGATCCAGCAGTTGGCAACCCTGACTATGGCAAGGGTGCTGGAACTCGAAGATCCTTAAGGTGGTGGAGTCACCGTCCCTGGAGTTGTTGAAAAAACATGTGGATGTGACACTAGGGGACATAGTATGTTTAGTGAGCATGGTGGTGATGATGTGTTGGTTGCTGGACTAGATGATCTTTTCCAGCCTTAATGATTCTATGGTTCTATGGTCCCTCCTAACCCAAGCCATTCTATGATTCTACGATTTTTGTCTAAACTTATCAGGGAAGGATAGTATTTTTCATGAATACTTATCTGGAGCACAAGTCTTATAAGGAGCAGCTGAGGGAGCTGGGATTGTTTAGTCTGGAGAAGAGGAGGCTCAGGGGAGACCTCACTGCACTCTACAGCTTCCTGAAGGGAGGTTGTAGTGAGGAGGGGTTTGGCCTCTTCTCCCAGGCAACAAACAGGACTCGAGGAAATGGCCACAAGTTGTGCCAGAGGAAGTTTAGATTAGACATAAAGAAAAACTTTTTCTCTCCGTGAGTGGTCAGGCAGTGGAATGGCCTGCCCAGGGAGGTGGTGGAGTCGCCGTCCCTGGCAGTGTTCAAGAGGCGTCTGGATGAGGAGCTACGAGATCTGGTTTAGTAGCTTGTGATAGCAATGGTAATGGGAGGACGGTTGGACTAGATGATCTTGTAGGTCATTTCCAACCTTGTGATTCTGTGATTCTATGATTCTAAGATGCCAAAATGGTGACTGAATAGATCAAATCTGTAGCTCTTTCTATGGACAACTAAGGAAGGCTATATCTTGAGGTCATAAAGCATGAAGACTCCATAGGGATTTAAGGCTGCACCCATTTTGCTGACTGTCAGAGGGATACAAGATATTTGTTGTTGGTTTTTATTTATTTATTTATTAATTTATTGTTAATGTGAGCTCACCACTTTGGAGGAATAAAGCTATACTGCTTGTGTGATACCTTGCTGCTGACACCACTGGCATGCCCACAGCATGCTGGAGAACCAGGTGCTCTCAGTGTGTGCCCTCAAATCCCTCTGAATAACTCATGCAAGGAACTGTGCCACACTGCAGCCTCATCCTGCTGGCAGACAGGGCCTGGTGCAACAGCAAAAATAAAGGAAGTTATTTAAAGGGTGGAACAATTTACATGGTGCAGAAGTAATGTTCCCTCTTTTTTTTATTTTTAGATCACTATGATGAATAGGCAGATGTACAAACATGCCTGGGCTATTATATTCTCATAATGTTTTCAAAGGTGTTTTTTGGGTTGGTTTATGTTTTTTTTTTTGAATTTTCAAGTGTTGTAGAAATCCACATATATAGCTGACTGTGGTTCTTCTCTGTTCTTTTATATTTGTCTATATATTCTTTTCTATCTATCTATGTCTATTTTTTTATAGAAGTATAATAAAATATGTTATTGTTAACTAAAAGAATAACTTGTACAGAAAATATTAAATCACTTAATTAAACAATTCAATAAACCAATTTATTTGATAGATTTTTCAGAAAGTGTTTAAGATCCAACTTTTGTTTTAATCAAAAGCTGATAATTATCTTTTTGTCTGGGAAATACATTCATAACTGATAAATTTAAGTAAGAAAAAACTTTGCTTTGCTTTACAATTCTCAATGTATGGAGATTGCCAGCTATATATTAACTATCCTTGCATTAGAAAAGCGATAAACTGCCTTCTGTCAGCCAGCAATTCTATACATTTATTGCCCAATATTCTTCCCATGAAAATGTATTCTGATTTATTGTACATACAAAGCCCAAAGATTTCTAAAAAAAAAAAATCACTTATGGTATAAGTCTGTCATCTGCCTTTATCATGTCATTACAATTCAGCCTTACTTCATGGATAGACAGTATCTTGGTTTGCTCTTCAGCCCTGGCTTGTGTGTCCTACACATGTACATGAGTTAAACTACCATTTTGCTGCCTGTGTTGTACATAGTATAGAGCTTTTGTTTTAAGGTAAACCAGAGGCATGAATCTACTCTGTGTAGGATTAAACACACAAAATTACATACACCGTTTTGAAAAAAAAAAACATTCTCTAGGTCACTGTTAGAATTTAACTGCCTGACTTGGCTAAGGTAGACAACACTAGAATAAATATTTAACTGACTGTTGTGTGAGCGTTATCTAAAACAGCCTGTAATTATAAAGTTCATCTATTATCCTCTCTCAAATTACGTGTCACTTTCTGTGCTCAGGAAGGATCTCTGACAACTGGGAGAAAGCAATGAAGGACAGGAGAAGATGTCTGGAGTATTCTTTTGAACCTCTGTGGTTGAAAGCATTCAGCAAGTAAGAACACGAAAGTTTTTAAAAAGCTCATAGTTTAGTCCACTGAGATTAGAAAGTTTCTTGCCTGTTCTGCCTCTATCACAGAGCTTCTGTGATGTTGGCCAACTTATTTAAACTTAGCTTTGACACATTGATACTCGTTTCCTTGGGCCTGACTTGAAACTCTGGGAACTGGCTTGTTGAATGGTTGCAGCTGAAACTGAAATCAACAGCAGCTGTGCTTTGAATTGAATGTATCATACAGAAAGCCATGTATTTTCAAAAAGTCAAATCTTAGACACGCAATATCCATCATGCTGTTATTTTTAAACTTTGTGTGCCTTTATTTTCCTTAAATCATGATTAAACTTCTCTCATTAGAGGGATTTTGTGATTGTGAAGGAGCTTAGTTTTGTGAAGCTTTCAGGTACTCCAGTGATGAGTAGTATAGAAAGGTTCATAATTAAATATTACCATTCTGTCTTCTGAATTCATACCATGAAGAAAGCCTAGGGCTACTGAATGAGCATAAAATAGGATGGGAGAGCAGTGTGCTAAATAAGCTTGACATAAGTTATACATGGAAAGAGATGGCATCCTATAGATTGCCAAAAATACAGTCTCTTCAACAAGTATATGTTTGTATACGATCATGAGAGATGGACAAGTATTTCACAAAACCCACTAAAAAGATCAACATAATTCAAACAGAGTATGAAAACAAGGACACAGAAGACAGAGAAATATATGCTGTGATGATACCAATCAATTGGCTGCATACGCTGCACAAACGATAGGGCAGAACCAGCACAGAAGTCAACCAATGCATACAGGTGTTACCTAGCTACCCTGAAGGCAGGGTCAGGCTGTTTTCTGTCACCACAGGCCCTGATTCCAGCACCTAGCACTGTGTCACTGAGGTGTGAACCCTTCTCCATCAAGCCCAGAAAAAACATACCAGAGAAATATGTAAAGAGAGAAGTGAAACCATTTATCAGCTTGCTTCTCCTAAAAGTAGGAGTGGCACAGATTCAACTCTTTACCCTCAGTCTATTTATTTTCCTAATTTAGCAGAAAATGAACCTAGCTGAAATTTGATCATTTTCTGTTGAACTGGTGAGTTAAATAGGCTGAAGCAATTATCTGACGAGTTTCACTAGTGTGAGGGGAGATGTGGAACTGCTCTGCTGGAAAGTTGAGAAATGACTAGCAAGGAAGGATTAAGATTTACCTTTTGTGGTGGGAAGACGAAAACTGGGTTTATATGGGAGACTATGGAATCTAGTCTTGGGACAATAAGATCCCATTCTATTTGCCATCCAAACATAGATGCCCATTCCTTCCTAGTGGCAGGCAGAAGCCAGATGCATCTAGAAGGAATTCGAAGGGGCAATGTCAGCCTTGTTGCACCCACCGAAAGTGGTGGGAAACTCACCCACAACAAGTAAATATGCAGTCTTCACAGGCTGTGGCCAGTAACATCTAGAAAGTTCTATCAAAATGTGTGAACTGTGGTTTTAAATTATTTAAAAGACAGAGAGCATGTGAAGGTTGAGTGATAAAGGTAGTTTGTTGAGGGATGATGAAAGAAAAGGAGAGGGATGGTGAGATAGTCTGTGCCATAGGGAGAGCCTAGAGAAGGGTGTGAAGATGTGGTTTTCTTGGAAGACCGAGAGGAGAAGTAATGCTGTTGAGACAGCTCATATCTACCAGGATTTATTAGATCAGATTCTGTGCTATGTGAATAGAGCTGTACTGTCTTCAGGGAGAATCCAGACTTTGAGGCTATGCAGACTCTTTAATGCAACACAGAGCTAACAGTGGTGATGCAGAGCGAGCTGTCCCCAGAGCTGTGACAACTGAAGGGACCCCACAAGCTCTCATGGCCCTGTTTTACGGTAGTACCCATCCCAGGGAGCCCTGCATTTCAGTGAAAGCAGAGCTGTGGGGGAAAGCAACTGGTGCTGGGGACATGGCATCTTCACCAGCAGCTTTTTAGGAGGTTCTGCCACACACTGGACTATGTCTCAGGATTAAGCACTGGTTCTCAGTTGCAGTGCATTCATTTTTCTCCTGGAGTTCATGCTCTGGTTTAGCTTTGTGAAAAAGGAATGCGGCTCATGACCTCTGAAACTGCTCAGTGATTTAAAGTACCACAAATGCGTGTGGCTGGGAGAGTTGTTTTAAAAACATTTAAGCGCATACATGAGAATCAAACATTCTTCGAAAGGGACCCTGGTGGCTGGGCACGATGTTTGCCACTTTTCTTGGTTCAGGGGGGAGCTTAATGTATTACTGGAACAATACAGCCTTTTGCTGTCTTGTCCATTTGTCTTAGGGGACCTGTAGCAAGACTGTAGAACTGAGCATAGCTGCAAGGCTGCCTCACTACTCCCGGGCCCTGCACCCCCATCTCAGCCAGGACCTACATTTTCAGGGCTATATTCCACCTTCCTTTTCACCCCAACAAAACTAACTCTTGTACCTACTCTCACCATGGCACCTCCCTCAGTTTGTCTACCTTTAGCATACATATTGGCTGAATAGCAATAAGAAAGGGCAGATAAATCATCTTTGAGGATAAGGTTTGATCAAGTTGTTTCATATAGTTCCATAAGCAGGCGTATTTCCCCAGTCCTTTAAAAAAAACAGGTTTAAAAGTCTTAGCCTTTGTGTCTTACTATGGCTTTGACCTTTTTCTTCTTAAATTCTGAATAACTTTCACCGCTGTAAAGCGAGTTCTACTCAGGTCAAATAAAGTCAGAGCCGAACCTGTCGATGACCAAAATCACTCATCAGCTGAAGCCAAAATCTAGCAGAAAAATCTCTAACACCTGCACTCAATAGTTAATAGATTTTGGTCCCTTGATAACACTACCAGATCTGGGGGGAAAAAAAAAAAAGAAAAAGTCCCCTATTTTTTCCCACGCTTGCCCCAAGCACCTGTTCGTCCTGGGCAAGAGCCCTCACAGGAGCAGTGAAAGCTGAGGGGGAGACAGTCCCACAGGTGTATCAATAAGCCTGTGATAGGCACAGTACTCTGCCATTTCAGCAGGCTGCAGTACAGGAAGGATGTCTTTGTAGAAACAGGTCAGCAAGGGTTTTATTTCTTATTTTTTTTTAGGGGTGCTGAAGGTTGCTGGGGGATAATGTGATAATTTTGCTTTTTCTATGTGTGGGAAAGGTTGTTTTTGTTTTGATTTCTCTAGTTTGATAGGATACAATCCTGGAGTACTGAGGGAGAAATTAGCCTTTTTGTCATATCAGTGAGCTTCTGTAACTCTCTTCTTTGTGTATCACTCCCTCTCAATGCTCCTCTGACTGGAGTGGTTGTGCTATCCTGCCTGATGCCCATTTCTGTGTCATTGTGTATGGTAGCAGCTAAATCAGCCTGTTGAAGTTTCTGCTGGGGGTAGAGAGAGTAAAACAGGAGAGAGCTGTTCTGTTAACAGTTGTTCCCACAGGGGCTTACTTAATAGAGGCTGATAGTTTGTTGGTACTTGCCTATGGTAAGGGAACTCCCTTCAGCTCCTGGAAGGTTGTAAAAAGAGGAGCAGGAAGACATGGTTGTGGTGGTAAGAAGAGATAAGGTGGGCTAGGAAAGTACTTCAAATATATTTTTCCTACTGTGACTGATGCTGACGAGCAGGAAGAGCTCTTTATTTCTAGCTAGTACAACTTCTTACTCTGTCAGCCAGAGTAGCGGTGCATATTCAGGAGGTACCAGAGGGCTGTATGGCAACTGCTAGGGAATTCTCTCTGAAGTCTGCCTTTCTTCTTCTATAGGCTCCTCATTATCTGATTTCTCTTTCTCTCTGTTGTCACCAATTTCACTAATCATGAGAGTAAACTTCTCGTTTGATGTTCAGTTACTGTTAATCAATTAAGAAGGTAGCTAAAGCAAGATGTATCTGTCATTTTCTCCTACAGACAGATAAGATAGCATATCAGATTTCTTTTAAGCTGGATGAAAACCTGCTAAACCTGGTTTGTTGTTGCACATGCTTTATATCTATGCTGATACACTTGCTGTGCTACAGAGCTAATAAGCTTGTTTGTGGTTGGCTCTGTCATTGGGGTGTGTCTTAAAGCAGCCCTGTTTGCCGGTTGAGTTAGAGGGAAGAAATCTATGTGTGTTAAATTGAACTGTTTATCAAATGTCTACTGTGCTTTATTGTGTAGATGCTAGGTAAAATTTGCAAATTTTAATTCCTTATTAGTGGAAATTTCTATTTTGCTATGTTTACTAAGGAATGCTTTTAGAGCTCATACAGAACATGAAGTGACACGTTTGGATCAAACATGCAATCTTTGTCTAGTGAACTCATTTTCAGAGCAGTACTATTCTAGACTTGCTGGAAGATTAAGTCTATAGCATGTACGTATCTGGGTGGTAATATTACACCTGCCCGTTTTTATTATCTTATATAGCCTTTAGTCCTAACCATAGCTGCCTCTTATGTGTAGAGAGGCAGTCATATAGAGCACATTAACCCAGTAAGTGGTTAATGTTCATTGTGATGTGAGGAAAATTTGTAATATAAAATCTAACTTAAAAGTAATCAGAATGATTATCAATATACAAAACAAAACATTTAAATCTATGTGTTAGGGATTCTGAACAGCATGTCTGCAACAGGAAATTCTAACTAATAATAGCATAACTAAGTGTATTTGTCCTTGGATAGTAAATATAAGTTGTTGTTGTTTATAGTACAATAACATAGTATAGTAGACCTGTTCAATTTTGTCACTTTCATGGCGTTTATGCTATTACTAATGCCTTGCACAGAACTCCCAAAGAACTGTAATAGAACTGTAATGGTATGTTTTGAGGACAATATATACACCTCTAGTCTAGGCACAAGCCATCTGCTTGTTATCTTGTCTGTGAATTAAACTGTTTGCTATTTCTCACCAGCAGTCAAGGTAAGAAAAATATGAGGTTATAGCTTTTGATCTGAGACAGTGGTTGGCATCTTCAAGTAAAAATCTACAGAATTCTTGTCTCCCAGCATGTGGTTCACTTGGTCACTTAAACAAAAAGGTGAATGACTGGAATGTGAGACTTCATTATTTTGCTGATGCCTCCTACCCAAGCTAGTCAATATGAGGTTGTAATGTGCTGAGTGGTGCTTGTAATGTGCTGTTGGGCTTAATCTGCATTTTCTCTCGAGGTCTCTTTATCCACGGTTATCAAACTGACTATAACATTGACTTCTTGAAAGTGTAATGAGGCATTTTCTACTTGTGCTAATTACTTCTGCTATATGAGTTTTAGCACCTTGCAGCAACCTCTAATCTGATATTTTTTTGTCATGTTATTCCTTCTGTTTTTCTTCTTAAGCTCCTAATTCTGTATTCTATCACTCTGGTATCCAGACATTTTTGCCACCTGTGTTTAAATGCTTAGTTGTAATTCACTCAATGCTGAACTAGGTTTTTAAAAAGAGGCTATGAAAGATTAAAGCAGCATTGCTGTAAATAGAGGTTTTGAAAGCACTGACTCTATTAAAGGAGTTTGTTAAATGTCTGGTGACTTCAGATTCTAAAAATTCTTGCTTTAACTAGTAAAGAGAAACATGCTGTATTTTAGCCTCTGTGTATGTGTGTACAGCAAGTGACTTACCTTTAGTCTAAACTTAAGTTTTAGTGTAATAGTGGAAAAAAAAAAAGCAGCTGGCATAAGCATGTCTGAGCTGGGTTAAAATGAGCCTACTGAAGAGCAGATAGCAGTTTAAATCTAGCAACATGAAGTCAGAAAGCTTATTCAGCTTTTCACGTGAATTTTTGCAGTCTCTTGTGTGTACTACATTTATGCCATTAGCCTGTTTTTCCTATTGTGCAATACTTAATGAAGGTATGAAACAACTGGGGAGGAGCATCACTGACTGGAGGTAGAGGAATCAGACGCTTTAGATCATATTGGCCTAGTATATAAAGCAGTCAGTGATGGTAATCAGCTGATCAGCTTGTTTTTTGTTGCTGTTTTTCTTTTCTCTCTGGTTGTAGCTGAGAAAAGCAATGTTAGTATAAGGTAAATGAAGATTAAGATCATAGAATCATAGAATGGCCTGGGTTGAAAAGGGCCATAATGATCATCTAGTTTCAACCCCCCTGCTGTAGGCGGGGTTGCCAAGCACTAGACTGGGCTGCCCAGAGCCACATCCAGCCTGGCCTTGAATGCCTCCAGGGATGGGGCATCCACAGCCTCTCTGGGCAATCTGTTCCAGTGCACTCCACCCTGAGTGAAAAACTTCCTCCTAATATCTAACCTAAATCTCCCCTGTCTTAGTTTAAAACTATTCCCCATTACCAGTTTCTCATCTAGGGATTTTTGTGTTGATAGGAGAGCATGGGGAAAGGAAGTTAACTTTGGACGAATGGATTATGAAATTACTGGCGGAACAAAATGTAGGAGCGGCAAGGTGGAATTATGTAGTCTTCAAGAATGCTTGAAGTGCAAATAGGAAAAGAAGAATTTTACTGGGTTTAAAGCTCACTGTTAAATGAATCAGATGAATGTATTAGTGATGTTTTGAACGGAAAGGGACTAAAGTGATTGTTAGTGTGGAGGATTTTGCAGTACTCAAGACATGAAGTGAACAGGTCTCAACTTTACCTCAGACTGGTATAAGTGGAGATGAAATGGGAAGTTGCACACAGTGGGGTATGTTTAATAGATATGGCTATAGTAAGGGCAAGTGTTATATTTAATAAGCTGATGACCTTCTAGTGCATTTTTTATTCTTTTTATAATATACTTCTGGGGTGGTTGAAGTCGTGAGACCAAAGGAAAATGGAGTACACCAAAATGTATTGCTAATATACAATATTGTATTCCTTGCAGTTGGTCCAAAGTGAGACCAAAACACCTGAAACTTGTTTCTCTATCTGAAGAACAAGAGCTCATTAGTGGCTAGCAGAAGTATTCCATTACTCACATCCCTGCTGTACCCTTTCAGAGTGCTGGGAATGGAGATGATGCCTTGCTTTCCAGGACAATGCGTTGAGTCATGACTAAATATAGTGTAAGATGGAATGAAAAGATTTTATTCTATCTACATGTGGATGTAGAAAAGGGGTGAATAAAATTCTCTGGCTTGTAAGTCATTGTTGTCTTTATTTTTCTTAACTCCTGAAGGTATTTCTGAATAGAGCAAGTATTGGATGTTTTCTACTAAGTGCATTCATGTTATTGAGATAGAAAGAAGCGCACTGTCACCTGCAAAGTTATTAACCTTCAAAAGATGAAGCAAGGCAGCCTTGCTTAGGGAAAACAAACTGGCTTTTCAACCTTTAATCTAGTGGCACCCATGGAGGCCAGTGTGCAGGTAGAAAATCAGTGACCCCATTCCCTTTCGGGTTGTAGTGTGAAATGTTCATCTTGTAAATAAGGAAATCTCTGGGTTATTATTTGGGATGAGCAAGGGGGTCCATACTCAAATAGAAACTGGTGTGTAGTTCTGGTCAGTTTGTACTTCAGTGTGCTTTCTCATTTCTCTCTTGGCTATTTGGGTAGAGTATAGCTGGTAAAAGGTAAGCAACAATCACCTTCCATTTGGAGGGGTGAAAGCCACAAAAGGAAACATCTGGATTTTTGCAGAGATGATGACATTTTACTTTGTTTAGCTGAGTTTGCTATTAGCTCATTTTCTTGAACATAGTTAAATAGAAGATAAGTCATAGTAGAATTTGGCCCTGGCTTATTACTGATCTTACTGAGGGGAAAGCAGAACTTAATAAAGTTAAGGTAATGCCTACATATATGGCAAAGGGTGGCTTCTTGAAAAGTGCTGTGGATTATGCTACATATCATTATCTGAATAAATTGATAGTAGGAATAAACAATGGCAGTATTAGATGAAACTCTTCATCCTTTCAAATGAAAAATCAATCCAACTTTTGCCCTTCAGATCAGAGGACTGCAATGGGGGCAAGGGTGAAATGCATTGCTACTTATGCTGGAGAGGGAGAATGTGGTAAATACCTTACTCTAGATTCCTATTTTAATGTTCAACCTGTGTTGTTATTACTGAAATTAGTATGAAGTATTTCTATTTTGATATAAAAAGGTGTATTTGAAGCCCTGTGCTTGTGGCTTGGAAACCTAGTAGGGATGCATCAAAAGAATGCATCAAAATGATCATGATGTCAATGTGGTGATATAATGAGTTGTGTCCTGTCTTCATCTCCTGTTTTGGGAAACCAGTAGGAATAGGAATGAAAAGCAATTTTAAAGCATAGTTTTTAAATATGTCAGTCCTGGGCTGGGTGGATAACTGCAGTCTTCACTTTTTTTACTTTATGGGGGGGGGGGAAAATCCAGCTGGAGGAGTGAGACTGAGCTTTCTTCCTCTAGATTCCCAGTTCTACAGGATAGAAAATGAAGTTTTCACGATGTTTAGGCTAAAAAATCCTTAGCTTGTGCTCTGTCTGGGACCCTCCTGGTGCAGCTGTCTTGCACAGATATCTGACAGGCTCTGGCTCATGATGAATGTTTTTTGAGGGGGTTGAAATATACCACAAAACAGGCTGCTATTTAAAGAATGTCAAACAGCCAAAAGTCAGGAAAATCACTATAATTTTATCTCCATTTCTGTAATATTATTTGCATATGTGGATACCCAGACTCATATAGTCTGTAATTAACAGTAAATAGGCAGAAATCTTTAGAAAAATATTCTAATATTTTTCTTGCTGCTGTCTGAGTCCCTTCCCATCCACCCTTATTGCTATGTCAGCTCTGCTCCTACTTCACCCTACAAGAAAAGCTCCATAGAGTTTATGCAACCAGATGTTGGTCTGGAAATAGAACTGGGCTGGAGTGGGATCCTGGCTGGAGCAGGTCTGGCTATAAGTGGGGCTGACCCAACACTTGCTTCCCTCATGTGTTCTCCTCGCTGGTTGTGCTCCTCCAGCTATTGGATTCAGACCAAGCTGATGCGGAATGGGTCCGAGCTGTCAGATCAGCTGGTGATTACTCCTCGATCTCAGTATGATCCTGGATCTCACCACATTCCTAAGAATAAAAAAAAACTTGCTGGCTGCACTCAATGCTCCCATAGCAGTAAAAATACTTAAAAATATACTAAATAGTGTTTGGCTCTTTAGAGAAATAGTTCCCTTACATGAATTTCAGAAAGTTGTCATTTATTTGGATGGTATGACATTTAGCCTACTGTAAATTCTATTGTGTTTTGACAACATTCCCTAACTTTTATGGCAGTTCAGCCTAAATCACATTTCAGTCATGTTCTGCTAAATTGCAGATAATTTCCTGAAGGGCCTAAGAAACCTTTAAATGTTCAAAAATTTAGAAATAAATCCCCTGTAGCTCTTGCAAGTAAAACTTTAAAATGAGACGGTAGGTCAGATTTGTTGAGTCAACTTGAGAGCTGAATTGTTGTGTTTGTACTAACATAGGATTAATATTAGAAGAGAAGGTATCAAGCGTGAGAACATAAAGGGTGAAGAGGTTCGACAGAAGTTAGTGCTAGGTATTTCCAAAGTTGGTAGAGAAGCTTTGTATTTAATCTGTTATTCAATACATATGAATACTACCTTTCTTTCAAAGGTAAATTGGAAGGGGAAGAGGTATAATTATTTCAGATGGTTTCCTCTAAAATCAAAGACTTTTTTTTTTTTTTAACTTACACTGAGGTTTATTGGAACTAAGTGCTTCAGACAGCGGTGCACATGTTTATTTGACATCTGCAGGATACTGAGGCTTCTTGGTTCAGGTCGGGCTTTTTGTTTCCCCCTGGGCTTCCGCATATAAAGCATATAGACTCCGGTGTTTTGTATATTTTTTTCTTTTCCTACCGTGTAGAAGGGATTTTCAAGGCTTGGGAAAAGCAGTTTTTGCCAGAAACGTTTCTCATCCAAACAGAACTGGCAAATAGCCAAAAATGTGCTGATTCTTCTTTGGGTGTGAATTTTAATTTCCAGACAGCTCCTCTTAATGCTCATTCATCACCTTTCCTTTTCTCATCACCACTGTGAGCTGCCAGGGGTGAGGTCTGCAGGCCTTGTCCTGGCCAATGGAGCAGGTTCTGAGGAGGGACCTTTCTGTTGCAAGCTGATGCTGGGCCCAGGTGGGGGATGGTGGTGGCCCACTGGGCCCACAGCTCTGTCTTCACTTGACTGTCTGCTTGATGGGCAGATGAAAGCCTGGCTACTCAGCATGCAGATGGTAGCACAGGTCACCCTACGGCTGAAAAAATGATAAGGAGACTTCTTGGTTGGCTAGAAACTTCTTTACATTCCTGTGAATAAAAAGCCTTTTTTCTTAAAAACAACAACAACAAAACAAAAAACAAAACCCCAGCTTATTGTTATTCACTCAACAGTGTGAAATCTGATCGTTTTGGAGTACTAAGTGTGTTTTTCCCTGGCAACAAGATATTTTTTAAAATGACAGATTGGCTGTAGGAGCAGGGTGGGGCAGGGTAAATATGCATGCTTCTTAAAATACTGCAGAATAGCTATTGTCCTTACAGCCCTGGTGTTAAAAATCATACTACTGTTTATTTAAAAGTTTTTTTTAAATGGTAAAGAATTCTGGATTGTAAAATTTGTTCTTAGATTGACAACGTTAAGTTTTAAATATGAAAATAGTGTATAGTGCATAGATTTTGATAATGTATCACTGTGCCAGAATAATCTGTCTAAAACAGTGCTTGGTAAAGACATTTACTTGAACACAGATTTTTGAGTCCATGGCACAGTACTTTAAAAGCCTGTTTGCATATTGTCTGTTTCTTTAAAGGGCTTCCGTATTGTCTCAGGCTCCCCTGGAAATGCAGTAAGGATTCGTATCACATCTCCGTTGCCATAGCAACAGCAGTCTTTCCCATAATGAGCTGCATCATCTGAACTGATGTCACAGCATCATGCAGCAGGTCACACAAGGCACCTCCTAGTATTGCATCCTACAGATGTGCCGTAAACATCAAAAGAGGATGATTTGAACAGGACATGGTAAGTGCGAGATGTTGTGCTGTTCTTAATTGCACCATTATCTTTCCTGTTTTATAAGGCTTTCCTAATATGAGAATGTGAGGGCTTTGCCTTGTGAAAATCATTCTGAGAAAAGATGCTGCATGCCTAAATATTCTTTTTTCAGGCAGATAGGCTAAGACAAAGGCCTACAGAAAATGCATTCAATACATTGTCTTTGTATTTGAGATAATCTCTGAAGATTTGAAGAGAATGTGTTTAGATTTCACAATCCAGTTGAAGTTGCTAGTTTGATATACTTAAATGGAAAGAATAACTATTTTAAGTTTTAACGCCATAAAGCTCATTCTTTTCTATGCATCTTTAAGTATTTCTTTTATATTCAGCTCTTTTTTTAACCAACTGTATTTTAATAACATTAATATAACCTATTTATTTTCAATGGCCTTCCATATCCAAACAGCACAGAAAATACCTCATGAACCAGTACTGAACAAGCAGCTGGCACTATTAATTTAAAACATGTTTCGGTTTTACCCTATTTCTGCTGGTATTCTTAAACAAAAAGAAATAAAAATTGATATGACTGTCAGACAATAACCAGGTGTTTTGTAAGTATAGTAGCTTTTAGCTTTTCAACTGTTTCTTTCCTCTGTTTTTATGCTGGTCTTTAATATGAATGTAGTGCATTTCAGATCTATCCTTTACTGGAAGGAAAACAGGTCTTTTTTTTTTTCCTGCTGCAACTGCAGTAAAAGGTGTAGCCAAAGATTCAGACATTCTGAGGGCTTTTACTGTTCATAAAATAAGAACATGCATAAGTATAAATGCTTCTATGCCTATAGTGGGAAGAAAATGTGCATCTTTTATTTAGTGAATTGGTTAGAAACATGCCTATAATATTTAGAAACTCTTTGCAATGTCCTATATTCATTTACTTTGTATTAATATCTCACTTCCGGAGGCCAGGCTGATTTTGCTAAACCTAATCTTGCTGGATGGCATATAGCATTGTTTAATTGTTTGGTTTTGCATGTTTGAAAGGTTTGATCTTTCAGCTGCTTGCTTTTAGAAGGAAAGAAAAGACCAGACACATGTCATGTTAATTGATCAATATGTCCACTAGGAATTAGGGAGTGGTCTCTGGCTCTGTTCTGCCCATGTAGCTTATTTGAAAAGTGCATCAAGGAAAAAAAAATAGCCACTACTAATCTTCTACTGATGTCTGTATTTGTGTTTTTGGTCACTTATACTTGATAAGGTATGGAGTGGCAAATATAATGAAATCTGATTACCCTTCACAGGGATAGATATGATGGGCTTATCTGGCAAGCTGGAATGGAGCTCCTATATTTTAATTAGACAGCTGCACTGCTCATAGGCTATTTTCAGCATGAACTGACTGTGTTTGTTTATTTCCCCTCCCCTATTAAAAAACGCAACACAAATGTTTGTAAATGAACATTATAATTATGTTGCCTTATTATCTGTGAGGCATTTTACATTATGAAAGTAGCGGTCCTCTGTGGTCATGGGACTCTCATCAGGCAAACTCGGAAGGCATGAGTTAGCAAGGGGAAGGGTGGGATGGCTGAGGTCAGAAGGGAGTTGTTGAGCAACGCATTTAAGTTGCAGCTTTGGGGACCATTTTGCAAGGAGTGCTCATAAGACATGCTTTGAGGAAATATTATGCCATTATTAATATCTCTGTATTTTGCTAGATTTTGCATATGACAGAATTATCAGAAGATAAAAAGTGAGGGGGAATATTGAGGAAAGACTTCTGATGGTACTTGTGAACAAATGGTCTGCTATGAAGTCTCTGGTGCTGGCGGTTTGTCTTTTTTATTTTACTAATAATGAAAAAGAAAATCTTATTTTCCTAACTGTGTGTGTGTGTATATATATGCACACATACACACACACACACACACACACACACACACACACACACACACACACACACACACACACATAAAATAAATATAAGAACTGTAAAGCACCTGTTACTCTGTACCACTCCCTTCTCTCACAGCATTGTTTGTCCTGGGAAATGCTCACTGGTATTAGAGCTGTGATGACATTACTAGTGTTTTGGTGAACATCTCTGCAAATTCTTACTTCAGCACAGTGCCTCAGTTAGAGAATACTTCCTGTTCATTTTTGTACAGGCCCAAGTATTTCACTGAGGTCTGTATGAGGACATGGAAAAGTATGGAGTGATGAAGAGGGTCTTTGTTATGGATTGTAAACGTGATTGCCTGAGTCAGACCATGCTTGAATGTAGAAACACCATAGATGCAATACAATTCTGCTTCCTGTTTAGGTATATTCATAATTTGGACAATTGTGTGAGACAGTATTCAGCAACAGTCAAGCTGTGTTGCTTTAAATTTTGTTCCACCGCTGGATTTACTGAATCATCTTTACCAAAGGTAAAACATTTTGAAAATGCATGCAGTCCTCTTTAAGTAACTGAATTTGGATGGCTTGATCATATAGGCTTCTTTGTATATGCAGTTTTATACTGACATGTGGTTGGATATTGATGTATATTCATGAACTGAAAGGATGTCAACGTTTAATCATTGCTATGATAAAATCCTTTAGCATAACATCAATTAAATATTTTTTACTTAGCCTGGAACTGCATAGAGAGAGAAGCAGAAGCCTGATTCTTCCCAAAACAGCTGTGGGATTTGATGGCAAGGTCCAACTCCTGCAGTGGAAGTTGGTACAGTTTGGATTTGTTTTGTCAGCATACAACAACTCAAAACCTCCTGAACAGTGATCAGAGCATATCCTCTATGGAAGAAAGCAGTCATTCTTCTCTAAAGCTGAGGGAACCCTCTGCTCTAGAATTTATCTTCTTTGTGTTGTGCAGCAGTAGTATAGTGCTGGGTAGGTGTCAACCCCATGGATCTGGAATGGCTGTGTCCAGAAACTCATCCCTGTCAAATTGTAGGAGTCCTCTTCATCAGAAGAGCTCAAGGCATTTATTAGATCTGGTGTCCTTCCAAAATGACAGTGAAATATTTTCTTCAAAATAATTTAAAAGAAAAACACATGCTGTTTTTTAGTTAACTTGTACTCTTCTGTAAAAATTACTGCTGTGTCATGGGAGAAATACTGACAGCATTCTGGGCTCGGCGTGTGTGTTTTTCTTGTGGTGTGTTTTCCTTCTGAATGCTACTAGCTTTAGAAAAAGGTACTGCTAGCCAGAATGTCATTTACTGTATTTGTTATATTGTGTTTAAAAGAACAAAAAAAAAGATATAGTCAAAGGTGTTATAATTCTGTTTTAAAATATTATATTTATATTTTGCATTGCAAGTTTGGCCTGTGCATGCAATGAAGTCTGTGCACTAATGAGATTATACTGGCATTAGCAGGACAAAACTGATGATATACAATTTGAAGGATGACTTTAAATGATCATCTTGCAGCGAATTTGTCTGAATATCAATGCTTCAGTTGACGAGGGAGGAGAAAGGTGCCTTTTGCTTTGTCCTTTTGCTGAGAGGAGCTGCACATCACAGAAGATTCCAGTAGCAGGAAGTAAGGAAAATTGTGTACGTTGCTCCTATCAGAAGCCATTTGAGCTGGGCCAGGTTTTTGCTGACACAGGAAGAGAAGGAGTGGGAGGAAAAAGCTGAGTTGGATGGAGATCCAGGGGAGCCTGGATTGCTGCTCTATGTGCTGGGGAGTGGGATGTGTGGATGGACAACCATGTCTGACGTCACAGTTGTGACCCAGCATTCCCCCGGAAGAGGCAGCCACCACCCTGCGCTTCTCAGCTTCTGTAGGCTTCAGCATAGGGAAGGAGAGATCATAGCTGTGCTTCTAACTTGAACACTTTTTTGTAGAGACATTTTCTATGTTGTCGTGGTTTAAAGGCCTTCTCTCCTTTGTTTGCTGGGTGGACACCTGTCTTATTATTCAGTTATCTGAAGGCTTGGGGGCATTTTTCTTTCTTATGTTTGGTTTTGTATCTATCATTTTCTATTGACTCTAAAATAAAAGCACTGTCTTCCTTTCCTCCCCCCACTGCTATCTCCCTTCACGTCTTTAAACTCAGGCATAAAAATGTGTAATATAAATCCATAAACTGGCTTGGAATGGTCATTGTGGCTTTTCACTGCGTAAATATTTATGCTGTTAAGGTCCAGTGCATCAAAAAGGTCTTCAGCAGAGTTATTTAAGAATACCTAAATGTGCTTTCCTGAATCAAAAGGCTTCTCATTCCCAAAATGCCTTCAGAGAAGCTTTGCTTCATGAAGAAAAGGAAAGGGGAGTGGTAGAGAAAAGTAAAACTACTCACTCATAGATAGTTTCTCCCTTCCTCTTTTGTGGTTGAAGCTTCAAATGTCTAAGCTCTTATGTGTTCTGAATTCCAGCAAGGCTGACTCAGCTATGCATCACTCTGAGGTCAAAAAATTCAGCTCTGTGCAGTTTACAGTGTCTGGCACTTCCAGACAAGACACTTAAAGCCAGGAGTCCTCTGCTCTGTGTGAACTCTCACTTCTCACGGCACACGTCTGATGCAGGGTTGCTCTGGCCAGCTTGGCTGAAGTGCATCTCCTCCTGCTTCTTGTCTAGTACTCAGTCACTGTACCAGTCAACAAGGGGCTTGTCCCTCTGGTGAATGAATGTCTCTAAATCACCTAGGAACTAAGACTTTTTTTTTCTTAAATGTAAGTGAATTGTTCCCAGGCTGTGGAGTAATTGTTGTGTCCTACAGAAAACACTAATCTCAAAGCTAGGGTTGGAGGATGAATCTTGTGAGCTGTAAAAATACTTTACTACGTTTGCCAGCTTTACGGCTTCTCCAGCTGCTGAGAGCACCAGGGCCAGCAATCAGTGCTCCAGTGGCTGATGGCTGGGGGAGCTGGGGAACCCTTTGTGTCAGGTATCTGCAAGGTGGAGCATAGATTCTGAAAAGCTGGCGTCCTGAAGCTGTGGCACACCATATGCCTTCTTCATACACCTCAGGTACATGCTCATATCTATTTTGTCTATAGTTTAGAAACGCGTGCTCTCTTTGGCAGAGATCTTCCTCCTGAGAGCAAATTCTAGGAGGAAATAGCTCTATGAAATAGATTTCTCAACACCCACAGTACATGGTCTTTTGGGAGTTGACACACTTAAAGACTGCTTTTGGTAAAGTTAGGTTGTGCTAAAGAAAGCCAGGGCTTTTATGTGAGAAAGCAACTAGCTGCAATAACTAGTTTTCTTCTCAGTTTAATGGTAACATGTATATTTTTCTATTTCAAGAGGTGCCCCTTACTGATTGTAAGCTGGTTGTTGACATAGTTTCAGGATTAGGATGAAGACAAAGATTCTTCGTTAGCTATCAAAGAATAATGTAAATCGTATACCAACTTCATGTATGAATAAAATAAGAGGTATGTATCTGAATAGAAAGCAAGTTCTATTTTTTTTTTCTTTGCCGTGACTTCTTGGTATGACTTCTTTCTTGTTTTTTTTTGCTGTGTCATTTCTAAAGCATTTTCTCTCTGGATTAAAAACTTGAAGTTGAGTCTCTTCTTCGATATTAAAATTCATCCCACCTCTGTAATTCCTCCTTGCACTTTACATTTGACTTTCACTTCTTATTTTCAACTCCTGCTCAATTCTACTGCATATCAACTTTCTCTGCATCTTGCTTCTTCAGTCTTCTGTTCTTGAATGTTGCTCCTGTAATTGCTCTCTTATACCCAGCTGTCATTCTTTTTTTATTTAAATCCCTCACTGGAGAGATGGGGAAAAAAATTTCCTCTATACTGTCTCTAAAAAGTAGTTTATAAAAAGCTAAATAGAAATCCTGTGGGACTTTGGATGTATTACTGTGTTTTAAAACAAAGCAATTCAGCTATCTCCAGCAAGGTCTGAATACAGACTGTAGGAGCTGTGCATGTGCGTATGTATATATGTGTGTGTATATATATATTTGAAATTCTGATCTCTTTTCTGAATAGATTTCATTATTAGTTTTAAAAGAGAAATTTTTTTAAAGAGGAATTTCTGCTCTAAGGATTAAGTAACTTGCCCAGGTTTCTTGAGAAACATCTGGCAGGCTGGGGAGAAGAAGCTATTTTTCTTATTTTTAGTATAGTAATTAAAAAAAAACAATTCTTCTGATTTTTTTTTTTTTTTTTTTTTTTTTCTGGGGGTTGGCTTTTTCTATTTTTTTTCTAGTTTTATGGATAAGACTAGCTCATACTGTAGATGTATAAAAACTCAGGGGTTGACAATGTTTGTTACCTGCTCTAAATTAGAATGCGTCTTAACGCGATTAGCTTGGGGTCTGTAGCACAAATGAAGGCAAAAGCCTTTATTTGAGAAATAGGTGTTATAGGGAAAGATAGGAAAGAGGAATTAACTCACCCCTCCCGGCAACAGTCTGGAGAAAAGGACGAAGTAAGGAATGTGACCCTCCCCCGTTCATACCTTCCCGCTGCAGGAGGAGAAGGGTGGGGGAAAAAGGGAGACCCACGCAGACTCAGATTGCACAGGAAGTATCGCAGAGTCAGAAGGGGGGCTCTAACCCGCCCTCTGTCCGCTCCAGGCACTCACAATCTCACATAGCTCGCCTATTGGTTCAGGCTGTGACCTTGGAATTCCACTACAGAGTCATTCTAGACTTTCAAAAGTGGAGAACCTGCTTTAAGGCAAACATTGACCTTATTATTTGTTTGGTTTTAAACAGTATTAAAAATCCACTGCTTTGTTGCTGGAAGCTGAAACTACTTAGTTGGCAACAGAAAGGAAAAGGTTACATGCATCCCTTAGTCAAAAAGAAAACAAACACAATATAGAGCACTTGTTTAAGATGTAAAATAGTATTTCCTTCTACCAGCTAGATAAGTGCTTGTCCTCGATGGGTTGCTGTTGTAAAATACTGCTAAGGAGGTAAGTTAAGATATTTCAACAAAATGGATTTAAAAAATAAAAAGACTACGAGCAAAATGCTTGTTTAGTGAAATATTAGTCTAATTAGGTAGGAAGTTGGAATGTAAGGAGTACGACCATAGCTGCTTGTAACTGAGCCCACTGATAAGTTTGAACCAAGTGACTTGTATTGCACTTTTCCTTTTGATAAACATGTACAGATTTCTGACAAATGTTAGATAAGGACTGATGAAACTTACATGGTGAATGCAAACAAAAAAAAAGGAGCTGGATATTGTCATGTCTGAGGGCTGTGGTTAAGATGTTTTTTAAGCTGATATTCCAAGGTGAGCCTTCAAGAAGCTCAAAATACAAGTTAGCAATGACTACATTAGTGAAAGACTTCTCTCAACACTTAGTTCTGTCGTGAAAAATTGTACTTCAGAGCTGAGCTCTACTGATAAACTGGGGTCTGCTGAGAAGGCTATTAAATATAGTACATCTTTTGAAGCTGTTTCATGTAGCTACTGCAGGTTACTCACAATATTCAAGTGGGTTAGAATGTGTTTAGAAACAGCTATTTCTGCTGAGGAGGCCAATTCCCTGGCCAAGGCATGTCTGTACCAGCAAGTGTGTATCTGTCTTGCACTTTTAAGCTGCACTGCTAGTCTCTGAAAACATGCCAAATTTTATTGGAATAATAAACTGGATTTTGATTGCCACACAAGAGACACAAAAGCAAACCCACATAAAACGCATAGATTCAAGTAGAAAAGGCTACTGTCTGTCAGACTTCAAGATGTCTCGGGTGTGCTGCTAAGGCAATGACACAGCAGATAAGAGAGTTGCCATTTTAAGGGTCAGCTATTAGAATACACTGGGTGAATTTTATGGCTTCTTAATGTGCCATCCAGCCTTGCTTCTTCTCAGAACTTTGTCTTAATATTTTGTTAGATCTTTAACAGCACCACCCCAGTTTAGTTCCTAGTGAGCTTATGTATTGATAACTTGGAATATAAATTAGAGCACTTTTGTTTTTCTTGCAACTGGAAAAGGTAGAGTCAATATGCCCTGTGCAGAATGTAAAACCAGGCAGTATGTTGGCCACAGTGCTGACTGTTCTTTGAGAAAGAAACAGTTTTAACCCTCTGAGTGCTGAGCACCTGTTTGCAATGTAATAGCTTTATTAAGTAACCTTTTAAATAAACTGAAAGGCTTATACTTCTGCTTTCTGTGAATTATGCAGTAATCAACTTTTCTTGGTTTCATAGTGCTATTTTGAATCAGATTAGAACTCTAGTCACTTGCTGATTCCAACTGTGAAACTTCTGTAACTTTTAAAGTCGCATAGGTCAAATGGGATAAATCCCCCTCAAATCCCTGTTGTTCCCTTGTATCCTTGGACAATGTGGAGAAAGATGTTTGTCAGCATGTTGAGGGGGCATGAGTGGTGAGTTACACTGAACACCGTTACTAGATTAATGTTTGGGTAAAGATCTCGGCTGCTGTCCATTCCACATTTTTCATGAAATGTACTGAAACTGGTATGATGACTTCCTGGATTTGAATTTTGCTGCAATATGATATACAGTAACAGCTGGTCCAGGAAGTGATTTTACGCTGTATGCATGCTAGGTGATACTATGATCAGTTTAACTGTGTGTGTGTGTACATGTGTGCACACATGTTCAGCCAGAATGGCACAAGTAACTGGCAAAGAGCAGGTGGATATGGGTGCTGAAGGTAAAATGTGAAAATCTAAAGTAAGCAATCTAGAACTGGGGATTTTTTTTTCCTCCTGAAATAAAGGATTAGACAGTAGAAGACTTAGACCTGCTATCAAATGTCTGGAAAACTGGGTGTTTTTGACAATACAAAAACTTGCAGATGTAAGTAGCATGTGACAAACTGCTAAGCCTGGTTAATTGAAAATAAGAGCTTAATTCCATAATTAAATTACGGACAGAGATCTCCGCAGGCTGAGTCAATATTGACAGAAAGGTAGAAGCACCCGTTCTGTATAGCTCAAGGACATAAATGCATATAATTCTGCCATAAATACACTTATTTCTTTTTGGAAAAGAAAGGAAACCCATGAGGCTTTTCTGTGATCTTGAAGGACTCCTTTCCCCAGTCAGGGCTTGACAGAAGTACTGCACAAAAAGCTGTTTTCTTGGTGATTGCTGACTCATTGAAACACCTATTGCTGATATTCATGAAATCCTAGGTTATTTTTGGTCAGAGAGCAAACAGCCCAAAATAGCTGATGACTGATGGATATGCATTAACCTGAGCTGCAAAATATACAGAGCTAACATCTGTTCTGAATTAGGCTGATCCTTGGCTTCTGGAGATGACTTTATTTTCCAGTCTAATAAGTACACGTTTATAGAAACTGGAATAGCTGTAACTGTCAAGTGAGCTAAGGATGTTAGCTTTCAATCTATATGCCAATCTGTCAGGGAATATGGCAAGAATGGCATCTTAAGAGGGTTAAGAGTTAAAGTAGGTCCCACAGTTAAGCTGTATTGATTTCACTGTTTGGACTTCCTTGGCATGTGTACTTGCATGTAGTTTTAGTTTCCATTTTCATTTCTTGAGTTGTAGAACAAAATAAAAAATCAAACACTAAGGACATGTGTGTAACATGTAAGTAAAGCAAGAGAATGATTTTTTTCTTCTTGGTAGCGTTTATACAAACCAATTTCTCATGGTTTTAACTAATCCCGAACAAGTTCAGGTTCTGGGCAGTGAAATTCTAATCATATGTGTAAAGATGAAATAAAGTTTTGAGAAACATTTTTTGATATGCTTTGTGTTTTCATTGATACATGAGAACCACACTTAAGGCAGAGTTTGTGGACAACTACCGCAAACCTGGAATCTGCGAAGGGGTATTTCCCTTCTCCACATCCAATCTGCAAATTATAAATTCTGAAAGTGAAACTTGATAGCATTTGGAGTCAGGAAATATGCTAGTGTGGTAGGGTTCTTAATTTTTTTTTTAAACAGTATTTCCCTAGACTGGAAAAGGCCTCAGGGTTTACAATTAGCCTGTCTTGGACTGATTAGTATTAGATGCTTGAGTATTGTTGCATTCACAAAATAATGTATCCTAACAATCTAGTGGAAGGAAGTCTGGGATTCCACTCCTCCCTGTGGAGAGCCCAGAGAAAAATTGTTTTAGTATATTAAATCCCTTTAAGAGAAGAAATAATAGATGTATAGAATCCTTAAAGGTGATTATCTCCTGGACCAGGATGCACAGTGTTTTTGTTTTTTTTTTTCTCCAGCCTTCTCAAGTGTTTACTGAAATTGAGGAAAAACATCATCTGAGTTATAACGTTCTATTTAAGCCTTCCTCATCATACTGGTGGTTCACAGCTACAAACTGCACCACAAGCAAAACTCAACCTTTTTCTTAAAACAAAAATTGGGCATCTTTATAGATATAACTTAAATTTAAAGCAGAAATGTACTAGTAATAAAAAGCTAAATGTCAATATCTTTTTTCTTTATTTGTCATTGTATGTTTAGATGAATATTAAAACAAATGCTTGTTTACATAGTTATTTTATAACTAACTTAGTAAATGAGTTTATATTATTTGATTGAAAGGAGATGTAATTGTGTTCAATAAACACATGAGAATGAGTAATGAAATAGAATGTAGAACATGTAATAGAAATTGAAACAATTTTCAGAAGGAAATTTGAATAAGTAATCCTAAAAGATCTTTACATAGAAATCAAATACTCAGCAATATAAACGTCTATGAATGCTTGCATTATCTGTAATCAAGAAATTTCAAACTTGGTTATACTTCATCTACCTTTTGCTGCATTTTTTTTGCAGGATTTTAATAATCTTCTCAGAAATGCACCTTTGAAACACCACAGAATCAAAGTTAGATTCAAATGGATTGAAATAGGCAATACTTCAGTAACTCTTCCATTTACCCAAATAGCTCACCAAGTGTGTGTGTGCCAGAGATATTAGCTTTTTGTCTCCAAGAAGCAAATCTAGAACATACTGAAATGCAGCAGGGAAAAGTTGATTTTTAGAAAAGTGTACAAGTAAAATGTAAGTTTCTAAGGAAGAGGTGTGTTTTGTTTGTTTTCTTTTTAAGTAAGAGGGAGAGAGCTGAAAAGGTGTAAGAGTTCTTTAATGATTCTTAGGCTTTGCAGTGTGATGATTCGTCCTGCTGTGATGAGGAGGAGGACTATAAGCTCCCTTAAGAATAATGCTGTGCTAAGTCTGGAAGGAGCAGAGTCTGCAGCATAGCAGCAGCAGGTGCACAGCTGCTCAGTGATGTTTGGTTTAATTATTACCCATGGTGAGCATGTCTGCTTCTAACTTGGTTCTGAACAGCCCAGAAACATCAGCACAAAGATGATCTTGAAGCTATCTTGGTCCTCATTCCCTTTTCACTGAGCACTAGTATCACATCTGGGTTTAAAATTCGTTTTTCAACTTGGCAACATATTATTTGCCAAAATCTTTCCCAATTTGAATTGCTTTGTCTCTAGCTGCAATTTTTGAAACACTGTAACAAGCTTTAAAATCTAAAGATACCAGAATTCTGAGGAAAGTGACAAGAGATTTGTAGATGTGTGACTTTATTTTAAAAAGCAAAATTTCTGCGACTTGAAAGTAAAATTCAAATATTCATTGACTTTTACATAGAAGGCCTATGCTCCTTGATATTTTGCTATCACTTCCTAATACCAAATTACAGCATGAAAGTTTCTTGTACAGGAAATCAAGTTTCACATCAGTGGTTAGTGATTTCTTTAAGCATGATGATGAACTTAAACTATGAATTTACGGGTGTAATATGTGATAGCCTCAGAGAATGAAGTTGTGTTTAATAACAAAGCACAGACAATGGCAACAAAGCAGATTCAGCCACTGAGGTTTTTCAACCTCACTTGAGATAAACCAGCAGTGTGTCCTCTAAATAGTAGTTGCTTTTGTAGATCCTAAAAGAAAACAAACTGACCAGAGTAGTGTGGTCTGTTTTGGTATTGGTGTTATATTGCTATAGTTATTGTTGTTGTTATTCTTGATGTTGTTGTAAAGAGACACTTAGCAGATGAAGTCATGCAAAGGTGCATACAGAAGTCTAGACTATCTCCTCCCTGCCCTAGAACATGTACTCTTTGTCTGTGTGCAGGTCTGCAAAGGAGTGTACTGTGCTGGCAGGTATTTGAGAGGGTATTCCAGATCTGTGATTGAGCTCCTGTATGACTTTAAAAAGCATGATTAACTTGTTACTCCATTAGTTATTAACAGACTGAATTCTTTTTTTTTTTTTTTTAAAGAAGCTTGTTTCCGGAACTTGGTGCAAACATACCCTGACTGCAGGGAACTTTCTCTCTTGCAGAGAATTTCAGCTTTTTGGAGTCCATCTGAATTGTCATGTTTCAAATAATTTGTGAGAAAATGACATTATATGTAAAAAGAAATAGGACCCTGTCTCAAGTGTGCCCTTTCCTCCAAGTACAGAAGCTAATTGCTTCAGTGAATGGGAAGAAGGGGCTTCTGACATACTTCCTAGCTGTGACAGAGGATGGTACCTTCAAACTCCCTCTATTAACGCAGGAGTTGGGGTATGAAATGCTTCCTCTCTGAGAAGTTCTTTCCTGGCTCTGCACTGAAGAGAGGTCTGCTGTGTAACATAGTCTCCCTTCGATCCCTCTAGTACACTTGGAGAGGAGAGACTTGAAGAGGCAAATGCTGTGCACAGGGTGTGCTTGTGATTTAGGAGCACCCTGCAGCCCTGCCAAGAAAATGCAGGGAGGTAGCTGAGAGCGGCCCAGCTGGTGAGGGTTACAGAGAGTGGAAATGGCAGGAGCAGAGGGTTTGGTAACTCAAGTTTAAGAGGGGGAAAATGGTGGAGATAGGGCACTGAGGGGCACAGGTAATGGGAAATAGTGGTGGTAGGTGGACAGCTGGACTAAATAATCTTAGTGGTCTTTGCCAACATCAAGGGTTCTGTGAGTGGCCTTAACAAGTTGAGGGAGAATGAGGTAACAGCTGATATAGCCTGACCATGAGTTAATTGCTGCTTAAAGTCTCCATGGGCTCCAACTTCTATTCAGCTCCTGTCAAAAAAAACATGAACGCTGTAAATTCCTCTGAGGCCATCTAATGGGTATGGTGCACTATTTCCAGTCATATTGGGAACAAATATAAGATGTTTAAAGTATAGCACACAACAAAATATATCTAATGGCATTATCCAGTGCAGTTAGAGCATGCAGCAAATGAATCAGCAGCGGTTTAAGAGCATAATAATAAATTTTACTTTAGCTAAGCAAGCTCATTTCTTAAATCCTTGGAGGCTCTGCAGGATGTTTTAATGGCTCTTTTGTGATGTGCATATTTCCTCAGTTTAAAAACTGTACTAAGTATGTTCATTTTGCATAACTTAGAAAGGATCTTTCATACGGTAATGATTTTAGGTCAGTGCTAAGCTAGACCAGATGTGGAGGAATGATTTAGCAGTGAAATGCTGCATATCCTATTACAGAGCTTTTTAGGCCTGTATACATACCCCCACAGCAGTAAGTTTAATAGTAAGTCCTTAGTATATAGCTATAGGTAAAAAAAAAACACCCATAGTGCTTCCACCACAGTTCATTGATTTTTGGAGACCTTTGAATTAATTCATTAGGAAAACAATTTGTTGGAGTCATCTGTAGTTAGAAATAAGCTGATAATTGTATCATTGCGACCCAGAAAGATATTCCATCCATCTGTGCTATGGAGGTTAACAGCAAACCATAATGAAACCTGAATGATACTGAAACCATAAAATAAACCTATTTTTCTGAGTGAAAAGAAGGAAGTTGAGGATGTAGTCAGTGTGGACAGCTGTTAACTAAAGGTCTTTCTCTCTGAAATATCCCCAGTAGTCTTTATGATATAAATTACTCACTGCTAAAATGCTGACATTATTGACTTGAGATTAAGAAAAAGCCAACTTACTGTTCTCTGAAATATCAAAAAATAACAAGATAATTTGGCAACCTTTCTACTTGTCAGTATTTAAGACAAAAGTGTGATGTTTAAAATGATTAGGCATACACATTCAAGTAGTGCTGAAAGTCAGGTTGCATTTGGAACCCTGCCCTCTGCTCTTCACTTTATTTGTTTAGACAGGTGTTTGGTAGTCCAAGATATTACACAAGCTCTTTGACAATGACAGATCCTTTGCTGAATGTTATGAGAGTGTTCTTTCAATTAAATAACGAATCTATTATTGCATGTATTTTCTCCACTATTAATTTTGTCTGTCTGAATGCTTTGTCATGGATTAATAAAACAAAATTTGGGTGGATAAATATGGAAATAGTTGAAACAAAATCCATATATCTGTATCACACGTCTTATTTCTTATTGATGATTCTATCTATATAATAAAACAATATATTTGTTTCTATATTTATTTCAGCATCATTCCACATATAAAAATGTTTCTTAAAGATATGTTCTGTGATTTTAAAGTGATCTGAAAAAATAAATATTTTCCCTGGCTTAGCAGTGAGTGAAAAACGTAATGTAAAGAATAGGCTGTTTGCATCTGCAAAACCACAAACTACTAATACAAATTGTTGTGTTGATTTCTTAAAATAATATTAACTTCCTTCTTGCGTGGGGCCCAATTTAATCAGTGCTGACTTTGCATCCTTTATTAGGCATTTGTTTTCCTGAATTACAAAGTAGATCATCATTCACTATAGTGATCTAATAAAAACCCAAACATAGCAATATACTTAATAAAGCTAAACATAATAAAAGTAGCTCTTTAAAACAGTTATTAAAGATGGAAATTAGAATTGTAACATAGAAGACATTTTGTGTGTGGGAAACTGAGATTCACAATTCTGTATGCTTTATTTTGTGAAGACCATATAGGTTAGGCATGCATCTTTCAGCAAATTTCATAAGCAAGCATAGTAGTCAAGTGCTTCTCTTTTTTTCCTACAGAAAAATATGTTGGTTTTTTTTTTTCAGTAGCTTGAAATCTGTTCATGGTTGAAAGATACCAAAGAAGATATGTACTGGCGTAGTACCCTAAGTATATAGTAGAAGTGTAACTAATAGGGCTATCCAAGGACGATAGTGAGACCTATGAAATTTCTAATTTAGACATGATGTAATTTAAAGATCCTTACCTCTCCAAAGGTAAGAAATATTGCTCAGAATTTTTTTTTCTGAAACTGAAAAAATCTGTTAAATTTTTCTTACGACAAAGCTTATTGCAACTGATTCGTTAATAGATGTGTCATACCTAGATCATCTCAGTGCATTTTATATAATTCACTTTTTTTTTCCCTTCAGAAATGTGTGGTGGGAGTGATTCATGATTCTTTGTATCTTATGACATTTAAAACAAAAATTTTCATTGAATTTCATGCTTTGCTGAGTTTAATCTGAAGAATTTTTTTTTTTACCATACGTTTACATAAATATGAAATCCCTAGTAATGACTGTGCCATAAAGCATCATAATAATAGCTGGTCAAAGTAGTAGGAAAATGGGAAAAAATGTTGACTAGTTTATTTCTCTGTAGAGATTTTCTTGTTTCAAAATTTTACAACATTTAGAAACTGATTCTTAAAGATCTCTTGTATACCTTACATTAAAGAATCTACTTTATTCAGAGAAAAGTCGGTACAAAGCTAAAACATCTTGGAATTTTTTTTATCTTGTTTCCTAGTACACTGACTTGCAATTACAAGTTGATAAACGAAACTTCAAAGAATGTGGGAGAACAACATGTGGTTCATGTGTTATTGCTGACCTCCATGAGAGGAATTTCTGATTAGTGATGAGACTAAAAATTTGTATTGGGGTCAATAGATAATGAGATGTTAACAGTGACTTGGAAGTAACAAAAACTGTATAGTGCTGGCCACGCATCTACAACTCCTCCTACAACCATTTCTTAAGCTTTTCAAAAAGACAAAAAAAAAATCTCCCTGCATCAATTCCAAATCATCTATAGTTCTAGGAATATGATTTTTTCATAATAAAACATTTCTAAACATAAAAACAAATGTAGTACTTGTATAATTAAAAATAATGATAAAGCTGGTACCTGTTTCAGTCTCTTTTACTGACAGTTTCCTACAGAAAAAAAACAAGGACAGAATTAAAAACAAAGTGACAAATTGAAAAGCAGGTAAAAATCAATAGCTTTGAAGTCTGTAACTTCAATGTATACAAAAAAAAAAAAAAAAAAAAAAAAGGATATTGGTATTTTCAAGATACTTGGTCTTCTTGAACTGGTCAGTCTTCTCGAAGGTTTAAAAAAAAAAGTCCTGTGAATGATATATGGATTAGCCTAAATGTTCGTTTGAGCCTCCGAATAATCTGGGATGTGATTTTTCAGGAAGCTTTGTCCTACTTTACTCTCTTTTTACAACTTTCTGCATTTGGAAATTGTGAAGTAATATGGGACTTCTTTCTTGTGGCATTTTTGACCTGACCCAAATAAAAAATTAAATATCATAAGACACAACATCTCTTCTAGTGTCTGCTGGTATGTTCTCAGTTTCACTGCTATCCTAAGTTTCTTAAGTCAATGAAGCTTTTTACTGTAGGAAACACTGAGCTGGCTGCTGGGTGTAAGAAGGATTGCTCCTAATGTTATGCTCTCTTGAGCCTTAGATGAGCCACTGTTATTCAGCAAAATTTAATTCTGTTAAAATCTAGGTAGCAGATATAATTTTGGAATTGGGATTGGAATTTAACTTAAAGCTTTATTTTTGTATTCACTCCTATTATCTTTCATTCAAAGCTCTCTTGGTTTAATGCTATGAATTAAAAAGGTAATTGGTACTGCTTAGTGAATGAATTGAGACTGGAACAAAAAAAATAAAAATTGCAGTCTGGAATTAAAAGCAATGATAATTGAACTAGCAGTTTAAATCTCTAAGTTGTCTAGCACTTGATAACTTCCATTACTGTCAATAGCATTAATGCAGATTTTAGTGCATTACTTTTTATGGAGGACTTAAAGTGAAATCCTTTAGGAAAGCTGGAGAACTGGATCAGTAGGGAGGGTCCTTTAATAGTTTGTTCCTAAATTGTCCAGATCTTCAGCTTCCTTGTGAACTGCCATTCTGACAACTCCAGATAGGGTCGTGTTCAAGCTGTGTCTGGTGAGAGCTTGGAAAACTTGTCTCGGGCTAAAAATATGCTCTCTATTTTGGCACATTTTAAAACATGTACTTCAATGAGTATCAAGATATGAACAAGTGAAGCTGGAATAATGCACCACTGTTCCTAAAAACTGGAATGTATATTTGCAAGAGTCCCAGGATGAGTCTGGTGCTGGCATTTCTATAATGAAATGTAACATAGAAACCCTGAGGTTCACCATGTGTACTTGATAGAACTGCACTATATAACATGTAGAGTTCAGACAACTAATGCAGTAATGGCACGTTAGTGGGGTACTTCATATGAGGCAATATATTTGTCAGCTGGACTTATTACTAGGGGAATACGGTTGCTTTTGGAGTAATAAAACTCATGAACTTGAGAAGCCCATTGCTGAATCCTGCTGTAGAACTATCTACCTTGTTCATGACTGGACCTGGTGCCTACAAGCAACTAAAGTAATGACAAAAGGGATTCTTAAACGATGACCATTATCTTTAGGTGAAAATTTGATGTAGAAGAACCTACATTTTTGTTTTATTGGAAAGATAAATTTTCACTTGCAGAGAACAAGGTTATCATAACACAGGCTGAATGAAGATTTATGTGAAACTCTAATGCATGCACATCTGTATACACAGGTGCTACATAAGTTCTGGTATACTGAAAAGTTTTCCTTATTTAAGAATCTTTGTTTGATGAGATGGGTCATTGTAGTTTGAGAAAGCCTCTTTCTGTCATCTTATGGAAGGTGACAATGCTTCATTTTACCACCTGCAGTTTGGCCACTGGCAGATGGGAAGTGGGTCAAACTCTCAAAAACCATATGTTTGCTCCCAGTGGGGAGCTGAAGGAAGAAAGGATTGATTTAATCCTTATTACTGCAGGAGCATCAGTGTGGAAGGTGGTGGATTTCTCTTAGGACCTTAAAAATTATTTCTAATTAAGGTAGAAAGTGAATTGGAAGGATGCTACAATAGAAATAACTTTGTCCATATGTTTGTATTCCATCATAAGGAGTACTTTCTGCTGGTGCCTGTTTACTGCTAAGCAGCTGCTTCAGCTTTTCCCTGGATTGCTGTTTCCCCAGCTGCTACAAGTATTGCCTCTCCTCCTCCTCCTCCTCCTCCCCCTCTTCTCACCGAGCTAAAGGGCACTGCAGTTTTCTCTATCCTGCTCAGCTGCAGCCCAGCCTGGGTTGTTGTATTGCTCCAGAAGCTGGTCTGACTTGTTGTCATTTCCCTTTGTAGCTCCTGCAGCAGCTTGCCCCTAGACATTTTTGTCTTGAAGGGATCTTGCTGCTACTGACACACTCCCTCCTGTGGCTGTGTCTTGTTTGGACTGGAGTTAAGAGTTAGGTGAAAAGCAGTGTAACAGTACTTCATTATTCTGTCTGGAAGCGGAGGAGAAATCTTCCCCCTTTATGTTACTGTATTCCAGCAAGGAGGAAATGCTGACTCTTTATTTACCTGAGATTGTAGGCTTTTGACTCTTTCCTCAGAAACTGCTGTAACCAGTTTTAACCACAGAAAAGGATAAGAAATGATAAATGAATGTCAGGAATGACTGACCTGGCAGGACAGGGACCTTTCCATAGCCAGAAATGATCCTGGTGGCAGCTGAGGGAGCAGTCGCACCGGAGCTTGGCCAGAAAGTTATTCTGTGCAAGGTCCGTGCCAGAAAAGGAAAGAGGCTTTTCAGGATTCTCTTTTGAACTGTCCTACATTGTCTGATGATTTATACAGAGATTAATCCCTAAGAATTCTTTTTTATTTAAAAAAGTGCTAAAGAACCACAGTTGAATGGTTCTGTCATGTCCTTTCAGCATTTGATGGTTCTTTAGATCTGCAGTACTGAGAAGATTTGAAAAATTCCTGATTTGAATAGTGGAATAGATGATAGTGGGTCCTTCTGAAATGTCATCAGGGCTGGTGTTGATGTCAGAAAGTGCATGTACTGAAAGCATATATGATATATGTCTCTGTATGTTCTTTCCTTGCAGCAGTTGTTTGTTGCATGTGGGGCTAATAGCAACAGCCACAAAAAGTCAGACAGCTTATGACTTTTTTTCCCAGCTTCAATTTTCTCTTGAATATTTGTAAGGCAAGAGTGAAAAACTTCTTCAGGCTCTAATTTCAACAGCAAAATGAGATGATAAAAAAAGCAAGTTTTGCTTTACATTATGATTTAACTATTAACATACCCACCTGCTAGTTACTTGCCTTGCTGCAATAGCTAATGCCTTCTGATTTTTCCTTCATCACTGTATTCCTCCAAAATTCTCAGCTGTAAATCTGTCAGCACAGTGCATGTGGGCACCTGCCCCATGGCTTGTTCTTGCCCTTTACTTGTTCTTGGAATGTGATGAAGTAATAACTTCAGTAAGAAAAATTTGTGTTGGTATTTTTGAGTAACAGCGATGTAAAAGCCAAAATTAACTTGCAAGGTAACCTATTTTTTCTATTTTGAGGGAAAGAAGTGTTCTTTATCTTGAGCTTTTACTCTGTTCTTTCCCTCACTGCTGCAGCTCTATTCATATTAGCATTTGTAAGGGCATTGGTGTAGACTAGCCACTAGCACTTCAATCAGTGGTATCTATGTACTACTTAAACTAGTGTAAGAATCCAAAGTGGTGAACATGTTGACAACGTACATGTATTTCTAGTCATGTTTGATAGCTATGTGCACAATGATGGCAATCCCATGATGCTTTTTCTGTGCTTCAGCTATGCTGAAATCCCATAATGTTACCCTCCCATAATGGAGGCTGGATTCCACCCAGGGCAGTGGTCTCTGACTCACCAGAAGAGTCAAGTGCTGAGAAACCACAGAAAATTGTGGTAAGTACAGGCTTGCATTTGCAGCCACAGCTGTGAGGCAGAATAGAGAAATAAGTGTGTCTGAATATTCTGATAAGGTTGGAAGACTTAAAAGATCACCACCAGTAAGACTGGGAAATGAGATTAGTGTAATTATCCCACTGTCCAGGAGAAGTTCCAAAAAGCATTCTAGTGCCTGTGAGTTTTAGTAGGAACAAGGTATGATTAAGTACTATGTTCAGCTAGGAACAAGGTTCAGTTTGTTTCTCTTGCATCTCTGAAGACAAACTTGAACCAGTTCTGCAAGTGGAGCAGATCAGTCTGCTTCTATTAACCTAATTGGGTCTAAGGATCAACCTCAAAGGGGCTTATGCTGTCTGTTTTGAGCTTATTCCTTTTATTCCACTCTGAAGTCTTTTTTTTCTTTTACGTTCAGCCTGAAGTTTTGCAACATTGGCTGCAACGCTTATTTATTTAACTTCATCCAGTAGCTATTTTGTGGTTGCGCAGAGTAGGAATAGTCAGGTCACAGCAACATTCTTAGGATGTTGAAACTTTTACAGGTATGCAAATTGTGACCATTCAAGTAAAAATACAATCTGTCTACAAAACAAGTTTCAATGTTGACCTGTACAAGACTTGTTTACTTGGTCTGGATGGTCACGTAAAGGTTTAAAATTGTTTATATGCAGGATATCTCTGTATTGATGAAAATTAACTATTTTGACATGAAATTTTCCAGACGGACAAATACCTCAAGCAGCTTTTTTTTGTTGTTTTGAAAAAGCAGGTTTTTCTAGTTTTAAAACAAATAAGTGACAATGCGTGAGAAATTCTTTAAGACACTTTATCATCTTTGAAAGTATTTGAAAACAATACTTAAAAAACATGGTTTAAAGAAGGAGCTTACTCTTGGCAGAAGGCTTATCGGTAAGCCATGGGAGCACTTTTTGCTTCCACGGTTGTTCAAGCAATATTGTATTGTGGGTGAGATTTAATGGTTAGCTGCAGTTTGCCATGCATTGCTCCTTGAAATTTCCTATGAAGTGTTTCCTTTGTACTGATGGTCTCTTTGCAGTTGTGTGTACAGCTGAGAGGAAGAAGTGATCTACAGGTTCACAAAAAGTTCAAGATTTCCCATATCACAAACCACCATTCCAGTCTCTGTACTTCTTGACAGACCGTTCAATTCCGTAAGATTTTTTCCCCATTTTTCAAGTATTTAACACTTTCAAAATTATTTGTCTATCCACCTTCCACATAAAATACAGCCACAATAGTTCCTGTGGTGTATTTCATTCTTCACCTCCAACCAATTTCCAACATTCAGATATGTTAAATGTTAGACAAATACGTTATGTGCCGATGTCCTATGAACCTACTGTAGACTGAGCACCAGTGCCAGTACTGCAAAAAAGCCTCCTTTCCCTTTTCAGAAGTCACACCTTCCAGGGACTTCCTTGCAATCGAAAATTGATGATTAATTTAAAAATCAGTGAGAATAATAATTGTCGCAAATAGAAGTTTGTAGAATTACACTAATATCAGTTTTTAAACAAAGACTGTGGTTTCAGATTTGATGAGAAAAAGAAGACTTCACATTGCAAACACTTGGGCGTTATTCTAATAGCTGAATTTCATGTACCATTAACATTAGGGCTGCTGTTCTATAAATTTAGTTGTGTAGAGCTCTTAAGGATAGGGATATACAATTGATTTAGTGCTGTTTGTCAGTTGAGCTGACTGCTTCATTTCTGCACATGCCCTTTCAGACTGTTCTATTTGTGCAACAGGCTGCAGGCTAAGTTGTGTTATTGCACAAACAGTAGGCTAACAGCATGCATGTTAATGGGCAGTTTGACATACCACTTTCTTTTTTTTTGTAAAAAATTTTGAAATAGTCTTATAATTTTTTTGTATGGGTTTTCTGTAATCTGAATGCATTTTTCTATCTGCCCTTATACTATATTGCTCTCTTCTGTAGCAGTGACTTTATTTGCAGCTCTCTAAGGTTGCTAGAGTTTCTTATTAACCTCAATGGGAAAAATAACTGGGCTTTAAGCATGTAAGGGATCTTTACACTTTGACCATTTAGTTTTGCATAAAGCACATACTTTTCACCACATATAAAATATAAATATTAATTAAAAATAATGCTACAAGTTCATGATTAAATCTCAGTTCTATAAAGAAAAGCTTTTACAGGCTTGATCTTCCCATATATGCTCAAGACATTAAAAACAGGCAAATGTGTGTGCACAAAGTCTCTTGAAACCTAGAAAGTCATGTGCTTATTAGACTTGAATTCGTCTTCTAATGTTATTTATCCTTATTAGGGGTGGCTACTTTCTGATCTAACTTGAATTTATTGTAATGAATTTCAATTATATTCTTTCTGTACTTTATTTAAGTGTTCCCGTAAATTCAAATTAGTTGTTAAATAAAGACCTCTGATTTCTGCGAGTTATAAAATATTAATTGTGTAAATAAATTACAGGTACAATTACTTAGGGATACTAATGCATACTTTAAGAGAGTCAGCACTAATTAAGTGCAATGGGAAAAGTCTTACAGATGTGTTAGTTATTGAAACAAAAACAATTCAAAATTTGCTTAAACACACTTTCTGAAATTGTCTCACTTCCAAGAATTATGCTGTGCTGAAGAGAACCCATGATGAGGATCTGTTCTGTTCTTTATAGTGTTAAAATTATCAGAGAATTTATTTGCCTAGCAACTGTTATTTAACTAATTAACATGACAATGCAGTATTCTAGTTCCAGTGTGCCTGACAGAGGTTTTTCACCAAAAACCCCAAATCAAGTCATTAGTCAATCTTGATTGTTTTGTAACTATTCATTAAAGAAGCCATCCTCGTTATTGCCTTGAATTGAAATTGCATGTATGCAGTTTTTTTCTTGGTTTCCTGTTTGGTTGATAGCTATAAATTCCTTAAACATTTAATATAAAGATACGAAGAGAATTTTATCAGAGAATGACCCATTCATGCTTGAGTGAAGCCAAATGTTGCTAGTTTGAGGGTTTGTTTTTTGTCCTCTTTGGTGTGTTGACCATGTGCTACAATGGCAATTGATCATCTCTTGCGTGATAGGAGCTCAATGCAAAGGAAGAAAGCTAAGACTTCTAAGAGGTTAAATTGTGTTTGTGTGAGCAACATTCACCAGCTGCATAGTGTCTGAAATGTTTTCTCCTCAAAGCTTTACTGCAAGCATAGACCAGTTTGGTGCTGGTTTTCTGTGTTTTTGAATGCATGTAATGAAAAGTTTTGTCAAAACTGTTAGTTTCATGTTAATATAAACAAACAGATTTGGAAAGAAAAAAATTGGCATCTCCTAACCTGTTTTATATGTACAAACATGAAATTATTGCTTGCAAACTGTTTGTGCATATGACTTTTTCTTTCTTTGCAATATGACCCTGGCATTCTTATCACTTGCACAAATCTGTTGTTATTCAAGAGCAATATCCTCTACAGAGAATGTTCCTTTCTGCCATGCTATGACATCATGCTTAGCCTTTTTGTTGTTGTTGTTATTTTTTCCCCCTTAATTCAGAACAACCGTACAAATATATAAAGAGCATTCTGAAACCCAGGAATATGAGGAACACAAAAATTCCTACCTGGCCTTCACAGATGGATTCCAACGCTGAGGACCAACAGCATGTGTTATTACTTCTGGGACTTCTACTTGCAGGACAGCTCTCTACATCCCAACTTCCAGCTGTTTCCTCCCTGCTCTCTGCAGACTTCTGAATGCAGACAGTCTGGCCCTGACTTAGTGAGGGATAGAGTAGTTCAAGCTGCTCTTCTGTGTGATTGTGATCTCTTTTCCTTCTCCCTATGAAATCCTAATCTCTCCCAAGCTGTGACTCCCATGGTTCTTTATCTGCAGCTCGAGACAGCTGACAGCTGAGTAATTTAACCTTATCAGAAGGGAGTTTTCTGAACAATGTCTGGCCCCATTTCCAGGTTGCCTGCTTTTACTATTTCCTGCACAGATTTTCCACAAATGAATGTCAACTTTGCTTCCACTGTGCTCGAACCCATACAGAATATCTTGCAGATACTTGCTCTCAAAGCACAGCAGTTCACATTTCATCAGTGTGTTTTCTGCTGTACTTCATTGAAGCTGAAACCACAAAACAATCCAGAGAGGTGTCAAACGAGGTAGTTGTTGCGGTTTCTTATTTTTAGAGGTAAAGGAGCAATGTTATTATGCTTTGAGCCTCCTAAAAACGTCACTGTTTGAGTAACCGGCCTAGTATTTTAAAATAGCATTTTCCCCCCTTGTTTGTGTTTATGTAGACACTATAATTCTATTCAGAAGGAAATACCTCTTCCTTTCACTGAAGTCCATCTGCACTGTACATTACTAACTTCTGTTTAGCCTTTCGGCTATTGCATTTTTGCTGGTGTTTATAAAGGACTTTAAAAAAAGCAGCATACATCAAAATAATAATAATAAAAAATAAACCAGCAAAAACACCAGGGAAAATATTAGCAGACAGCCTATACTGGATATTCCTCTTGTAAACAAAAAGCCAATGATTTTAAAACAAGTTATTCCCCATCAGGCATGTATAGTTATAGTACTCCTACAGAATAAATGACTAACTGATCAGAAAACGCTGATCAAGAGAAAAGAGCAAAGGTTACAAGATAAACTGTTCTTACAGGCTCTGAGAAAAGGACAAAGAAGGCACTGCTTCAGTTTGGAGAGGCTTGCTGATGTCCGTAGGGAAGGCACTCACAATTCTGGTACATACGGTAGCATTAGCAAGGTTTTTGAAAGACTGTAATGTATGTATGTTTTTGTAGAGGAGAGTAGCAAAATGTACAAAATTTCGTGATTTCAAATTTTTTTGTGTCATACTGAAATGCCTTTGCTTAGTCATTTTTTTCTTTAACTTTTATTAATGCCAACTTCAGTACATGCTTCTGGTGATGGAAAAATTTGCTGTTAGAATCAGGGTGTTGGGGGATGTTAGGCTGCTGGACTTGGTGATGATATGCAGGAATAGAAGTGGATAAATACTAAAAATTTCAATTAGTTGTTTAATTTCTGGTGGTTATCTTGACCTATGCTTTTCCTAGAGCAGCAAAGCAACAATGGAGTGAATAGAAATAGTGGGACAGTATTGCTCAAGTTCATCTTCAGAAGTCTTTTTATCCTCTAGAATTGATAATTACGAATTCTGGAAGCACAGAGGTTTTAATTGTATTTGATGGAGTCCAGCACATTTAAGATGGAGCTGCTTAAATTTAATAGAAACGACAAAACAAAATCTAGCAGAAATGATGTAACAAAAAGAATGCTGTAATTTAAACACTACCTCAGACTCCTTCCTCCAGCTCAGACTTAGATGTCCTCAGGGTCTCATGACTTTGTATTTAAACAGAACTATTTTTCTGTGTGGGAATAAGAGGTGATGACTTCTTCACACCATGTGCAGATCATCAGACTAGAGGAATGGTTAGAATCAGTTTCTCAGGGAAATATTCTAAGCGTAAAGCTCTAAGAAGTAGGACGAAAGATTTTATGTCTTCAGTCTCCTATGGGTTGTTTAAACTTTCAGCTTGGAGAGCTGTTCTTGTGCTTCATTTAGCTCAGTGTATATTCGGTTATCACAGCCAAGTGAAATGGCTCAAAAAATGGAGCTCAGACTGCAAGGCAGTCACCAGAGGATAAGCTGCTTCTTTGGAAGTGGAGACCTAGCTTCGTATGCCTGCTCTGCTATGGGCATTTAAATCTCAGTTCCCCAAAAAACTACTTCTATCAACTTTTCTAAATTCAAGCTTTTATTAAAATAGCCCTCACTTAGCCTTTGAAAGTTTAGATAGATTTTGACCACATTCACTGGAGCAGGTGCCAGATGGAGGACACTGGAGAATTTGAACATCCTGTTGGGATTTGAGATGACCACTAAGCAGCTGAGCGTTGTACAAATTGAGGTAGATAAATATGTGCTTGGGAACAGGAATGTAGATGTCTAGGAGACCATACCAGATGTTAAGGATTTCAGACTTCCCTAGAGCTGGGTTAGTTTGATGATGCAAATTAGCAGCTAGGTGTTAGAATTTGTCACCTGAATAAACAGCCAGATCTTGTAAATATTACTTAAATAAAGGTATACAAAGTACTTTGCTCTGAATCTCATAAACTTCCAAGGGATTTTGAATACTTTTGGTTAATATTAATGACTATGGAATTATTTTTCCTATATTTTCATGATCTCAGGCGACCAAAAGCAAGTCATCAAAATGCTCTTGTGACCAGAAGCAGGTATGATGATCCCATTTTTCTGCTTACTGACCTATCCTTTTTTGTCTATGTGAGTAATAACTAACTTCTCACCTTTGACTAGGAACATGGTCTGACAGCTTGGAACTGATTTATCTAAACTCTGGTTTTTTTTTGTTTTTTTTTGTTTTTTTGTTTTTTTTTTGCTTCTGCTTGCCATATCCAATGGCATCCATGATGAGTATTTAAATATGTAGTAAGGCATTGCCCAGGAGCATTTTATTGTAGAGCACAGGTGGCTTGAGAATAAAAAGGTGAAACTGGTGAAACAGCAGGAGATTAAAATGCAAACCAAAATAAATATTTTATATTTATATCTGATTTTGCTGTATTAGGAATTCCTGAAAGAACTAACTAAATAGTGGTTTGCTGGTAAGGACACAAAACTCAGTCTGTTTAAAAAACCAAACAAACAACAACCAACCAACCAACAAAAAAAAAAAAAAAAAACCCAAAAGACCAACAAAACCCAAATCCAACAAGCCACAAAGAAATAAAAAAAAAGCTCACACCTGAAACTGAGCAAAAAACCTGCCTATTCACTCCTCTTATTGTAACAAGCTTTAACTCTATGAGGTGACAAGACTGAGCAAGCAGTGTCCTCATGGGCTTGGGTTTTCAACTTTGTAAGATCATTACTCTGCAAAACACCCACAATACCATTGTCAGCCCACCTGCTGCCCCAGCTGCTTCCTGTACCACGGTTATATTGCTCAAAAATAATTAGTGTTTCCTAATGTAAACTGGAAAAGAGCTTTGTGAAATGCAAGGTAATGATGCTCGATAGCTCTGTCTGTAAGTAGAATAAATTTCCTCTCTTGTTGTCCCAGAGGAAGTGTGTTGTATTATGCGATTACGAGGCTACGGGATGTAACGCGACAGGACCCTCCCCTGCTCTATGAGTGACATATGATGCATGCTTTGGGGGCATAGATGAACTAGGTAGAGTATATAGGTTGCCACTGTACTGCAATAAATGCCATTTTGCTGTTCACCATATTGGTGTATGATTGCAGTTCTTGGCCATGATCAGGTAACAGATCAGTTTCGCAAGGGCTGATACAGTGTAGACTGAACGTGCACGGCAACGGAAGCGCAGAGCTCTTAGTCCACGAGTGGCCTGAGGCCTGCAGGCACCTCAGCCCACCAAGGCCCACCTCCCTCCGAAGCTGGGAACATGGCTTTCAAAACTCATTCAAGTAGCTGATAACATGGAGTTTATGGGCCCCTCAGGCACGATAGGTCACAAGATGGGGAAGTCTGGGCAGGCATCTAGCAGTGCCACTGGCAAGAATTCAGTTATGCAGCGGGGCATGTGTGAGCCTCTGGTCTGTACCAACCAGCTGATGGGTGACTGTAGCTTGCTGCCCTCATGAGCGTGAGCACCTCTGCTGGGAGCAAGTGCCAGCAATTTGGGATGCAAAACTTCTGAGTCTGGAATGCGAAATGCATCAAGACTCTTCATACCTGTTGTAAAGAGCAATTGACAGTCCTGTATCACTTGTTATGCAAACAAAAGCTGAGGTGAAGACAGCTGATATAAATTCTTAATGTTTAGCCATGACAATGTTCTTTCATTTCGTGTCAGCTCAGATCTTGTATAGATTGCATATGCTTTTTCCCCAAGACAGGGTCACGGTTCTTTCTAAGGCTGTGAGTCATTCTTTGTTGTTCTTTTCGCTAAAGCTCAATGGAAAAGATGCACTGTGCAGGAGAGAAGGTATAAATCCTTCATTCTGAAATGGATTAAACTGAGCCTGTAATATATATAGTGGTTGTGATTTGACAACAATCACATGGTGTGTCATAGCAGTTTTACAGGATCTGCAGGCAGATTTGCTGTTCCTAGAGTCATATTTATATAAACAAGTCTGTAGCTCTTCAGAGATGAAACTGTTCTGTTAGAGTGAATTTTTGATTGCTTCCATGTCAAATGAATAAACGCCTGGGAGAATGAGACTTTAAGTAATGTAGACTGCAGTCATACACTGTATAGCTGTAATTATAGAATATCTTACAATGCATTTGAAATGATCACAAATATACGTATGGTATTTTCAGTCTTTCAAAATATTTTGAATTGAACAGATGCATTCCATGAATATGTCTTATATGAAAGAAAAGTATAATTGTAGTTCATTCTTTATGGAATCATTGCTGAGATTAAGTTCTGTTAAATTCAGTACAAGTTGTATTCCTCTACTTTTCTGATTTTGTTTCTTGACTCTTAAATAAGGAAATAAGAAGAAATGGAATAAGAGGTCTAGTTCCCTACTTTTGTTAGGTTGCATTTGCATGGGATGTAATATGCGTACTAACTGTTCCTATCCTTCTGACTCTGCACTTCTGCAAGCAGAGAGATTCTCTGCAATTATAAACTGCTTGTAATAAACACTTCTTGTAACTTATTTTCAGTGTCAGAAACTCTAGAGTATTGATAGGCCGATTCAAACCAGTATGATGCACTGAGTGATGGTCTAAGTGATGACATTCAGAATAGGCCCTCTTGACACTGTTGATCATGTATCAGGTGTACTTCAGGAAAGAACATGAAAAGGCTTTTTTTGAAGATGATACTTTCATTATCTATTTTCAGAAGTTCTGAAAAAAAGTAGTACTTAGAAGATTATTGCACTATTTTCTTCTGCTTTGGTATGGTATATAGTGTACATAATTATTTTTTTCCTAATCCAAGCAGTCTTTGTCTTGGAAGCCAAACACATATAGTACATGGAGATGTTTACTTGCTTGATCCAAGGAAAATTCTTAATCCAAGTCATTTTTTCTATTTTCCCACTACATTGATCACAGTGATCTTCCCAGCTGTAGAAATATAGGAAGATACAGAGAAAGGGAGAAAAATACATAAATAATAAAAACCTACATTTAATTTTAATGTATCTTCCTTTCAGAAATGCTTGAAATGTTTGAAATGGAATTTTCTCTTTACAGCAAAAGAAAATAACCCATTATTTGCAAAGCAACATGTGTTTACTCATGAATGTCTTCACTTGATGGGGAATTATAGAATTAAGATGGCTTTAGATGCTTGGAACAGCAATGACAGTAAGACAATAATTCTTTAAAACATGATTAGAAGGACGTGGACGCTTATTTTCCTACTAGTTCAGCATTCTTTGCTAGAGTATTGCAAAACATGGTGTGGCCTAGGGAGTTGAATACTGAGTACAGAAATTTGTGCTTCTGATGTAGCAGTTAAAAGCAATTCAGAAGACAGTCTCTGAAAGTCAATCTCCTGACAATTTTGTTTCCTAAGTAGTTCCTCAGTTTTGATGTTATTCGATTTTTGCAGATGTTTGGGCACAACAACTTTCATCTGGTAAACTTATACCTTCCATTCTTGATCAGCAACAGGCAGAGAACCCACATTTTTCTCTGTAGTCTGATCATCGTGATTGATCACTCTTGTTATTAGAGACTTTTATAATTTGAACTTGTTGAGCTTCAACCTTAGAGTCCAAATTTTTCTGCTTTTCAATAGGAAGCATATTCTTTTGGATATTCATGTGCTCTCCATGAAAAATATATCTCTGTTTTTCTGTTGAGACATTAAACAGATGCATCTTTTTTTCTTCCAGTTTCAAGCACCTCTCTCATTCTGCTAATTTCAATTGGGTTTGCTATGTATACTCCAGTTTTTCAGCATTGCTTTTGAAATGTATATGCCACACCCCTCCACAACATTCCATTATAGTTCTCACTGTTGCTATATTCAGAGATGGTGCTATTTTTTTCCAGTTTTTCCTTGTTCCTAGTTTGTTTTCAAAATCCTCTTAACCCAGGTTCTCACAATGTAACGTATAGCACTTATTTACTGTTTGTCGTTAGCAACCTTTACTGTCATTCCTGAGTCAAGATTCCCCCATGCTAGATATTAATTTTCATTCCTTGATCCTTGGTGTGATACTAAAAAATGTTGTATTTGATGGGATTAGTTTACAAAAATCTTAGCTGCCAATAGGGCTCCCTTATTTTTATTTGGTATCGTGTTGTGGGGAAAAACCAAGTGGGCTCCTTGCATTAATGGAACTGTAGAGATCTCTCTTCAGCTTCCAACAGTCTATCTGAAAACATTATCAGTAGCGTTTTAACATTTGCTTCCAGACTACTGATGAAAATGGTAAATGGTACTGGGCATTGCACTAACCCCTGTGGAATCTCACTCAAAAAAAAAAAAAAAAAATCCTGCCTTGTTTGATTCCCTACCAAATGCTTTGTCCCAGAATCTCTCAGGTATCCTCCTGCTTCTTAATGCTTTTTAGTATATACTCTATTTCCAGTGAAAATATTCTGTCTGTTACGCCAGTGTTAAGCACAATGTTTAAATATCTTATCAAAGTTAAAGTATGTTGTTACTTCTGAATCGTGATCACTAGTTAGTAGGTTATATTGGCAGAAAATGGAGCCAAACCTTTTCCCGATGTCATAGTAAAAATGAGTGTTTTCTCATCCTGCTTTTAGTAGGATGCAAACAAAGCCTAATTGGAACAGATGCATGTAATACATGGCTGTTAGTTATGCAATCTGTTTTTTCTTTGTTGTTCTGATGCCATAGCTGACATCACCACATGTGTTTTTCAGCAATGTTAACCAGGATGAATACCTGCTTATGGTGCCTAGTGTATCCTCTGACCTTTCAATCCATGAGGGAAATCCACGCTAGTGCATTGACCTGTTACCTTGCTAAAAAGACAAGCATGTCAAGTGCTATATTTAATTGCTATATATATCCATCTGAGTATGTGTCCTGCCTTGGAAAAACATAGTGAAGCCACTGATCGTCCTGGCAGGATTAACTCTTCAGTCTGTTTCAGCCTGAGGAAAAATGCAGCTGTACATGCAGATGAGTTTTTGTCTTTGCTTCAGGGTTCTATTGCTCTGGAGGAGTAGTGCTGTCTCTGCCTCAAAGCTGTAAACAGTCACGTAGATGTCCTAAGTCTCATTTATGACATGCTTTGGAGATAAGGCCAAAGTCTCAATTATGAACAGGAACATGAAATAAATTATATCTGGAAGGGGGAATTTAAAGCTTTCATCCTTCTCCTTTCCTTCATCTCCCATGCACATTCTGGCAAGACAGGAGGGCTCCAGCAGTATTCCCCTCCTCACAGTAAGCCTGACCTTGGTGTTGCTGGGCCTCCAGTCTTCCCACAGGAAACACTTCCTATATGCCTGGATAGAAGTAATCAATTCAGAAAGTGAGTAGGTTGTTAGGGGAAAACTTGCATTATTTCAGCGTGTTTTTTCTTTCCTCGCTAGAGAAATTCATTTCCTATCTCTGAGCCTGTCATACATGTAAATTTAGAGATGACTAGATTTGTTTAACTAGAAATAAACTTAGGGCAGCAGAGGAATGGGAAAAAACTGTCACTACACATTACTTTAAAGAGCTACTGTTTTAATTAACATTTAATGTAAATATTCAGTACCATCCTTTATCTCTGGTAGACAGAAAGCTAGTTTCTATACTGATGAAAACTGTTAGATGGTAAAGTCACAATAAATGAGGTCATTAGTGCCAGTTGCTATCATTCTTTGTTAAGCATAATGAAGCTTTCACAAACAGCCAGAGATGCTTGAAAGAAGGTCTGCAAGAAAAGTTATATAGGTAGGAACTAAAAATGCCAAGCTTTACCTCTTCCTTTGGCACTGTTACATCCTTTGAATTGTTTAATGTGTGCATGTGTGTGTATACACATATTTAAAGGATGAAAGTTGGCTAGTGTTCATGTAGCATTGGTCATCCAAATATGGTTAAGCACTAAACAGGTTTTAACAGTTTATTGCATTTTTCTATATGTGTTTTGGTGACTTATATGGGTGGACTATGTGAGTGAATCATTCCAGAATATTCAATGAGTTTTTACATTGATGTAACTCAAAAAGGATTGTGTGTCTTGTGTATCCAGGTATACTGTGATTGCTCTCTGCTATGTGTGCTGAGACTTCATAGCCTTGTATGACATTTTTCCTTACTGATGTAGTAGTGAGTTGGCACCTGGCACAATTTTGTAGGGTAATTATTCAATACTTTTAGCTAATTTTATGACTTAGTTAATGAACATCCAGGATGCCATGAATCCAGAGTTTGATATCCACGTAATGTTTATGATGAAAATAATTTAAAGCTACTCCAGTAATTTGCTGATTGGAAGATTTTATTGTCAAATCCTTGCATGCTTTCCTTCCTGCCTTGGCTCGTTTGTTTGTTTATTTTAACATAAGTGAATTCAGTTCCTTCATTTCTCTTTAACATTCATTCTTTCCACTGATGACTCACTTTCTCCTTAGGATCAAAGTGTAACTAATCTAGAAGCTTTAGCTATTCAAGGAAGTATTAAAGTTATCATGAAAATGGTCTTGACAATAGGTTCGACAGCTTTGTAACACGAAGTAAATCTTCTCAAGTTTCTGTTTAAAGATATTACTTAAAATTTTCAACATATTCTATTGTACTATTCATCTTTCTGAATTATGTTTCAGGGCGAATTTGGCTGAAGTGTTTGCATTCGTTTTGGCTTTTTTCTTGCTGCAATCAGGTTAGAGTATAAAAAGAAGAATGTCTCTTTTGAAGAGACAGCGAATCTCTTAACAAGAAATGAAAGCAATGACATAAATTTAAGATGGCTGAAATAGGACCACATTTCTCTGAACTGAATCTGTCCATTTGCAGAGCATGTTTAATTGTTAATAAGGTAATATGCATTATATCTAAGATATTTTGGTTTCTCAGTGATTGCTGAAAAAATAGTTCTTAATTTTGATGAAGATTATTTCCAGCTGGATACAATTTACAAGGGAAATTTTCATTTGTCCTGAGTAGAAAGAGATTCAAGATAAGTCTCAAGACGTAAGGCTGCAGGGTCCTAAACTATGATGGAGTTAGGACATATACCCTGAATATAATTAGAAGCCAAAGGCAGACAAGCAGAAGAAAATATAGTCTAAATAGAAATGTTAAAAAGACGAGGTGGATGCACTGTAACATAGATTGCTTGGGCTTGACTTAGTTGTCAGTAGATGTATGAGAGGCCCTAGAGCAGCACCAACTCTAATGCTTTTAGCTGGTGAGGACCTAGGCAGATGAGGACGGACCGCCCTCTCCTGGCATATACTGATGGTTCTGGCAAGTTGTACAAGGCTTGTTGTTGGTGTGCGTGCAATTCATAGTGCTAGATGGGAAATATGATCTTAGGAAGGACTGTCAAGATCCTGTGGAGAGGGACTGTTTCAAGAGCTGCCTCTGTCCTAGGATGTCCTGCTTGATCTCTGTCTGGAAGATCACAGGTTTCCCATTGCTCGTGTGTTGTAGCTATCAGTCTCACGCAAATATATTGGATAGTAAAAAAGTATGGTCCTAAGTGCTGATGTTCTAATGGATGAGCTGTGGTTCCTCAAATCTAAAGGGCTAAAACAGCTAGGGCAAATACCTGTGACTTAAGAATTATTGGATACTAGGTTGGCTTCCAGGGGAATTTAAGAAAGACTAATTTTAGGAGTAAGAAATTAGTTCAAATAGAAATGAACATCAAAACAAAGGGAAGAGACAGAAAGCTATTTAGCTATCAATGTTTAATTAGTCTTGCAACAGTCTAAACAAATTGTCGATATCACTGGTTGAACACAGGAATAACTGAGCCTGGATAAAATCACATAGGGAATTTTCAAAATAATTTCATAGTTCAAATTTATTGTATTTTTATTTAGATTGAAACTTTACACAGCTGGCATGCTTTCTAAATACGTTAAGGAGCTTATTGCTGTGATAATTAACAGTTTTGGTATCAAAGGTGTAAGCCTCTTTGTGAAGTGACTGCTAGAGTCGCTTCTGAGACTCTCACACTTTTAACTTTTTCTTCTATTCTTCCCCAACTGTCCCTTTTTTTTCCATTACTTATTTGTAATACCGTTACAGACCTTTCCTTTATGCAAGAAGCAACCATTTAGAAAGGAATTGTTCTCAATGATGAGAAACTGAATAGCAGATTTTATTACTACCTCTTTGCTATGTATATTTTCATGACCTGTGTAAAGTGATGCTAAGCTAGTTTGTGATATCATTTATCAGTCTGCATTATAGTATCAATGAGGATCCTCACTCAAAGGTCATAACACTATTGCATTATGTCTGTTCAGAGGAACAGGTAGAGATATGAGTGCAGGATCATGAGATGGCTGAAAATTAACACAATTAAATTACAGTATCAAGCAAATCTAGAAACTGTTTTTGCAGTTCTGGTTCTTTTTGGTACTCCAAGGAAGAAAATGCCTAATTTTGCATGCAAAAGACTTGTAAAAGATCTGTGTAAATTTTGCAATCATGGTTATTTATTAGCTTTTATATAAAGCATTATGTCCCTTGATATTAGCTATAGCCTTCCCAGTCAGCTCCATTGTAAGTGACTGGGATTGTTTGCAGAAATTGTCTAGAATATCAAAGACAAACACTGAATGACTTGTATAATAAATTCCAGTGAATACCCTTTTAAATTCATTTATTGAGTCATTCTGGATGTACCTGAGGGTACAGAAAATATGAGAATACATTCTCAAAAATACTCAATATGGTTCTAATCCTCCTTGTCTGACAATAGAATCTTCTGAGTTCAGAAGACAGGGGTGAAATTAGTACTGAGTGATTCTTTAACTGTAAAAATGTTTTGATACAGCCAAGTTCTCGGGCACAGAAATAGATATCATGTACAAATTAAGCTGGACATTTTATATACTTGAATTAGTCACGTGATTTGATATTTTTTAGAATGGCTTTAGCGTAGTCTGAAATTCTCAGTCAGATAAAATAAATAAAATAAATATAAAATTAAAATATGAAACAGTGAAATCTCTGGTCTAGAGCTGTTAGCATTATAAGGACTTGAAAATATAAATCTGAATACAAGAATGATCAAACTTATGAGAAAATCTTTGCATTCAGGTCAGACAATAAAATCACTGTGCTAACTCCTGGAATATAATCATTTGAATGAAATAAAATAGTTCTGAAAATTGGCAAAGACAGGATGACTTCCAGAAAAAAAATCTATAGTTAGCATCCTCCCCCTCTACTCTGCCCTGGTAAGGCCTCATCTGGAGTACCGTGTCCAGTTCTGGGCTCCCCGGTACAAAAAAGACAGGGATCTCTTGGAAAGAGTCCAGCGGAGGGCCACAAAGATGGTGAAGGGCCTGGAGCATCTCACCTATGAAGAAAGGCTAAGTGAACTGGGTCTGTTTAGCCGTGAGAAAAGAAGACTGAGAGGGGACCTGATCCAGGTCTATAAATATCTAAGATGCGGGGGACAAAGTTGCGAGGCCAGACTCTTTTCAGTAGCGTGTGGAGACAGGGCAAGGGGAAATGGCCAGAAACTGGAGCACAGAAAGTTCCGCACAAATGTGTGCAAGAACTTCTTTACAGTGAGGATGATGGAGCACTGGAACAGGCTGCCCAGGGAGGTTGTGGAGTCTCCTTCTCTGGAGATATTCAAGACCCACCTGGATGCCCACCTGTGCGACCTGGTGTAGGGAACCTGCTTTGGCAGGGGGGTTGGACTTGATGATCTCTGGAGGTCCCTTCCAACCCCTATGATTTTGTGATTTCTGTGATTCTGTGAAACCAGATGAAATTTATGACGTGCACAACTGCATTCGTGTTCCCAGTTTAGTTCAAATGGATTACAAAGCATATCAGAGTAAAAAGGAAAAAATAATTTACTAATATCAAGAAGGATGAAGTTCAGATTGGAGGAGCTGGCAGTTGCTTTCATAGCTTTACCTTTCTTCTGAGGGATAGTTTTTTTCCAGAAAAGAGCCCTGGAAACAGCTGCTGCTTAGCAAATATATGCCTTCCATTTTAATTATTTTATGGTAGTGAAACTGGGTTGCCCTTCATAAATTAGGTGTCCCTCCTTCTCTATTTAAAGTGTGCTACTGCTCTATTTAAAGCAGTGTATCACTGCTACAAGAGAGTGAACTCAGGCAGCCTGGGGAGCGGTGGTAGAAGTGCTGCATGTTCAGAATAGCTTATAGTTTGTTTTGCCTTTTTTTTCACAGCAAGTTGTTTACTACCTAGAATGCTTAAAATTCCCAAATATAATTGGGCCTCATTTTATTATCTTCAGTGCATGCTGAAAGGGTTATTAGCTTCAGAAACTTGCTCTTGAGAGGATAGAAGGGAACAAGGGGAGGCAATTTGCTTACTCAGTGGGTTGCAGAATTGGGAATGGAATGAAGGTGTTGGACATGGCTTGTTCATCATCTGAAGGAAGGTAGATGAGCAGTGCTGTGGACGATAGCACTGTGAGCAGAAAAGTACTTTCCATATTGCAGAAATCCCTGTGTGACATATGTTCCCTATCACAGCATGGTTTTGCTCCTCTTGAAAACATTGGCTAGTGAATGAAAACAAGCTTGGGAGGGGCAACTATCTTATTACAATGTCCATCATTAATGACTAGTCTAAGCTTAAAGGAGTTCTTAAGTTGTTACAAAATAACAGTTTTTATCTCAAAAGAGAAGTGTCTAGAACCCCTGTAAAATCAGATTATCTCAATGTAACGGACAAACAGATTCATTCATCCATGACGCAGTTTGCCTTTGCAAAATAAATTTAGGGCAGAAGCATCTGTTCCTTTTTAAAATATCATAAAAGGGTGTAGTTACAAATTAGAAGAGTGAGGCAGAAAACAACCATGTCATCTTAATTTTATCAGATTTTGGCAACTGTAAAGAAAATTACCTTCCCAGCAGACTGTTCTTCTCTCTTTCCTTCTTAGCTTTTCATTGTTTTGGGGATATATATATACATTTTTTTTTTGGAAAAAATATTATCATTTGTGGCAGGCTCTATAAATGGCATTTCATCCCACAGCTGCTGTGAACACAGACATTTCCAGCATTTTCCTCTGTTTTCTGCTGATAGTTTCTGGCAGCTGGAACATCCATGTTTGTTATTTTCTATTACTAGACTCCAGAAATTCTGAAGCTCATCACAGCCTTTTCTGCACTTCCAAGATAGTCCATTAATCTTTTTTTTTTTCTTCTCTCCCTCTTCCGGAGCCCTGGTGGCTGACCCTAGAGCAGGTAAAGCTCAGGGATCTGTGAAGTGGTTGCCCTCAAATTTACTCCAGCTGCTGGTTTAAGTTTCTGCTCCTCCTCAAATGAGTTGATTATCTATGTCAGATGCTGCTCACGCATTTCCCAAACAGTAAAATGAATTTATGTGGACAACATGGATGAAAAACAAGATGTTCAGAATATAATTTAAGTAGATCACAACTTTTTAATGAATTACCCTTGGAAGCACTCGAGTTATAACTTATATAGTACATAATGTCTCCTTACAACTCAAGTGGTAAACCAATGATGTGTCCCATCTTAGAGGGGAGGACCTAGTCATAAAATTGAAATTACTGAGCTGAAGCAGTTTTTACCAAAACAGACTTAGACATGAATAACCCAAAGATTTGGAAATAATTGTTTTCTTTTTCAAACTGTCAGACTGGTTTATTTTTTTCTTCCACGTCCCAGGGGTAAAAGCTTTAGTGCAAAAATATATTTCAATCAGTGTTAAAGGTGCTATCTTCAATAAATTTGTCACTTATTTTGACCATTACGCTATCATAGTATAACATGGTGGTACTGTCAACTGGAGTATTGCTTGACATGACACTTGCACTATATATGATAAGGTGATTTTTGTATCATTTTACCATATAGTGGTAAGGTGATATAAAAATCCTTAGATATGGCTTAGCATGTTCTTCCGTTTCCTCATGAATTTAATAGTCCTGATGTACTTACACTGGCATTAATTTAAAAAATACTAAATTATATCTCTATTGTGTACGGGGTAACATCTTGCATGAACTTGTTAAAGTAGAGTTATGGTCAATCTCTTTGTTCTTTGAAGTCTTGTGTCTACTTCTCAGACATGTCCATAAAGGAAGGGGAAAAAAAACAGAGGTCCAAATACTTTCCATTTTGTAGATTGGTTACATGATAGAATGATGGAGTTTTAAAAACATTTTAGTATTAAATAGCATCATGCTGCTTTGGTTTTACATTGGTAGGATGCTATGTAGATTTTTTTTTTCTTTAGGCTATACTTACAACTCAGTGAATTGACTACCTGTCAGGAAAGAAGTAACAGGTGATGATATCGTTATTTCTAAAGTATATGTCATTTAAGAACTGAAAATACACTTCCATACTATGACTTTAAAAGAAGCAATGGAATTTTCAGCAGGAGAAAAGATAGGATCTTGAGTTCAGAGGGAGCAACTTAGGTCCATCACCCTTTCATGTACACTAATGGTTAGTGAAGTCATGTTACAGCGTTTAGTGGCGATAGCATGAGGCAAGTAAAATAGGAATTTCATAGTTGATTGAATAAAACTGTCAATAGGCGAATGAACACATTTTGTTAAATACAACTTCATTTTTTTGAAGTTAGATATTGTGTCTTTTTATATGTGTGGCCAGTTTATGATGCTTGTATGATGCAGAGGGTTGGCAGAGTCCACAAAAAGGCAGGCTGGTCTTCAGAGCTGAGAACAGAACACTCCTGCAGTGTGTGAGGCAAGGGAGACCTAAATAAGGATTCATCATGGCCTCAGTGAGGACCAGTATAAGGCACTGAAGGATATTGAAGGACAAGACTGTACCTCACATTTTGTCCAGGTTAAATTTGTTGCAATCAGTGTACAATTAAAGATTTCATGATTTTTTTTTTCTTCCAGTCCCGTGTTCTGTATGAAAGCATGCAGTATATTGGTTTTCCTGTATTTTCTGTCTGTCTGATCACTTTTCTGAAGGCTTGGCTATTCTGCATGTATGAGTAAATAACACAGATTCAATCTGAAGCCACATTTCTGGCACAAACACATTTTTCCTCACATTTTGTAAGAGAAAATCATTGTTCTGTTTTTTCATCCATATGCCAATGATTAAGGAAATCTTAAATGAAATGAAAGGTTTACTTCCTGCTCTTTCTTGGAAATGGCATTCAGTATCAAGGAAAGTGCCTTAAGCAGAACTTTTTGAGATGCTTTGGGTAGAGATTGCTCAGTTGCTCTGGTTTAATTGTACTTTCTATATATTTTTTAACACAGTGTTACTGGTCTGAGTCTTTCCAAGTGATTGTATTAAATGTTCAAGATTACCATAAGGTCTGTAAAATCAGGATTGCTTTCTATGTCTCTGGAGTAGCCAAAGTTTATATTAAAGAAGTCATTCTAATTTATGCTGAAAATCTGCATTCTTCAGAAATAGTGCATTAATATATACATCACAGCTGTGTGATTTAGTGTATCATAGGAGATTGGTAACACCGTGTAACTAAAATTGAAACTCAAAAAAGTTTCTATACTGTGAACAGTTTGAGACTAAAGTAATCAAGTCATGTAATTGATATGTTAACTAATGAAAAACTTAAAGGGCTGATCCTCAACAACTCCTGTCGACCTTCAAGAAAATGACAGACTGCCAGGACTTCTCAGAAGCCCTAAGTAATAATAATATAAAATTAAATATTTCAAATGAATTACTGACTTGTGTTGTTGGTTTTTTTTTAATTATGTATTAGGAGTGAATGAATTAGAGGCTTATATTTGTTTAGTTCTATATAGCCTAGACAAAATAGTTTTGCAGTATTTGTTTTGCTTGTTTTTGAAGTAGGAGTTAACATCTTATGCTCCTCTGCAATCATGGGTGTAGCTGAGGAAAAAAATCTGTATCATAAAGTTCAATTTTTATGGGCTTTACAAACCTATAAAGGGGTGACATCTGGAGAAGGGCAAACATTGTAGAATTTTAGTCCCAATTTTCAAACTAAAAGCTGAATATAATAAATAGATGCATAATATTATAAATACAGAATTTGGCAATTGATGTTAGGAAACATATACAGAAGCACATGACTGTATAAATTCAAATGGATTGTACATATGAGAAAAATTATTCTTGTAAATGCACCTGGGATAAAAGTCATCATCATTTGTCTCTATGTATGGTGCGCACAATTTTCAAGTGGCTATATATTATTTTCTACTACTTCGTAGTTTTCCATTGGAATATTTCTCTGGATGAAAGAAATATTAAGCGCATTCCTGCAGGGATATAGTTCATAGTTGTATATTTACCTAGCTTTCTGAAGAAATTTTTTCTACCTCTGTAATTTCCTTTTGCTGTGTAAAAATCACAGTGAATAAAAAATAATAATTTTAAACCAAAGATGCACTTGTAGCAGTGTGTTCCAAACAATGATGAAAGGGTACTAATTGCAATACATACTATTCCATCATAGTTTTTAATAAAAATTTGGAGATCATTCAGGACAAGATGATCTAGAATAAAACTGGAAGCAACGTTTCTCCATCTTGCTCCATTCATTTGTAGTCTTCCCCTTTCATGTACTGTGTGCTTAATTGGTAGTAGGATGAAAAAGTTTCTGAATTGGAGCTACCTGAATTTCAGAGAATCATAGAATCCTTAGAGTTAGAAGGGGCATTTAAAGGTTCTCTAGTCTAACTCCCCTGCAATGAACAGGGACATGCACAGCTAGAACAGGTTGCCCAGGCAGCAAAGGGGGTATGATTCACCATTCTCAAGTTATTCTTATGAAGTAAATTCTACCTTTTTGGGGCAGCACAATTATTTCTGCCTCTTGAAGATTAAAATGCAAGTCCCTGGTCATGTTTCTAGGGGAGTTCTCTGAGACTGAAAACATTTAATGAAACAATGGAACCTGATCTTATGTGTACCTTTCATATCAAGACGGAAGTAAGAACCTGAATGAACATAACTGTCTGTATAAAATAAGTATAACCCTCAAGTGCAGCAGGTGGTAAAGATGATACTTTGAGTTATTAGGCTCCAATAATCTGAACCACAAATATCCAATCCTGTTTATTCCCATTTGAAAAGTACTTTCAAAGGCTGAAGGCTGTCATCCTTTCCTTATGGTAAAAGAAAGTGTTAGACAAGGGTGACTTAAAAGGGTAGAAATATTTGCACCTTAATTTTCAGTGTTCAGCTGTAAGAACTTTTGAAAGCCTGCTTTTTTACTCCTTTCATGTTATTGACTTCCATAAAGCTAGTTTTAGTAAACAGTAATCAGAGAGAGAGAGAGAGAGATAAGAATCAATTACATCACTGTTATGCACTGCATCTCCAGAGCTGGTGTACTTTATGTTCCCATAAAAGTGTATATGATGATTTGAAAGAATTTGATAGTGAAAAATGTCCCAGCTTCTATCAGTATTGAAACTGATTTTGAATTTAAGAATGAAGTTCTGCAATTGCCAATATTTGTAATTTTGACTAAAATTCTGGTGCAAGAATAAGTTAGAAAGATGCTTGAGCCCCGTGCAGGGATTGCAGTGATACTGTTTATCATAGCTTTTCTTCAAAAATTTGTAAGATTCAATATGATGAGAAAGTATTAGCATTATTTTTTTAAATTCTATTCAGAATGTGGATGATGGTGAACCTAGAAGGCTCTATGTGCAAAACCAGTATTGATGTATCTGGAGAAAAAGAGCATGTCTCTGCCATTTAGTATGATCCAGAAACAATAATTTCTAGACTAGGGAGATGCTTTTATGATGCTGGTGTAAATGACCTTGTAAAATTGCATGATGGAAAGAGACGAACAAAGCAATTGTGGGCATTATTTTAGGTGATGGTGTTGTCCAACTGATAGCACTGCTCAAGTAGATATCTTTTTAGGTAAACAGTAAGTCAACATTAATAGTCAGGATTTTATCCAGGTTGATAGAGTTTGCAAAATAGTTACACAAGCTATGGTTTATCATTGCATACAGGACGTCTCTTCATGTACATTAAAAATTAATACCCAAATAAAGACAGTGTTTTACAGTACCCTGTTACTGATAACTGTATGTCTGAAACAACTGACTGTATGCATTATTGATATTAGAAAGTACTAGAAACCAAAATAACAGAGCAGAACACATTGGTGTGACTCACTACAGAAAAGCAATTTTTTCCAGAGAAACCAGCCTAGTTCTGTGAATCCCCAGGCTGAGACAAAACACAATGGCTATGGTGTTCTAGTTATGGTGGGAAAATATTATATTTAAAAGATAAATTATTTATTGTTAAACTTTACGTGATAGTGAGAATAGCAGATATTTTTAGTGTTTTTTTAAAAGCAAAATATTCTATTTTAACTCCCACTTGGGGAAAATTATTTTTTTTCCTGTTTTGGGGGAGAAAAAGAATAAATATTAGATATCTAAAGAGGAGAGTCTGTCTCTCTAAACCAGTGGAAAAATCTTTGGCAGTAATGCTTATGGGAGATATAAGGAGATATTTGGTAGCAAATCTCTGTGCATTCTAAAGGCCATTTTAAATAGAGATTATTATTCAGCCAAGCCTCATCTTGATTTTGCTATCTTCCATGTTAGAAGGCCTTTCATATTGTTTCATTAGAGAAAAATTTTTGAATCAGAGACCACTTAGAGTATCTATTTTATGTTCCTCACCATCTGACTGATGTAGCTGTTGAAGGGAAAAGTTAAGCTATGTCTGCAAATACTTGTTTCTAGCCACTAAAATGACAAGCTTGACTTTACCCTGAGAGATTAAAATAACAAAACAACAACAACAAAATAATAACAGAAACCAAACAACAATAAACAAACAAAGAAAAAGCCAAAAATATCCCACTGAAACATAAACCCACTCACATGTACATTGAAGAATCAGTGTATGAAACTTGCCCCTGTTCTTGAACTCCTGACGTTCTGGAGTGAAAAGCAGGGCAACAAATGCCTTAAGGTGTTTGGGTGCAGCTACCTGATAAAGGCTTCTGAGGTAATGATGAATTAACGTGGTGCAACTAATTTGTCTGTGTCCATTTTAATGTTAATATCTTTCCGCCACATCATCATCTAGTCACTCTTTCTTACTGCAGGGCAAACCTGTGCTGAAGCAGAAATGGACAGGAGACAGTACTGTTCATCCCAATATGATTGAATGATATGATTGAATGAGTGAATCATATCCGTATGAATGTGGCACTACACAATCTTTTTCAGTGTCTGTACATATTGTACAGCAGGGTTGTGTTTTTTTTGATGCATCTCATTACAGTTGTCTAATGGGACTATTTTCATTGAGTCTCCTTACTTTTCCCTGAGAACATAAAATGATATGAACCTGAAGTGTATAAATTTTATGTGCTGCTTCATACAAGAGTTCACCATATTTCACAGTATTAATGTTTTTACATGAACACTTATGGGATAATTCCTTCAGTAGAGAATTTTAAAGAAGACAAGTATTCCTTTTTTTCTTGGTGGCTTTCAAGACTCAATGTGAATATTTTAGTGTTCAGTTTCAGAGGACTAGTTAAAAATAGTTTTAACTTTTTTCCAGTTCAGTTGATACTAGACTAGAACTTTTTGATAAGTTGTTTGGTAAATTTGGTGTTTGTGTAAAGATGCACAGTTAGTATAAACTTGCTGTGGCATAAAGCTCTGTGTTGCTTCTACTGTTAATACAATGATTATTTGTAGCAGTAGAATACAGTACAATTTCTACAGGTTATGAAATTCTAGGACTTGACAATAAAGGTAAAAACTTCTGACAGGAGTTTACTGGATTTATGCTTAGATCTTTTATGGAATGTTGTAATTGTGACTTTATAAATACTACATGTACACTAGTGAATTTCAATCAGGAAGTTGGAGTTTTTGAATCAGCTGAAGTCGCTGAACAAATTGAAAACTTAAGAGAGGCAAGTTCAGGAATGTTGTTTTAAATGCCCCATTATGCTTTCTGTAACAGGAAATTGTTAAAGAGTTCTTTTGTCAATTATTCTTGAAAGGGATACTTGAAGTGGATCCTTCTGGCTCTCCTTTGGAGAACAATGTGCATAAACCATGTCAAAGAGAATGGCTGAAGCATTCTCTTAAGTCTGTTAGTTTAGGCAGATGACCTCTTCCTTATCCTCTAAGTTACTTTTTTCCAGGCTGACAGCTTCAGCTTGGTCAGTTTTCACTTGAACAGAGGCAAATCCCTATTCCTGCTTGTCCTTCAAATTGCCTTTTTTGTACCCTTTTTCCAGTTCCACTGGATTCCTTTTGCAATGAGGGAAACTCCTCACACAACATTTCAGCTGGGTACCATGGATTTATATAGTGATGTAATTAATTTTCTGCTCTTTTTCCTATTCTTTTCCTAAATGTTTCTAATGTTTGCTTTTCTTTTTGATTGCTATTGAATATTGAGCTGATTGTTTTTCTGGAACTTGGATGGTTTTCTTTCTAAGGTCTTGATTAGTCACACCCATCTTGAGGTCCATTTTATACACGTGATTAGAATTGTTTTTTCTCATGCATATTACACCGTTTGCCTATAGTGAGTTTGATCTGCTATTTCATTGCTCAAATTTTCAGTCTCGTAAGATTCTGCATTTACTCAGAGTGTAAATGTTTGGAGTATTTCATACCTTCTGCAGACCTGCAAGTTCTAAGTTTTTCTTCACCTTGTATTAAAGAAACAGCAGATACCAAAACGGCTTGCTGAGTCACTGTTGTTGCTGATTTATGGGTGTAATCAGGAACTTTAAACATCCATGGTGGCATATCTCCTGCTAATCATTGGTGGTCTGGCTTTGCTACCATTAAAGCCTTGAGGGTGGATGTTTTAATGGAATTTAAGTCCATTGCATTTAACTGTCTAATCATGTTTCTCATTGGTGGTCATAATACTGGCATTACTGTACATGTCTCTTGGGTCTGTACCACGCAGAAGCTCAGACATCACCTTCCCTCTGAGAGTCTGTACATATTGCATAGGAGGCCCAGCTACTCTAAATGAAAAAATTGGCCCTTTCTGTTCAATTTATTCTGATATTTAGATGTAATAGTAGGACAGTGATAAAGGAAGTATTTCTGAAATGCATTCATGAAATGATGTGGATTTAAAAAAAATAAAATAAACCATCTCTTAGAATTCAGTTCTTTGAATTGTTGTTTTTCTTAAATCTAGTATAAAATCAGCAATTGAATCAATTTAGCATGGATAATGTCAATGTGAAATTAAATTCAAGTTGCTCTCTAGATAGTTATTGACAGTTTAGTTTTTGATGTACCAATGGCTTATCTGAAGAAGACACTTTCCCTGAAAGACAATCTTTACCATTTGGCAAAAAATTCCTGAGACTACTGAACTGTAAAAGAAATGGAAATAAAAGTTGGCTGTGTAAGATATTCATTGTGACTGTATCCTTTTAAGAAAACTCAACATCAATGAACTCATTAAACCTGATGCTAAAATTTACATCATTATATTTCAGAGTCAGCAAGCAGACATAAATATTTAATGATGGAGTTTCTGGTAGGTTTTTTTTTTTGCCATTTTTTAGAATGAAATGAATTGTTTACTTGACAGGCAGGTGGCTATATAATGCCTATGGTTGATTTTTAACAATAAGTGACAGTAAGAAAAATTAGAGCTCATTAACATTCACTCGGCCCAGTGTCTGCACCACTGATCAATGCTTGGACTACTGTATGGCTTAAAATGCTTAATGAATCTTTGTTTGACAGAAGCTGACTGCTGTTGCAGGAAAACTTGGATGATCTGATAGCTGGCAGAGTGAATATGCGCTGCACTGTATAAACAAGGAAAATGTGAATAATGGGTGCAGAATGAGTGAAGGAAGTCTTTCAAGGCTTGTGATGATTGATGAACTACATTATGGTTGACATACACACTCTATGTTTTGCATAAAAGCGTTAGGATCTGATTGAGTGGAAAACCAGGAGAGATGAGATTGCCTATGTGATTAGTGGAAGGTAATCAGCCATCTGTTAGGCATAATGCACTTACTGAAAATGAAGATCGAAAGCATATGTGTGCATGTGCTTACACAGAATTTCTCACTTTTCATATAAGTACCCATGAAAACAGATAGAAGTGTATATAAGGGGCTTGTGAAAAAAATATACTCTTAATTCATCTATGTAATTTTTTTTCTACAACCAGAAAGAGTCTGAGCTCTTAGCTGTATTGTGTAATTTATAATGTATCCTTTTAGTGTGCTGAAATGGTAGCTTCAGAAGTGATAGGTAATATGAGGTGTATTTTTTTAATAATGGAGTCATAAATCACTCCTATGCTGATAGCGATGATGATAAAAGGCTACATCCTGAAAATATTGATACATGAACTTTTATGATTGTGACATTTGAAAATATGTTTTCAGCTGTTTATCTGCAGGTTTAAAGCCACCTAGTTTATACAGATACTTTAGGTACAGAAAGAATTCGGCTGATAGGAAATCCAGTCTCTGATTTTTGCACTGCTTGCTGCCTAAAACTGTTACCAGTGCTATCAGAATTTGACAGTGTAGAAAACCAGACTTAGCTGTTCATTTTTATAAAGGATTTCAGCTGTGATAGTGGTCCTGCTGAGATGGGCAAGTGTAACTGTACCTTTTTTTCCAAAGTATTTTATTCTGTAGGAACATACACAGAGTAACTCAAATAAATGTATTCAGTTTTAATAAGTGTTTTGACTTTTATAACGGTTTACAGTTCGCTATCTGTGCATCTCAAAAAATTTGGAAAAGTAAACCAAAAATATAACAAACTGAGCAATTGAAGTCAGCCACACAAAATATCTAGCATTGTAATATTTGATCCCAAAGCATTGCTTGATATGATTTATCCATTCATGCATTTCCTAGCAAGTGTTTTAATCCATATTGTTAAAAAAATTTTTTTAAGTCTCAAAACTTATTGCTGAGATTTATTAATTTCACTGGTGCTACTTTATTCAAATACTGGAACAGTTAAAGCAGGACTTCACATCCTATCTTGCTGGTTTTAGCTTCCATGGATATTTGGTATAAATTAATGTCCGAAATATTAGGATATTGAGAGGAAAAAATATACAGCTGGGGTCAACAGATGAGAGCGTGTACATAAGAATGGTGTGACAAGCAGATAACTATTATCTTCAGGAGCTGGTGGCTTAACAGAATCTTATGAGTGCAGCTCTCTGTGAGGCTTCTGACCTGGCCAGAGCCCACCCAGCATAAGCATGTTCAGTGATCTGGAGAGTGGAACCAGCAGAACCCTGCGCCTGTATCACCACCTTTGTAACAGGGCTCTTTGCTTTTCCCATCTGCCCCCCGGGGCTACCCCAGACGCAGCTCCGCAGGGTGGGCATGGAGCCACCTGGCATCTCTTTGGGCCAGGGCAGCTGCGAGGGGCTGGCTCTCCCCCCCGGTCTCGGGTGTCTTCCAGGGCAGCCATGAGCTTTCCTGCTCATGTTTTGGAGGGAGCAGGAGGAGCTTTTGGTTTGCCTTGCCTGCATCAGAGCTGCCTGACAGTGCCTGTTTATTCTGCCAGGAAGCGATATCTTGAGTCTGCGTACTAGCCAGCCTGCATGCTGGTGTTCCGGCTCTGTTGCTCCTAGCTGCGACAGTTTCTCCTTTCAAGCATGTGTAGGCTTTTTTTAAAGGTGTCCCAGACCTTGATAATTAGTAGCCAGTGTGTTGTAGTACCTTTGTAAGGTGTTTTTTTTTTTTTTTAAGAGAATGTACAGAGTTATCTATTTTTAAATTCTTTCTCGTTTTCTTTCTTGAAGTGCTGCAACTTGCTATATGATCTGGCAGAGAGAAAAGCCTTAAAGAACTTGACTCTAAGAGTGACTAGGATTAAGGAGGTATAGCTGTAATGCTGGTGAGCTAGAGTAGAGTTGAACAATCCTAAAAGTACTCAGGTCAGCAGGTTCTGGGCGGGCGCTGATTGTGAATGCAGTGCATCAGTGCTGAAGCTGTGCTCTGCATGCCTTATGGGCTGTCTTTTGTTTGCTTCTTCAACAGCATGCTTTAATTTCTGTTTGCTAATTGCCTTAATGTCCTTACTAGTGCTGAGTCATGTTGGAAAAACTCTTGCAGAGTGCCAGTGGGTTTTGTGTGTGTGTGAAAGAACTACTAAGCAAGTGCTGTACTTCCTGTGTTTCTGCATCATTTAGTGATTTGAGCCCAACTGTTTTGTTGGTGGACTTGTTTAACCTGTTGGTGGCAAACATACCAAAATAAAGGCTATATCCACTTCACTGTAACGTCACTTTTTGAGAGAGGAATTCATGTAAAGGATATGCCTAAAATAAGATATTTTTACCTGGTGAAACAGTTGATTTATATGCTATAAAACTGGGCTATGAGCAGCAGTATTTAAGGGAAAATGTCTTCAGATAGAATTTTGTCTAACAAAATATATTTGGGGTATGTATGGCAACAGTATTCAAGCTGAAAAACAAGTGGTGAGAAGAGATGGATGTGAAAGATGCTCAGTATCCTGAAACATTAATATTACACAGTCTTTCTACAAAGCTTTGTGTTTGACATAGTCCTATTCTGACGCATTTTACAAAATTGAGCTGAAGGAGTTGGAAATTGTGCAGCAGACACTGAGGGTGATTGAAATTTTTCATTCTTTCCTTTGATTGCATGGGTAGAAAATTTTGTTCTGAAGTGCTAAATTAATATTAACCAGCTTGAGAGCAGTTTCAAATATTGTTTTGAGGAATGATAGATGTGCAGAAGATAAATTACTAAATAGGAGCAAGATAGGCCGTAAAATCAAGCGAACAGTAAATGTCTTTTTTTTTTTTTCCCCTGCTCCCCTCCTCCCCTCCTTCTGAACTATGAGAAGAAGACTGATGCCTGGGTGCTTCTTTGGTACTCTCACTTCCTGCAGGAGTAGTCACTGATTACCGAGAGTCCACCTGAAATATTTAGGAATATAACTCAATAGAGCGTAGTTGATTTAGTAGTGAAAATCACTGGTGTCAAACTGCTGTCTTACTGCTGTTATGCTAAAAAACAAAACTGTAGTCTTTACTCACCCGTAAAAAAACTTGTGATGGTGCCCAAAGTAATACCTGTATGACTACGTACTTTTTTTCGTGGTCTTAGCACTATGGAGATACAAGCATAAGTTGCTAAAATGTAATTAAAGTATTTCTAATGTATCAAATTTTAATCTTTCTGAAGTTGCATCTCCTACTAAATTAAAGTTTTCATAATTCTTTAGGTACTTAGCTCTAAGCCTGGCTCCATGCTGTTAAGTATTCTTATTTTTCCTTGGGCATAGGGTCTACTGCAGCCTTCTATATGTAGCTAGAGCATACAGAGAAAGAGGAACAGAGCAAAATGTTTTCCTTTTTTCAGTGAACATTGTAAGGGTATGCTGAAAACATAGAGATCTGGGACTTCAATAAAGTCACCCCTATAAAAAGACTTTTTAATTTTAGGTATGTATTTTAACACTTAAGTATGGAATTCTTATCTACATATTTTGATAGAGATTTGTGTATTGCAACAGTTACTAATCTAACAAAACTACAAGAATTTAAATTTCAAAACTGAAGTCTGCCTACAAACAGATTGACCAAGTGTACACATTAGTTGTCAAAAATTTACTGTTTGTCGCGGTTTGAAGAGTTAATCACGTGACACACCTTCACCCCCTCGGGAACAAAGAGAAGGGAGAAAGGAAGAGCGAAAAACCCAATTGAGGTAGTGAGGTAGGAGAAGTAGTTTATTAAAAGGAATGTGAGGTAATACAGAATAATTAAGAGTAATAAAATGAACTAAAAATAAAACCGGAGGAGAGAAAGTAAGTCTGTCCAAATCTTTATTGATGGGCCCTCTACTGCTCACCTCCTGGAAAAACACCAGAGAGCTCTTTTCCCACCACCCAGAATTGGAAATCATATGGAGACTCCAGCAAAATGCTGTGCATCCCAGTGTATCTTCCCCTTGGAGAGTCAGAACTCATGTGAGACTGCTAGAGATAAACAGGAAACACAGTTCAGCAGTGCACTGTCTCTACACCCAACAGCTTGTCATGTGATGTTATGATATGGAAAGCTGATAAAATAGGACACTGTCAAAATTTTTACTGTAAATGACCAATAGTTGAGTAGGCAATTGCAAAAAGAAATTCCATAAAATCTGAGATATTTTTTATTTAGTCATAACTTTCCGGCCAAAGAATATGTACTAACGTGATATCTTACAAACATGAGACCTTTGTTAACTTGTGGAGTTCAGTAAAATTCTGTTTGCTTCGTGGACATTCTACAGTTACAACATAAACAAACTGAAATTCAGCACATTTTTCCATGAATGAAAGCTGTTATTTCCAAGGTGATAGTCTATGGTGGGAGAAATGTCCTAATGTTATTTTTCTTAAAGAGGTTGTTTGTTCTAATTATGAAAGTTAATTTGAAGAATCTGTTCGTTCTTAAAGTTGTCAGTTGGATGTGCAACAAGAAGGATTTATTTGAGAATTATGATGATACCTCTCTGAATTTTCCATTTCCATTCAGTCTACTGAAGGTTTTTGTTTTTCTTTTTTCCACTAAATATCGTCTCATAACAGGAGTCTCTAATCTTTTTGTCTTTACAGATATATATTAAAGAATTATGTTTTAAACTTTCCTGTGTGAGCCATGGATGTAGCACTCTCTCCTATGAGAACACAAGATCTGGACCCCATGCCATCTGATGCTTCTCCCATGCTTATAAACATGACTCCTACAGTAGATGGAGATGGGGAAGAGGATGTCATGAAAGAACTTGATTCTGGCCAGCAATATGACAAGCCACCTCCTCTACACACTGGGGCTGACTGGAAGATTGTTCTTCATTTGCCAGAAATTGAGACGTGGCTTCGAATGACATCTGAAAGAGTCAGGGATCTGACTTATTCTGTCCAGCAGGACTCGGATAGCAGGCATGTGGATGTGCATCTAGTACAGCTAAAGGTAGGATGAGTTTAACATTGCACGCTTTTACATGAAGGTGGTTTCTTAAGCTTTGCTGCTGACATAGTAAACAAAAGGCCTTTTCATAATTGCTGTATCATATCTGGCAGCTTTTGTTAAAAAATAGACCAATCTCTTTCAGGGAGAAAGAAAGGAGAATCATTCTCAGACTTTTTTTTCTTAAAGTACTTTACTCATCACTCGATTCAGCAGCCATAACCATGCAAATGAATACATTCACACTCTAAGAGAAGCAAATAAAGCACTAAAAGAAATCTAATCAGTTATCTTGAAAGTGCCCAGAAATATTCCCTTTGATTTTAATGGGCTTAACTCCATAAAACTCCCAAATCTGTTTCCTAATAAGCATTGCTGCTCACTTGAAACCTGAAGCAGCAGGATAGAAAGAGCATAGGTGTAATGCCTGGGCTCTCAGTCACATGAAGGTTATGTTCAAGGCTGAACTTAGATGGGACTACATACAGTATGTTCAAGGCTGAACTTAGATGGGACTACATACAGAACAGTAAATACATAATTTTTTGTTAACCTCTGACTCATAGTAAGAAATAAGAAGTGATAAGATTTGAATAGTCACAGTCAATAAATCAACCATTCTTTTTTTTTTTCAGCAAGAAAATGCATTATTGAGACTAGACTTGGAAATAAAATAAAATGGAATTTAAAAATCTGTGGTTTTTTTGTTAAGTCTTCCATCAACTCAACAACTGAAATTAAGTCTGTTTAAATAATTATAGCTCTCTTGATCCCAAATTTAATTTTTTTTTTAACAGTTCAATGAAAATTCAGAACGAAATTCAAACAAATATTCTCTGGAACGTTTGTGCATGTTCGTTAACATGGCTGGGTTTACTGCAGCACACTAAACATGCTTTTGAAGGCAGCAAACAGCCTCCAAAAATAGCAAGCAAATGTTCTCTCTTCAGACTGAGCTGTCTTCAGAGTTGTGCATTCTGAGGCCTGTTTACGCGAACATAGTTTTCCTTCACACTCAGCGCAATGGTATTTTATTTGTTTATTTTTGGACTGAGGCTTTAAGCTGTCTTAAAATACAACTCTGTATGAGCATTATCTGTAGAGCAGTTGTACTGTAATCAGTCTTGAGTTCTTTATGGTCCATGCTTATACCATTTTTTTCTGAGAAAATTGCGGTAGACTTTGCAAGTTTTTGAGCCCGTGCTGGCCTATGTCTACAACATTCAGTAGACTCTAAGAGAATATGTCTAAAAAGTATTTCTGCAAGCAAATGTTGAGAATCTTGCTGGACTTTGTGCTGCACTGATCTGAGTTTGCTTATGGCCAAATTAACATGGAGCTGAGCTGAAACTGAGGAGCCAGGGACTTGTGGATGGCATCTGCACACAAGTTCAGACCAGCTCAGGGTACAAGTGGAACTGACTTGTGCCAGCTGGTAATATCAGATTGTTCTATGCATACTATTCACCCTCATACATTCAATAAGATGTTTTATTTCCAAATGGAAGTCAGTGAATTAAGACCATCCCTTACAGTTTTCTTCTTAGAATTTAAGTAGCATATTCAACAGTACTTCTTAAAATACATTCCTAGTGGCTTTTTTCCATGTAAGCAGTTGCTGTAGCACCTAGGAGTTGTTCAGGGCTAGGAAAGGACCTGGTTAATGCAACTGTTAAAGAGAACAGAAGAATAACACAAAAGAATCTCAATTATGCACCATTATCTCAACTGTGAGACGGTGATGGGGGCTGGGAGTGAGGCGATAATAAATAAACGATGCTGTGTACAGACCTTGGACTCACAGAGAAGTGCTCTTTTTCTATAATGATTTGCATTTGAAGACATTTTTGAAATATTTGATATTTTTTTTAGTTGTTTATAAAAAATATTTTAAAAAAAGTCTGGAATAGCAGTAAAAAGCCCCAACAATTCTTAACAGAGACATTAGGAAAAAAGAAGTTCTGTAACTTGCTTGCCTTTAAAGCTGTGTATAGGCAAGGAAGAAATAACAATCCGAAAAATCAAGTGTTATGGAAATGCTTTAGATATATTTCAAACTGTTTGTCCTTGTATCCTCTTGCATTATATTACTTTTATTAATTATTAATTGTTGTTGTTAAGTATTTCTAGGGCTTTAGCTAAAAGATTTCCAGAGTCTAGAGTCTCAAGTGTATATAATAAATGGAGCAATACGGTAATTCATGCTTTATTTGGAGGCAAGTAACATGTTCAGGAAAGAGGAAAAGTGGTCAATATGGATACAGTTATCTCATTGCTTCTGAGGATAATTGACATCAATAACTGTGAGTGCATCATGAAAAAAGCTATTTTCTCTGGGCTGTTTCGTTTGCCATAATTAATATTTACAGTAAATGGAATTAGAGCAATTATAATGCAGACATCAGATGAAATCAATACATTTACAAAATAATGCTTCTAAACTGAACAGTAATATAAGAGGTTTTTTATATGTTAGGTTTATGACCAGCATGATGAGCATAAGGCTTATCCATTCTTCCCATTGTAAACTGCAAAGTACTAACATCTCACATATGCATGAATATGTAATTAATATATACAAGGGCTTCACTGAAAGTAATACCTTCTATTTTATTATGTTGGCCCATAGTGTCAGAGGCAGAAGTTGGTGGTATGCAAGTAGAGATTGAGCCTTCCTGACAATATTCTGTTACATCTTGTTGTCAAGTGACAGATGGCAGCAGAGGGGCAATCTGACAAAATGGCATATGACATAAAAGTCAGCAAAGGTGTGGAATTGAATTCCTCCATGCAGAAAAAATTGTACCTATTGACACTAATTGACATTTGCTAAATGTTTATAGAGACTAGAGAGTGGTTATGAGCACAGTGAGGCAATGAGTGGTGTGTTTCAGCAGTGGCAATATCAATGTGAAAGACAAGCCATGTTCCAGATGCCATGCGGAGTTTTATGAGCTCAGCATACAGGCAGTTTTTCATGGATGGCAAAAATGCATTGCTAATTGTGCTGATTAAGCTGAAAAACAGTGTTTTGTAGATGAGAATTTGCTTTATCAAATAGCGTTATTTTGCTTTTTGTAGCTGTTGTAGTTTCAGCGGAAATAAATAGGCATTATTTTCAGAGGGACTTGCATATAAACATAAGTGGAAATAATCTGTGCATGCAAAATTTTTTTTTGTACTGTTAGTACAGAAGTGCTCTATTATAAACCTTGCAAGAGGTAGTTCCTAACCTGTGATCCTATCTCAAAGCTGATTAGATCTAACATTAGTCTAATTTTTACACTGTTTGATTTCAGGAGTCAGTCTCATCTTATTCTGTGGTTACTTCTAGTGTCTGAGGTGAAAAGTTATTTTTGCTTTAATCTCTCATTTTAGAGCTTTTGAAATAAGTCTCTAAATGTTTCTTTTTGGTCCAGTTTAACCTCAAAGCCTCACTTTAAAAATATAACTAAAGGCTTCAACATCTTAGGAGATCTACAGAACATCCATAAGCATTTTTCTCTAGTATTCCCTCTGTTATTTTTTTAATAGATTTTTTTGTTTGCTTTTTATGGTTAGGGACAGTCTCATTATTTTGTGCTTGCCCAGCGCTTGGAATGTTGAGTTCTTGACCTGTGGCTTAGGTTGAAAGGATGGTGTTCAAAGAGGCATTTGGAACACGCTTAATAATATGCTTTAGCCTCTGGCTGGCCTTGAAAAGGTCAGGCGGTTGGACTCAGTCATCTTTTTAGGTTCCTTCCAACTGAACCATTTTATTCTAATATTGAAAAAAAAATCTAACCTCATACAGATTCTCTCTCTCTCTCTCTCTCTCTCTTTTTTTTTTTTTTTGTTCTATGCTATAATAATTTTCACTTCTCTGAGGGGTACCTTCCAACTGATCCAGGTCCTTCTGGAAATGATATGCCCAGGCTGGACACAGGTCTCAGTGTGAGGCTTCACTGCTACTGCATAGACTGGAAAATGTGTTTCACAAATCTTTCGAATGATGTGCCCCAGTTTAGTATTTTCTTTTTTCACAACAGCAGGAGATGATTGATTCATATTCAGCTTGTGATTCCTTATAACTCCCAAGTTCCTCTCTGGCACTTTGTAATTTCTTATCGGTGTTATCTGTACAACTTTACATGTAGGATTTTGTCTTTGTACTTTGAACTTTTTATGTTTTTTAATTCTTCCCACACCTTAACTCTAGTGCATCTGTGACTTTTTTGGTTCCAGACTTATAACCTGGTGTGTTCCAGAAGCATCTCCCCTTAACACACAAGCTGTTGTCATCTGCAGATTTAATAAATTTTTTTTTGACAAGAATGAGTGATACAGACACAGGATAAAAGCCTATAATATTATAACTTCTGAATATCATTTTTACACTGTGTGTTCATAGGAGATTTTTTCCATTGTTTGTTTTCTTCAGTCAGCAAAGGTGAAATGGCATTTTCATGCAGTTTTCTATTTGCTTCAGACGTGTCTTCTGTCTGACTGTCAGCTGGCTTGTGGTGATGGGTTGGTTTGATGATCTAGCCCTTAGTAGACTTATGTTACTCATTTGTTTTTCCTAAATAATAATAATAATAATAATAATAAATCTCTGTAAATCTCAGATAATCTCTCTGTTGTGAAGATTTACTCTGAATTCCTGCTGCAGATATGTCTGTGCTTGTGCTCTTTTTTGCGATCAGGATTTCTGTTTCTTTTTGTGGCTGGTTCCTTGGGAATTTGAGCTTTTCCTGTCAATCTATTTGCTGCATGACTTAAAGCTTTATTAGCTGATCCTTTGAAAATACTTATTTCTCTAACTTTTGCAATGTCCTCTCTCAGAATAAGCCAAGCAGCATGAGTGGGACACTTGGCTTATATCATCCCTTGGGAAATTTCCCGGAAAGCTCGGCTTCACATGAGTGTTTCAGTATAGTAGATGCATGACTCATAACTGTCCAGGGTCTGGAGTGCCTTATATTTGCCTTTTGTCTGATCATCGCTCTTAACTTGAGCTGTGCTAAGATTCATTTTCATCTCTCTGACACATTCAGTGAAGCTGTGGCCAATTGTTACCAAATATTTGTAAAAGAGATGAAGAAAATTGTGGTTTTACTGCAAGAAAATCTAGAAGTCTGCACTCTGTCCTCAGCATCTGCTGAGATACTTTCATGATCCATTTAGCTGTTTTATTCTGCATGTTCTTGCTTTTACAGAAAATTTCTTCTTGGAATCCTCCTGAGGTCTGACTTGGATCCATCTTGCCGTTCTTCTGCTTATTCTGTATATTCCTTAACCCTCTCAGGGAAGGTTCTAGTGTTTCATTTCACTGATTATTAATTTTTACTGATTGCTTTGGAAAAGTTCTCATCTTGCTTGCGATGTCATTTTGGATAATCAAATGTAAACTTTTTTATGTGAGATGTCAATTAACTTATTGTGGAGCAAAGTACTTCTCCACCACATATGTGGTTTGAACTACATATCTTCTATGGCCATATCAACAGGCAAGCACATTCTGTGCTGTCATAATGTCTTAGATGTTTGCAGGACATCGATCTTTTCTCTTTCCAAATAAAAAGATTTCAGACATTCTCTTTCCAGAATCCCTCACCAACTTCAAACATGTTTACTGGATCTTCTGTCTTTCCTCCAGATTCCTCACAACATGATTTTCTTTGGATAGAGGTCAAATGGCATGTAGCCATTATCCTTTTGCCACCTCTGTTTCTACTTATGGGGCCAAAGATTTTTAAGTTGCTTTTCTCTTCATACTTAAATCCTGGATAAGAGATGAGTGTAAAGAATTACTAAGTTATTAAAAGATATTTGTTTCTAACGCATCTGCAATTAGATACAGTTTATTCCTTTGTTGTAGTTGTTCCATTACAAACATTTTGCAAAATTATAAAATGAGAGCGCTATATGAGTATTTCTCTCTCATACTCATATGGAATTTAGTAGGCTTTTATTGTGTAAATAATATTAAATATTGCTGTTTTTATTGAATAAATAGTGAAGGCTGGACCAAATTACTTTTATGAGCACTTTCAACAGTTTTTTCCATATCATTTTTTTTTTACAGTAAAAATCAGAATTTCAAAATTGTTTATAGTAACCTTTTCAATTTCTTGTAATTAGGAACTCTGACCTGCCTTTATTGTGACCTATATAAGGGCAAAAATGTCACTTGCATTTATTCTAGTAGCATTGCTGGAGTACTTCATCTACCACCTGTCTTTCTCTAACATTAGTAACAGGGCTTTCATTCTTCTTACCTTGGTTTGATGCTTCTCAGTGGCGATATTATTCTGATGCTTGTGATAACGTATCTTGTTTCTTCTGTTGTACTGCTCCTCAGCTGGGCTAGTTAAGCCGCCTTTAACTAAGTGAACAGATGTCTGATTCTCTATACTGTACAGACAACTGTATATTGTAGGAGTACTTGGAGAGATATTAAGTCTCCTCATGAGCCAGCAATGTGCTGGCTTGCAACCCAGCAGATCCAACCCTACCCTGGACTGTATCAGAAGGGAGGTGGCCAGCAGGATGAGAAAGTTGGATGTCCAACTCTACTCTGCCCTCAGGAAGTGCCATCAGGAGTACTGCATCTGGGCTGGGGGCCTCCAGCACAAGAAAGGTGTTCAGCTTTTGGAGTGCATTCAGAGGAGGGCCATGAAAATGATCAAAGGACTGGAACACCTCTCCTATGAAGAAAAGTTCAGGGAATTGGGCCTGTTAAGCTTGGAAAAGAGAAGGTGCTGGGGGAGACCTCACTGCAGTCTTCCAACACTTGAAGGAAGCATACAAGCAGGAAGGGGAATCACTTTTTACATAGTCTGATAGGTGATATGACAAGGGGAAATGGCTTTATACTAAAAGGAAGGAATATAAGTTAGATATTAGACAGAAATTCTTTGCTCAAAATGGTGAGGCAATGGCACAGGCTGTCTGGAGAAGTTGAGGATGCCCCATCCCCGAGGCCAGGTTAGATGGGGCCCTGAGCCACCTGATCTAGTGGGTGGCAGCCCTGCCCATGGCATGGGAGCTGGAAGTAGATGATCTTTAAGGTTTCTTGCAATCTAAGTCATTTGATGATTCCATGATGATTCAATGTTACCACAACATCACTGGTAGTATTTTACAAATGATCACAGAAAATGTTAGTGTCAGTCTTTACAGAAGGTTGTGTACATGTAGTTCCTAATATTGTGATGAATGGACGTAAGTTTGACACAAGAGATAAGTGAAAATGAATCCTTATCTGAAGAGGCTGACTGCAATTTTGTTCAGCAGTTCACTTGCAGGAAAGACATTACGCTGGTATACTTCAAGTGAAGTGTTACTATGCAAATTTGAGATATTAAAAAGATGTATGAAGGGAAATAATTACTCTTAAATTCACAGAGGTATTTCTGAGAAGATTTCTGGGTGTGTTTAGCAGCTATGGTTTATGAAAGGGATTTCTCTGACAAACTTTTATAGCTTCCATGTGTGGTTGTACCAGTTCCTATAAAAGTAAACTTCTGACTATAAAGTGTGACCTGTAGCTCAATGCTGATACTTTAAAGACATACTACTGTACTTAGATCTAGGGATCAACATATCTGTAATGTTATAATCATAGCTTGATGTTTTTCTACATTGGTGTTTATCAACTATATATGTTTTTTCTATGCTTTGTAAACAAGATTTAATCTACATATTAAAGTAAGAAGTTTGGTGTATTAAAGCTGTATTTTTAGTTTCTTTGCCTCTGAACAATTCAGTGGAGTAACAGTATTGATTTGGGCATCTTAGTGTAAATGCTGGTAAGTACAATTTACCTGTCTCTAAAGTGAGATATGCAGAGGATACCCCTTACAGGTATGCAACATCAGACACGTGTATATCAGCTTTTCTTGTTTGCTGAGTAGTTAAGTGTGCTTATTTTTTTTATATTATTTTTCCCGTCAGTGCCCAAAGATATTCCTGTTTTGTAGAAAGGTGCAGTGGAAAAGGTGGAGTACCAGAAATAAATCTGAGTTTCCCAAAGTCTATTAAATCAAACAATCACACTGTTTAGAACTTGTATGGTATTTTCATGGTCTTGCTCAAACTGATGTTTTTAATGAAAAAATGTATCTTGTTTAACACATTCTCAACATGCTTCACAAGAGTAATACGATGCATTCTTTTTCATCATTATTATAACATTCATCTTGTCTTTGTAACTTTTAGGCTAAATTTTCTTCTTTCTAAGGGAAACAAAACTACTTCTTCAGAATCTCTTAAAATTGTTGTAACAGCTTGGTTGTATATTATCAAGCATAAATTGAAGCTAATGCTATACTCTGTTTTACACAGTTTTACAATCCTGGCGGTGTTAGGCATGCTGTTGGATCACTTACTGGGTCAGTGCCTTCAGGGTGAAAATGATGTTCAAGTAAATGTCTATTTTCTAGTAATTAGGTTTAGAAATTAAGTATGAAGCTGTTGAGACTTGCCAGGATTGGCAGTAGTCTTAACTGATAAACACTCTATTCCTTTATCTAGTTTGAAAAGCCTGCTATAAAAAAAAACCAACAACAGTCAACAACAACAAAAACATAGAAAACCAACCAAAGAAGAAAAACACCACTTCCCAAACTTAAAAAATTTACTATCATTCGGATATATATACTTGTTACAGAACTCCAGCAATGAAAAAAATCTATATGAGCGCACTTTGATCAAATATAATGATTATGTCTTTCCACTTCTTATTGCTCCTATGTTAAAATATGCTAGTACAAGCTTTAGAAACATGATCTAATGTACTCTGCCCATGGTCACTGGAGAAATACTACAGTAAATATCAAATTTCTGCACAGATGTTACCTATTAGTCTTCTCTGTTCTCCACAATAATCTCACGCAAACCCAAATGTTTATTGGATGTAATTATATAAATATTTTTAAATATGATGAAAAATGTTGCATATTAAGCCATTGTGCAAAATAATCAAAACTTTTCCTGAGAATTATATTTTGTTCTTTAGTACGTGCCTATGTGGTGAGAATTAGACTGCTGATGACTGGATTTGCCAGAAAAAAAAAAATCAATATTATTTTGAAGGTATAAGTAAGGGTTAGTAATGACAGCTTGTAAAATTAAGTCAGCGTTACTATATCATTCCCTTTTGAAAGTAGGAATGCCAATTTTTATTAACTGTGATGGAAATAATCAATTTAATACATGTACAACTATGTATGTATAAAAACATAAGCGCACAAAAAGCGATGCTACGTAAATCCTGCTGGTGATTTATTTCTTGAGGATTGGTTTTAGCCTGTTATAATTTAGAAGGAAGGATATAATTCTCTTTTATAACATGCATCTTTTTCTGATCCATGTAGTGAGCTATTATATTCACACTTTTTTTTTTTTTGCTTTACGTATTTTAGTAGGCTTTGTGGACATATTTCTTGAGCTATTACTGGCAGGGTTTGTTACTTTTTCAATTTAATTTACGTGTAGCTTATTGTAAGTATCTAAGAAAACTATAATATGCTTAAGGGAGCAGCCCAAAAATAGGCACAGAAAATTGCCAAAATGTAGGGAATTCTTCAGTTTGCTTTGTTATTGTCAAAACTGCCCGATGAACATTTATAATGAGGGAGCTGGCAGAAGAAATTTCAGGTTATAGAATGACTGCTGTCTGAATGTCAGAAATGCAATATGAATGTTTCAGAAATGCGACACACTTGCATTTCAGTAAGCATAAACAAATTCCAGGCCTATGTCTCACTGACGGTGGTGTAATGCTATTTTTTTTTTTAAAGGTTGTAAATACAGCTGGATTTTTTTTTTTACTGGGTTGTTTTATGCTTCCCCGGGTTGTATGTAAAGAAGCATTAGCACTGTTGCATACATACATGCAAAAAATTTGATCTAATTATTTTAATGCCTTCCATGCAACTGTCACTAGTGAAATAGTGCAGAATCAGAGAAAAGAGAACAGCTCCTTTTTGAACAGGAGCTGAACAGCAGAACAGCAGAATGAGCAGAAACAGTGAGTAAAATGAGAAATTCATAGCCACCAGTCCCATCCCTAAAACCTTTATGCATGCTCTCTCCCTGTAGGTGTCTCCCCAGAGGAAGATAATAGCTTTTGTGGAGCCAGGATGGTTTTTTTTTTTTTTTTTTGGATGTGTTTCTCTTTGGGAAAAACATATAATGCAGAAGGCATAACAGCAGCACTACATTAGACGCCATAGCACTCCAAAACTCTAACAGACCTTTCAGAAGTTCTTACAAAATATAAAAGTCTGCTGAATCTACTAGTACATTCTGAGTTCCCTTTCCCATTGTCCACTAAATTCTTTTTTCATAATCTATGTAATCCAAGAATGCATCTTGCAACTTTCAGTGAACTATAGTGCTTTTTTATCTTCGCTTGCTCTTACAACTTTATCTGCCCTTATCCATGATTGCGAGTGTCAGAAAGGACTCTAAACAAGCTACTATATACAGTCTTTCCTTTGGGTACTGCCATTTATCTGTTTTGCTCTGATGAGTACATGGGCTTCTGAGCACAAATTGTATATGTATTCAAAAGGCAAGAAAGCAGGTAATCTTTCTATGGAATAGGTTCTTCAGATTTGATTAGAGTTTATATGGTAAATTGTAAGAAATTGATGATTTTATATTCACATTTCCAATCTGATCGATCAGACTTTGTGAAATATTTTTTTTTCTAGTTTTTAGGGGCGTGTACATGCATAAAAGTATACACATATATAGCATGTTTACAATACTGTTAAAGAAATTCAGTGCCACTACTACCTCAGTATTTGCGTATCCACTTATTCCTCATCCGTCTTTTTTTTTTTTCCTCCAAAACTCTTCTGATTTATCTGCCCTAATGTGTTTGATCCTACTGAATTTACAACATCATTTAATCCATCTCTATTTGTAAGATCCCTGTTCTTGCATTTTGCCACAAGCTGAGCTGTTATTCAATAGCTGGTCTCTTGTTCTTCATAGATATTGAGGGCTATCCTATTCCCTATGTGTATATTTAGTACAGTGACAGAATAAAAATGTCTGACTTGACTCTATCACTAATGTCCTTTGGGGAATTAAGAATTGTACTTGAGGAGTAATGCTATACTGTAAGTGATGCAAAGTATCTGTATGTCTGGGTACGTTAGAAGTATCTGAATAACTTCTAGAGTAATATGGACAGAATTGATTTTTTTTTTTTTTGAAGCTCTTAAACTGTAGCTACTGTATAAATAAAAATAAAACTGTAGAATGAGCAGAGTGGTTTATACACCACTTCACCATCTCCTGTAAAAGGTGTGACTGGAATTTGTTATGATATCACAGCACTGTTCAGCAGCTAGAAGATAGTCATCAAATGGAAGTTTGCAAAATCTGAGCCAGCTATGATCTAAAATCATAGAGCTGAAATACTAAACTTGATTTTCTTATTTGCTCTTCAACTGTTATTTTGGGGCTTAATTTTTTAAAAGCAAGGATGGCTAGAAAAGTTAATTAGGTCCAGGATTTTAGGCAAATGTATGAATTTCACAATCACATTTACGAGAATCATCACATCATTAAACTTACGGTGAAAGGAAGAGGGATATTTCCGAAGATGATTTGTATAGGCATAGTTGCATCTGAACTGTCTTGTGCTTTGAATGCTTCTTTTGCCATGAAGTTACTGCATTCAGAGTTAAGTAATAAAGATAAAATGACTTATAAAGTTTAAAAATTTCAAAGAAATAGATGATTCAGTGGAAAGAGAACAACAGCAAAGTAGTGCACCAGAGCAACTGTCGGACTAACTGCTAAGGACTGAAGAATTAAGGCGTTCCTTCAGTGGGGCGTGCGCAGAGGCTAGGAAGTGATCTGAGCCAAATTATTCCTTGTGGAGTGTGAAGAAGCTGGACCCCACCCCTTCCCATCAAGAAGAGCCAATAGCTACATTTGCTGTGCTCGTGAAGATGTTCATATGGTGGTGCTTAGAGAAGTAATGAAACCTCGGGAGAAAATATATATTTGGTGAGATCATCAAGTATTCTTTCAGGGACTTCCTGAAAGTTCAGATGCCTGGTTTAATTGTGGACAGAAAACAATTCGTTACACATTGATTTTAATTCTACTATCAGCTACAGAAACTCTTCTTGTACCTATTTTTTTTCACATCATATCCTGCAATGGATACTTCTGACACTTTGCATTAAATTAGCAAATGTTACACAGTGTGTAGCCTCATTTGAATTCTTGCGTATGAACGATGCAAATACTATCTTCTCTTCAAAGAGTAGCTTAAACATCCATGTTATTTTATAAATCCCAGCCAGCAGTTCGGTGTGAGGAATTAATGTGGAGTTAAACAGGAAAGCATACGAGGGAAAGGAGCCAATGTCTTTTCACAATAGGAATATTGCATCTCTGGTTAAGTATAGCATTGTTTTCCTTCAAAGAAAGGCAAAGTATTCACAATGCTATATTATTGTTCAAACTTCAAGTAGAATAAGTAAGAAGTGTTGAAAGCATGTTTTTTACTGCACTACAATTTAAGTGAAATACTTTTGCTTTTCATCTGAAATGTGTAAGGTAGCTTTCCTGACTCAAATCTCTTCCAGATTTTCCTGATCCTACTTATAAATGAAACAACTCTTTCTCAACTCCTGTTTTCTTTCTATTTTTTATTTTTTAATGCTAAGGAATAAATACAGCATCAAACTAACAATCTGGGTGGAAAGACTTCATGCTGATTTCTGCTGCAATTTAAACCACTGTTCTGTTTTGTGCTTACAATTGGGACTGATTTGTGAATTTTGCACCCGTTCTTAATTGTCAGTTGCATTTTGCTACTGTGTTTTCAAATCATAGCTTTCTGTTATTTTAAAGGTTGCTTGAAAAGTTAACAGGGAATAACTCACTTTATACAGGTATTTTAGAAACTGGTGAAATATCTTTTGCTCTCTTCAAAAGAATACACATGGATTAGTGTGGACCAGCTCAATGGTTTTGTAGAAGTTGCAGTTTCTTTGCATTACTATATTTATTTTCCAGCCTCCTCTGTTTTCTTGCTTTCTGCTCAGCGTCTTTCTCTCACAATTTTCCTCTTTCAAAGTTCTCATCTGATTCCTTCCTTTTTCATTTTCTTCCTCCTGCTTGTCCTTCGCTGAAACACATTGCTGAGTCATCTGCTACCTTGCTGAATTGCTATTTTAAAAAGCAGTTTTCTTTCTTTCCTTGCGTGGACCAATGCCATGTTCTGTGCAGAGGGCAGGAACTTGCCAGAACACGTGTTTAAGGAACACTTCCTACATCAGAAATAAAGCAGGAGAGTGGAGGACAGTTCCATTCCCTGTGCACGGGCCATGTTTCACACTCATAGACTTTTTGACTCCTATTTTGTGCATTTTCTGTGACCACAGAAATGTAAATAGAAAATTATTTAAGATCTTTATTACATAAAAAAAAGAAAAGAAAAAAAAACATTTTTAGATCTTAGGACTTGCTTTTGCTTCAGAGTTTCTTGTGAGATTGTGGTGTGTTCCTGCAGCAAATCAGCTGGTCAGCAGTTGGCTGTGTGTTCACACACTGGCCTGTGTTACTAGAATCCAGTCTTGCTGACCTTGATGGAGTTTTTATGCTTTATATTGCATCTTACCTTATTAGGGACTAAGGTTCAGCTGTTACAACAGAATGAATGTGGCTTTTCTTGGAATACCTTGTCCTTCAGTTAAGAAATACAGCTATTAACACTTATAAAAAAGGGGTAAATTAGTGTTGGCAGTTTAGAATGGCAGTTGAGAAGCAAGTGTTCATTAGAAATCTACAATAATTCCTCCAGAATTCTCCATCAAACTGAAATTAATCAGTGCTTCAGGTGCACTTTGGAGGCCCCACTTTCTTAAGGTTACATGTAAGCAGAATTCATGCTTGCAGAGCCCAACTGCAGCTGGAAATCAGCCAGTGGATGGATGTCTGCCTGCCATTGAAAAAGTTAACAACAAAAATGTTACATGAAATCAAAGCGTCTTTATTTGGTTATGTGCAGAAAAATTAAGAATTAATGTGTGTTTAGGATACAGATCAGCAAATGTGCATGTGGCATCATTGTGCATCTTGGTAGCTCTTAAACTAAGAGATCACTTAAACGTGGAACTTAGTAATATGCATTTGAGTGTTTGCTCTTTTTTTTGGAATGGAAATAACACACTTATAATTCCGTACCTTGCTGTGTTATTTCTACAAATGTTTAAAATGTCTTTCTTGAACCATATCCCTAATAGAGCAATTGCTTTGTATGGTACAAGTTTTGTGTCATGTAGTATTGTAGGAAAATCTTTGTAATTTGTCTTCCTGGTTCACTGTATAGGAAGACTTTCCTTAAAGGGACAAATTGGAAGTTAAAAAAATATTGGTTGTGTGTAGTGTACTGCATTTATGAAGTACATTCATTTTCTTTCCCTTTTTTAAATTTCATAATTTATTTATGAGAAAAACAGAAAAAGTGGTGTCCTAGAAAGCTAGAATTTCTGAAGAAATGAAGAAACGTGAAAATGCCTCTGTGTACTAGTCTTTAGTAACAGTGCTTTGTAACTTCTGCATTTGTAAATAAAAAGAGAAACAGCTGTGGTTGTGCTGCAGCACCACCTAGCGCTCCCACAGCTAAGAGAACTTTCAGCAGCTGCTCTTACTGCTTGGGCAAAACACGAGCAAACAAGCAAGCAAAAAAAGCTCTCACATGCACACATCATAGTAAGGTGCAAGTTGTTTCTTAACGTCTATTTGATAAATGTGTAATAAGAAGAACAAAAATGCTTGATCTTGCAGTGGTAAAGGCGAATAGATAGTTTCTAGGGAAACATGTTTGCATTATGTGTATGCTGATTTGATGAATATTTACACCGTAACTCTAGAGAAACATTCAATTTGTACAGTGCTTTAGATGAGAGAAAGAGCTTCCTGGCCATGGAGTTAACAGTGCAATATGGGTTGGCCTGAACAGAGGGTGCCTATAACCCAAGAAGTTTCTTTAGACTTTACAGAATTACCACTTCTCCAGTTCTGCATGGGCAGAACTGCCAGTATTTTTTACATGCTATTTTTAAGTTGTTTGCATAGCATAAGTTAGCATTATCACATCCACTGAGCACTTGAAATAATGCAGGCCTGACAGATGCAAAGTGGCTTTTACTGGAACCCAAAACCTTCTAGTCTGTTCCTAAGGCAACGTCACTCTTTTTAATATTAGTTTTCATTTAGTGTTTTGTTTACAATTTATTTTATTCAAAATATGCTTTTATGATTTGTGCTGCACATTATTGCCTGGGAAAGGTAAAGACATCAATATAAGAAAATCCTGGAAATGTAAAGTATCCAGCATGGTAAAATTTTAGTTAGAGAAATGCCCATGTATATTAACTAAACTGTAATAGATTTTGCTTGACTTCCTTTGATAAGCTAATGATTGTCCAAATATCTTTCTAACTATAGAAACATGCTAAATTCCTTCTTTTATCCAAGTGTACTCATGTTTTCCTTTATAGCAAACAAACAAACAAACAAAAAAAAACCAACAAAAAAAACAAACCTAGCAAAAAACAAAAACCAAGCAAGCAACCAACCAACCAAACAAAACCCAACAGTGAATATAGGCTGAACCTGGAGCTCAAAAAGAGGCTGCTTTTGTGAGTTGGCACATACCCTCAGAAATTTATGAGCTCTGACTTAAAAATCTGTGTGAGCTTTCCCTATTTTTTTTTTCCTTCTATGAAGTCCCATAAGAATTATTCACACATAATGCATACAGCTGTGCACATCAAACCCTAGTAAGAAGTAATGTGAACTATGCAACAGAACACTGCTGGTTTTCATTGTGGGATGAATAAGGGATTGGCAGTCCACTGAAGCAGCTATAAGACCAAGATATTCATATGCTATGTTTCCCTTAAGCTGTGTTTTCTTTTTGTTACCTTGGAACAATATGTGCATTCATTAACTGTGAAATGAAACTGTTTGGGCTTTTGTGCAGTTTCATTTCACTGCAACTCAGATGGACCGAAAGAGCAGCTGAATAAGTTGATACTGAAAACTTAAAGGTCATGAATATTGGATGTAACAGCTGTTTCCATTAAAAAAAATAAAAATGAATGATGTAATCCTATTGCCTAGAAATGTCTGGAATGTGACAATCAGTCACTTGGAATAGGAGAAGGAAAACCAGTTTTAACCAGCCTTTCATTTCAGGAAAGACCATGCTTAGAGTTTTGCATGATTAAATCCTTCAGGACAAAAGCTAAAACTGTCATTTGTCTAGCTATTTATTCTCTGTGAAATATAACAAGTACAATTTAGAAAAAGCATTCCTCTGCAGTAGCCTTACTCAGTTTTTTCTTTTTCAGGTGTGTGATGAAATGTTGGAAAAAAGTCTGGCTCCACTTGGAGTCTTCCATGTAAAAAATCTCCCTGAATATGTTGAGTCATACTTTGTCATGATAACACATTGAGGATTTTTTAATAGGGTACTCAGCTTGAAAAGTGCTTCATCTGTTTTCTGTGCACTTGCATGCACTAGCACGAAGAAATAGAAAGCCAATGTGTGTGTCCCAAGCATGCTATTCCTTGCATTCTGGAAGAAAGAATTTGAAAACGTAGGGAGGAACAGACTAAACCTGTCTCTGCTGCATGCCAAGGGAAGATATGCTGTAACAAAGGGATACAGAATAGATATGCAGTGAATAAAATAATTTAGTTACGCAGTGAGTCTGAGTTTAAAAGCCAGTAATGAAAATGCCAGAGGCACTGATACTGGCTTTTTCTTAACCAAAATGAAATGTTAATGTCTATACTCTGTGTACTCTGTGCTTCACACAGGTGCATTTATTCACTTTTTTTTTTTTTTTTTTTTTTTCCAGAATGCTTTAAATAGATGTGGATACAGTCAGTAGGACCAGAACTTGGGACAGATCTGTTATTAAAATGAAATTGATTTTTGAATTAAATTATGATACTCAGACTGCAAAATCCGCCGTGGTAGAATTTATCTACTTTGCTTTTGATCTACTTCTTGCTCCTAACGCTTACGTTTTCACTTTTTGTTTATGATGACTTACGAGGTGCTTAGGGAAAATCTAGGGGAAAATATAAGCAATCTAATAATAAAATATCAATTAAGTTCATTAAGTTAGAACATGTCCATCCTGGTATTTTGACTTGACTATCTTATCTAAAATAGAACGATAATGTACTCTGCGCATAGCTGCACATGTGTGATTCAGTAAATACCATGTCAAAAAGAGATCCAAATTTTAGTTTCTTGCATCCTGCTTGAGAATCACAGAAATATGGTGGCCTGTAACACTTTTTTTTTTTTTTTTTTAAATTATGCATGGTAAGTCACTCATACAAACTGGATATAATGGAGCAAAAACCTACTCTACTTCTGAGAAAGTTTGGCAGTGAAGTGGTTCAAAAATTTATTTGCAAAATTTTGATTTGAATCACTAGATGTTTTCTAATGAAGATTCGTATAAATCAAACACTTTAAACTAGGTTAACTTTTGTTCCCAACTGTTTGCCAAACTCATAAAAGATTGGGCAGGTTTCATGTAAGATTTGCATTCTTAGTTTAGTTTGCAAAACAGACAAAAAGAACCTACAACACAAACACAAAACAAAACCAAACAAACACATTGTAGTGGATTTGTAGCGTGCCTAATTGATAAAGAGAATACGAAGAAAGAACACTGGAATCAAAGCCCAAACATGCTATTGAAAAAATAGCAGTGATGTTGCAAATTTGAAATAAGTAGCCCTTCTGGAACAGGTAATCCAACCAGCAAGTAAAGTAGTTGCTAGTAATATAAACAGTGCGCTGAGATGTGTTTGTTGGAGTTACCTGGTAATCAACAGGAAATGGATTTCCTGCTATAAGACAGATTTGAGTCAAGTTTCAAAGAGAAAACAAATTATTGGTTATTCTTTCCCAGCACATTACATGCTATGCCCTCAAACAGAGGAAGTTCCTGTGGATTCATAGCATCTTCAGGTATCATGCAGCTGTTGCATGTAAATGAAATAGATTTTCCAAGTTTAAATAAAACCTTTATTGCATGTTATAAAGAAGATGTAAGCTCTTTGTATCCAGCGCATCTATGTAATAGGAATTGATCATAACTTCTATTTTTTTTCTATAGATATATATTATATCTGAACTGAACTACAATTATTTGTAACTGGAACTGACATAATTTACCACTGGAAGAATTTGACATAATTATGATATTTAATAATCTTAAAATAATTTTGTGCTAAGCATTTTAAAATGTGAATAGGAAGATTTATATAACATTTTTCTAAATGACTTGAGCAAAACCAGGCAGGTTCTCCAGTGGGTTAGTCAAAGATTATCCAAGGATATAGTCTTCAAGGACAGAGTTGCTGTGGCTAATCCTGGAAATATTGCTTCAAACAAGGTTTCTGCTCTATACTGTGAAGTCTGTGGTCCTAATCTAGCACTGAAACAAAGCATTTTCTCTACTGTTATCTTTCTTTCCATTTTCAATCAAATATTCCAATTTTTTTTAAAAAGTTGTATTTTATTCCTATAGAATTCAACGTGTTTACATATTTGGGAATTTATCTGAAATGGAAAGTGCATGTATTTTAAGGCAGATGGTTTTTTTTTATTCCTAGATTTTAAAAAAGAGATTTTTTCTTCTTTAACGTTCATTATGATTTTTTGGTAGCTGAGAATATCCTGCATTAGCAATGTAATGCTTTTGTGACATTTTCAAATATTTGTTTTACGATAATGCATAAAAAATATCTTACAAACATTTTTTTTTTCTGGGGGGAAAAAAAAATGTGTATCTGTGACAATAATGAGCCTGTCCTTAAGCTCACCAGTTCTGGTGACTGCAGTAGACCTCTAAGTGCTGATCACATTGAAGGTGTAGGAACGATTGCTTTATTCTACAACTCCATGTGTACAATGTTGCCATTTCTTTGTAGGCTCTGTCTGAAATCTATGCTTTATTTTAAATGTTGAAATCTGGGATAATAGTCAGCTTTTCTTCCTAATTATTTTAATTGTCATCTCACATTTGTATGTATCTCAGTATACATAGGATATTTTAAAATGAAGACAAAATAAGTTCTTTATTTTTCCACTTCTCTCGATATTCTTCATTCTCAAAAGTACTTTTTGCCTAGGAGGGCTTTATACAAAGGAACAGTATGTAGAAGATACTAAATGATTTGTGAAGGAATTGAACTTTTTTGTTTGTATTTACAATCTCCTTTAAAAGAAACCTCTCTCTTTTAATGGTGTTTCTGCCTGTGGTGCTTTTAGAAAAGCTTGTCTTTTTGTGTGCACACAAGCTGGCTGTTTGAGCTGTAATGTGGGACAGTTGGAGGGTTGTGCTGTGACTGCATCTGAGAGGTTAGAGCTGCCACTATTGGAGGAATGAGAATGGGTGGGAACAAGAAAGATGATCCACGAACAAAAAAGAGGAAAGAAGGGGGAGAGGAATGAGCATGAACAACGAATGAGGGTGTGGAGCTCTGACTGAGCCTTTTGACATGACTTTGAAATAGTTAGACAGCCAGAGAATTTAGAAGGAATTCAGAGCAAATGGCGGGGGGAGCCAAGGCACTGTACAGAAGAGGGAGCCCTCTTCAAGATAACTAAAGGGAAGCTAAAAGACAGAGACCAGCTGTAGTATGCTCAGCTCTGGAGTGTTTTTCTCCTCCCATTTGTAATGTACTAGATAATTGTTACAAATATTAGCATTACAGAAGTAACAGTCTCTATTTTGTAAATGATGAATCACTCCAGTGGGGAAGTCATGACTTCCTATTAATACATTTGTTCCAAGCAGATGATCTATCGGATCCTAAAATAAATTTTAACTTCCTAATATTAACCCAGTAAACAGTTCCATTTCATCCAAAGCAAAAATCAAAGTTAGCTGGGGGGGCAGATATTTACTTCTGCTCTGTGAATTAGAGGCTTTCTCCTCTGAGATCAGCTCTAGGGGGTTACCAAGTGACCAATGTCATACTGGATTCCTTCCTGTCAAAATGCCATAAACATTCTGCTGGAACTTAGGTCACTGCTCAAAATAACCTTGCTAATTGCAAATCTACAAGTGTTGGCTGAAATTTCAGTTAGCAGCCATACAGCAGATCTGGATGCTGAGAAATCACGACTGTAGCTCCGAACGTGCAGGAGAAGAACTGACAGGCCTAAACTTGACCTGCACAGTCACTCAGGTACAGGCAGCAGATTATTTGCTATGTTCCATGCAAAAAAAAATCTGTTGACTTTGCTTTGAAGATGAATTGAGTTACATATCATCTATGGCTTACTTCGCTGTCTTTTAAACAGACGCTTATTTTCTGAATTACTGTTTGTATGTAATTCCTTTAGCTGAGGAAAAGAAATGGGGCAGTCTTTTTCTTTGCAAAGCTGATACCTGAACTCTCCACACAGTATAAATGAGGTAAGACAGCACTGAAGTGAAAAACTTTACAAAACGTTAAAAATATCTAAAGCCATAAACTATCAGTTTGCAATTTTTTATCAGTAAAGGCTTTTTTTTTCTTGAATCCACTGGTTTTCAACTTCTGAAAAACAATTGCATGACTTCTATGCTTTTAGTTTGAAATAATGTTTCATTTCCTCTGTGCCGTAATGTAACTGTGGATGTAGATTTCTGAATATTGAGAAAAGTCTGTTCAGTTTCTTTCACACTTTGTGCTAGATAATGTAAAGTTTCTGCAATTACAATCTTTTGTTTAAGCAATTTGTCATTCACTTCTGAAGGGAAAAAGATATTTGTTGTGCTTAAACAGTTCAGTGTCATGTGTCCCATGTTTCGATGGGAAGATTATAACTTTTTTGAGTAGGTGAAACTGAATGCTAAGTCTTCTCTATTCCCTGAGACATTACTCAGCTAACTTTTATAGATCACAGTATAATTAGAAATAGACACTGTAGGGTTATAATTACATTACCTTGGTGAAAACTTTGACCTATATTGTGATGTGTTCAGTAAAGGCTCAGGAAACCAACAGACTGAAAATAGAATAATAACAGGAAATACGGTTATTTTATTGCTTTACCTAAATTTTACAATCTTCATTAGAAACTCATTCACAGGAAAGCTGAATGTGGCATATGGACAGTGGCCAGTGAAGAATACTCTTTCACATTTCGTCTGAGTTGATGCTTTCCTTTGTGAGCAGTTTTCACATTTAATGTATAATTGCCTTGAATCAGTTAGACATAGTTGGTATAGCATTTCATTTCCTATGTTGCCTGATAATTGAAGAAACTTAATTAGAAATTAATATTTTTGCTGCTTTTCCTTTGTTTTTACAGAATGCTTTCCTAAGAGAAAAAAATCAGAAAGTTGACATTAACTGAGAAAAACTGAGATTTCGTGTAATAATTTCTATAAATTCAAGCACAATAAACCTTTAGGAGAGATTTTAAAATTATTTTGATCTACTAGTGCCATTTGATATTGTAAAAATAATACTAATAAAAATAATCAACAGCGTTACATTTTAGAAATTCTTCACATGAGCTTCAAGAGGTATCAATCATGTTTTGGATAAGAATTATTACAGCGAGCAATTTTGTCATTCTTACAATTCATGCTTCAGTCTTGGAGTGAAAGTCTGTTCTGTTCATTAAGAACTGTGTCTTCTCTCAGACCTTAGCTAAGAGGGCTAAAGAGTCTGCATACGTTTTAGGACGGCTTCTTGCTGGAAATTAATTAATAGCAGCAGTCAAGAGCGGTCATAATGTTCTACAAACATTATTGTTTGGTTAATATATTTATGGAGTGAAGGGTATTGAGTTAAAGGCAGTGCTAGACTTTTAACAGAGGGCTTGGAGAGGAAACATATGTTAGGTTTAACAGACTTGCTGTTATATTATTGTACTGTTTCAAGATTTTCTTAGCTGACCAACGTTCCTTGCTTGCTGCAACTCATTTTTTTCAAAAGCCTCTTGATGAAATGCTGAAAAGCCTCTCTGAAAAGATCTCAGTGATTAAGAGTGTAATCAAAAGATTTTTAAGAAATACCAACACTTCTTTGTCTTGGCAGTTATTATTGCAGGATCAACTGAAATCTCACTGTAACCTGTCAAGAAAGAAAATAGCTGTGGTTTTTGCTTTTTCTATGGATCAATGGTATTGCTGTTTTGGTAGAAAATGACCCACGGAGAAATAAATTTTACGTTTGAAGTGTGTTGAAAGTATAAAAGCTACAGAATCCCCTAGGAATGTAGGTTTTCATGATGGGAAGTGTGTTGTTTGTTTCTTGTTACCAGTTCCTGACCAGATTTCGTGCTTTTGTGTTCAGGGCTGCTGCAAGCGTTTTCTTTCCAAGAGTATTAAATACTATTAGTGTCTAGCCTGCTGGACTTTGTCCCTCATTATCCATGGGTATTTTATATAATCCATACAAGAGCTGGAGTGTTATTTCAGCTACCTGTGCTAGGCAGAGTGAGATAGGCCTTGGCTAGAGAGCTAGCTCAAGTCTGACACCCTGAGGGTAGAGTTATGGGATTTCCAAGGTTATACCCAGTCTGGCAGCAGTATGGCTACTTTTATCGTATTGGGATTTGGACAAAGCTAGGTATCTGCAGAACTGTTCCAGTAGTTCTGAGAGGAAGAGGGAAGTAAGAACACTTGCATGGCTCCATGGGGCCTAGCAAGAGGGCAGGAGGTATTTGTTTGTCAAACTCTAAAAGCCTCAAAGCCATAGTATTATGTCTGAGTTTTGCCACTATTTTTCTTTCATTTCAGTCATTCTGATTCCAAAAAATGGGAAGTTGACTGATAACTATGGGAAAAGCTCTTGGTAGTTTTAACAGAAATAAAACCTGAATGTAACCTAGGATTTAGTATGCGGTGAATGATATTTATTTCCTTTATCTAGGTGGCTGGATAATGGTCATATCCCATCTTTTAATTAATTAATTGAAATTAAAGGCCGTATAGGGGAATACAAATAACTAATCACTAAAACTGATAAAATTTGTTCATCTGAATTTATTACGTACTAATTTTCTTGTTTCAATTTCATTTGCAACCAAACTTTAAATATTTCATTTTGTAAATGAGCCAAAAGTGTAGAGAGAGACATTTCCCTCCTTCTCATCAGAAACAATTCCATTTAATTCTTACCTTTATTTCTTCTCTGTATGTACTGCAGCCTGCCGTAATCTTGAGGTCTAATGCTATTTCTTTGAGAATCTGATCTGAGAAGGACAGAAGATTTGAGGTAGTATAAACTCAGGATTCAGTGAGGCTAAATTAATGATGATTATTTTTGGAGGAAATGAGACTGTGTACAAGCAAATCAAACAAATTTGCATTTGAAGCTTGAAATCACATAAGTTCGTTAACTTCCACACAGACAAGTTCAGCTTTTGAAATTCAAAGAGTTAGTTTACAGGCTGACCGGTCGCCGACCCGTCGACAGCCTTTCTTTTTCTCATTGCTCCTTCATGGAGGTAGGAGTTATGCTCATCACTGAAAGCTACAGTCTAGACAAAGACAATTTATGACTTATTTTGTATAGCTAGAAAACAAAATGAAATGACACACAAAGAAATGAAAGGTTGATAAAACTGTTCTTTGTCAGCATAACAGTTTGTCTCAGCCACAACCACAGGTCATGCTGACTTGCTTGCTCAAAGATGTGACTTTCACTGACTGTGAAGTGGTTTATAAATCAAGGATGTTATCCTAGATAGCAATATGTAATACAAATATTTGCCTATATATGTTTCTGTGTATGTATAAGTGAATAAATATTTAAGTAAGTATTGCTCATTCACTGCTCCTTTCAAGGCACTTCAGTCCTACTCTGTTTAGCACAAGAGTTCTTTCTCAAGCAGCATTAACAGCTTAACAACCATTAGGCCTGGTGCTTTACACTGGAAAGTTCTCTTGTAAAGCTGAAATTGGTGCTTTTAAGAGAATTATCCTGCTAGAGCACAAGCTGACTTTCAGAATTACTGAATTAGAATAGGCTATGTACCAGCTTCGCACAGACTCTACAGTCTTGTAACGCATTTCTGATTACAATTACAGTGTACTCTAAATACTTCTAGCAATAATATTTTTTCCAGTTTTAAAGCGCTTAGTTCTTAAATAGTATTAAAATATTAGCCTCTAGCACTCTGAATCTTACAAACAGCCCAAAAATCTATTTTAATGATACTGAATTTTAGGTTTCTTAGGACTGATATAATTGGAAGTACATGCTTCCTTGTGTCTGTTAAATACAACAGGTTTTTTTGTTTTGTTTTGTTTTTTAATTATGTTTAATTATGTTATTTGTGGTTAAGGTACTGCAGATGTGGTATAAAATTAGTTTTGATCATTTGATGTTTAGACAGTATTCCACTATTAACATCTAACAAAAAATTCAAGGTCATTATGGATTATTTGTTTGGAAAGAAGATAGCACATACATTCCTTTAAATCGGAATCTAAGAAGGATCCACTTATGGGTTGGCAATGACATTTGGAATCAACTGAATCAGACAGGAAAACTACTGGACAATGTATTTTAATTGTTTTTATATGCAAAGTCTCAAAAGTTTCAATACTTACCTAAAGTCGGTTAAAGTAGGTTTAGAGGATCCACATACAACCATATGTTTATCGACATCATACCAATTCCATAACTCCAGGTTTCCAGTTTAGTCTCCACTGTATTTCTTTTTAAAAACATCTGTTCTCTGTCTCAGTCTTTACTGGCAGCCAGGATTCTCACATCCCTGAACCTGAATTTTAGGTGGAAACTGAGGGAGCAAACTGCACCCCACTATAAGGGAGGAGGAAGTTTGAGACTGATTCATGAGACTGAATGCATACAAGTCCATGGGGCCAGATAATGTGCATCCCAGGGCAGTAAGGGAGCTGGCTGATGTGGTTGCTGAGCCACTCTCCATCATATTTGGAAAGTCATGGCGGTCAGGCAAAGTCCCTGGGGACTGGAAATGGGGAAACATCACTCCCATTTACAAGAAAGGGAGGAAGGAGGACTCAGGGAACTACAGGCCTGTGAGTCTCACCTATGTGCCTGGGAAGATCATGGAACAGATCCTCCTAGAAGACATGTTAAGGCACATGAGGGACAAGTGGGTAATCCAAGACAGCTAGCATGGCTTCACCAAAGGAAAGTCATGCCTGACCAATCTGATGGCCTTCTATGATAGAGTAACAGCACTGATGGACAAAGGGAAGGCAACTGGTATCATCTACCTGGACTTCTGCAAGGCCTTAGACATGGTCCCCCATCACATCCTTATCTCTAAATTAGGGAGATATGGATTTAAAGGGTGGACTATTTGGTGGATAAAGAACTGGTTGGAATGTCATAGCCAGTTGTGGTCAATAGCTCTATGTCCAGGTGGAGGCCAGTAACAAGTGATGTCCCCCAGGGATCTATCTTGGATCTGGTACTCTTTAACATCTTTATTAATGACATAGATAATAGATCAAGTGCACCCTCAGCAAGTTTACTGATGATACCAAGCTGAGTGATGCTGTTGATACAGCAGAAAAAAGGGACACCATCCGGATGGACCTTGATAAACTCAAAAGGTGGGCCTGTGTGAACCAAATGAGGTCCCCCTCTATTTTGCCCTTGTGGGGCACATGATTCTGTGATTCTTCACTTCTGACTTGTTCCAGAAAAGAAAGTCACCATATTGAGCATTTGACGTGAGAGTAAAAGTCTCACCATCCTTTATCAAATTCTGTTATAGCCACCAAGCCTTAGTAAGAGAATAAATGAGGTTAGCATTCTTTGACTTTAGCAAGTCAAAATGTTTTGATTAACATTTTTCCCTTGTGCTTTGCATGTCTGTACAGAATGGATTTTTTGTCCTGTGTGAACTTGCAGATCCTTTTATTTATTTTGATGTGTCGTACATCTCAGTTGTTTATTGGTGCCTAAAGTATTTTGTGCTGTTTATGTGTAGTTACACCTAGTTATTTGTAACTTAATTCAGTAACGAAACTTCCATCTTTCACCAAGAAATTATTCTCTGTTGTCTAAAATGGGAATTTCTTTAGGAGTTTAACTCCAGTAAAGGTCCCATTTAAGTTTAGTATCTCCTAGCCCTAAACGGAAAACATTTTAAGAGAATGGCATCTGATTTTTTTATATGAACAATAGAAGGAGATTCTTATCAGTAAATAGAGCTCAAACAACAAATACGGCCATGCAGAAGGCTTGAAGAATTCTAGAAACTGTCTTGTTCCATTTTAAAAATGGCAAGAATATCCCAGAATGGCTTGCTCAGATCTATTTGTGTGTTACTCTTTAGTAGTTCTCATTTTACAGTTGCAAACTTCTGTGGTTCTACAGTTCTGTTACACCCCAGGCCTTATTGCCATAAATGTTTTGGACATCAGCTATCTGAAGTTTGCTGAGGGGACTGAATAATGCATTCTATCTAAGAATCTGGACTGTGGTGAATGCTGTGACCAGAAAGTCTTTTAAAACCAAAGCTTAATAGGTGAAACAAACATTTGAAAGCAGTTTATCTTCTCTGAAGCCACACTCTTCAGCAGTAAAGGTAGAGGCTAGCCTAGGTTTTTATGGCACTGCAGCTGGTCCTGGAAGTTGGCTGGAATATCTTCCAGCAGCAACTGTGCTTCCTCTGGACAATAGAATCCTTTTCCTTCTTTACAGTATGTTTTATCCTTTGGCCCCAGCAGTGGCTCACATGGCAGCACAAATGCAAGCTGCTGGTATCCTAAGACTGGAGCTTTGCAATTAGCTTTTCAGGTGTCATTACATTAGCAGCCTGAAGTGCTTAGTGAGTGACATAATTTCTTCCTTTTTTCCAGCCTTTTTCCTTGCAGACTTGTAGTCGACAAGTATACTTGCACACTAAACATCCAAATAAAATGTATCATACAAGTTACTAATAAGTTATTATAGAGCAGCTCCATATCTTTCACATTCCCAGACAAACCGTTACTACAACAGCTCTGTCAAAGAATCAGTGATCTGACATCTCTTTCACATCATTCTGAAGTACAGGGATATAAGAATGTTAGTCACCGAATCCTGAGATGACAGATTACAGTAAGGACATGCCTACTGGCCTGATCATTGGACTGGATAGTTATTTTGAAATTATTTTAAGTATCGTGTACCAAGGTAGCTAGGGTCTTGTAAGACCTGATAATTTATGTTGAAATCTGTTTAAAAACAGGGTACTTTAAGGGAAAAAAGAAATCAAGAAAACACACCAGTCAAATTAATTATTTTACCATATTCCAACAAGTTTCTGAGAAGTTTAGAAAAAGGTAAAATGAAGGCTACTTGCCGGAATTTTGAAGTCTCATTTACAATAAAGATAGTAAGTTGAAATAACAGACAAACAAGAAAGAGAACAATGTTCAGAAAAGACTGGAAAACCAAGGAAGTTAAGCTCAGTAGTATGAAAATTATGAGTGGAGAAATTTACTTTGAGGACCAACAAGTTCCTAAGTTGCTGTTGTAAGCAAAAGGCAGGGTCAGTGACCTTGGAACCTCCTGTTAGCTGTTCTGCTGCTGTGCTTTTCAGTAGTAAATTGCTTTCATTTCCTCTATTTCCCGGATGCCACAATAACACAAGGTACAGTACTTGAGCAATTCAGCTCTTTACTGACTTAGAACTTGCAGTAAGTCTAGAGCTTTCCAAGGCAGTTGATTTTGCTTGGTCAAACTGAGTTTTTTATGCATGGCTATTTTCTTTGATTAAAGAATATACTTAAAAACATTTGCAAAGCAGTCCAAGTAGTGTATACTGTTAAGATTTCACTAATAATCCAAATTGGAAGAAAAGAAATTTATCCTTGGAGATAGAGGTAAGTAGAGATGAAAAACTGCTTCTCTTTGTGAAGTCAAAGAGCATTTTAAAGGCAAAATATTGTACTAAAAGCTATAAATCTTTTTTTGTTTAGCAATAAAAATTCCTTTGTATTCTTTATATAATCATATAATGGCATGCAGAGTGAGTTTAATTCATAGTTTGCAAGTACGTTTCAAAAAATGATTGACAGATTCACATTTTTTTTTCTAAAAGATAGCAATTGATTACAACTTTGTCTTCTGAGCAATTAAAACACACTTAAAAGGAAAGACCAATTGGATAGATGTTTTCTTAAATCATAGTTTTTGTTTTGCATGTGCAGTAGTTGTAAGACTAATGGCAACCTGTTTTTCATACTGAGGTTTTACTGTGAGATCAAAGAAGAGGAATCTGGTGTACAGCTTCTCTGTTACTGATATTAACTCTGAAGCAACATATTGCAATCTTTCATCTTTCAGTAGTTTCACATACATTGTAGCAGAATTTCTTGAGGAGCAGATAAAAGTATATATATTTTTACAGTTAACATCAAAGCTTAGGTTTCATAGGCTCTGGAGGGTTTGTTTATGCACTTTTTCTTTGTCTACTGCAATGTTTGCAGTTCAGGCTATTTCAGTTGATGCGAAGGGTTATGAGCTGGCTGATGGATTTAGCAGCTGCAGATTACAGGATCAGCTGCCTGAGAGACTGAGTGAAGTGGGCAGTTGGCAGCCAAGTGGATACAGCCCCTCTGGCCTAAGGAATCCACAGTCCATGTACAGGATATTCCATGAAGGATGACAGAACTTTTACCTTAACACAAGTAGGAAGTAATTTAAAAATAAAAGTGTGCAGTGGATGGTTTGAGATAAATGATTGCAAAAAAGTTGCTTTTCAAATGGTACTCTGTAAAATTCAGGCTCTAACAGCTCTTGATGTTAAACTATATATTATAAAATGGATAAGAATTTCTATACTTTCATTTGTAGGCTATATGTTACAGCAGTTGACCTAAGATAAATGCCAGCATATAAACGCTTTTTTCTTTTTACTTAAAGTATATGGGTTATTTTATCTACTTACTACTTCTGGTAATAACAACTTGTACTCAGCGCAGCATTTAGGTACTATCTGATTATTTTGTTGTTTCTTTGTTTATAAACACAAACTGTAGTAAGGACATATGACAATATTCTACTTTTTTTTTCTCTCTCTCTCTCTCTAATACTAAGTCAAGTACAAGGAGTTAGGAAGAATGAGGACAATGAGACCACATTTTAACAGGCTCTTCTCACAGCCTCAGAAAGATCAGGGATTTACAAGAAGAATGCTGTCACTTCTGTACTTTGAGGGGCTGTGGTAGAATGAGACCACCACCATGTTCAGATGCAGACTTGTGCAGCTGACTAGGTGTAAGCTGTGTAAAAAGCTGAAGAATATTTTGCTGTGCAAAAAATGGTGGCAGCATATAATCCCTGCAAAAATGTACTAACAACATCTGAAAAGATGTCCTGAGGCAACAAATGAATAATATGGTCTGTAATAGTTCTATACCAGTTGCTCGAGACAAAGAACTTTTGATTTGTTGTCACTTTTACTGTCTTCTTAATTCCTGTTTCCTCTTCTCAATTGTGGTGGCTTTGAAGCACTGTCTCACCTCTGCAGTTTTTGTAAGTTGCAGTGGGTCGTTGCTCTTTTTTTTTTTTTATTTTTTATTTAACCATGAGTACCCCCACTGTTCAAAAGTGCCACGGTTGAAGACAGGACTTGAATAAACTCTGGAAATATCTTGACTCCAGCAGTTTTAGCAGGAAAGACACTGACTTTGAATTCTCTTGGAAGTGAATAACTTATTTCTACCCTTAACATTGGATCTCTGGTGGTGTTTCCATGATGTATTTGAACTGCATTAACTATTAAAAAAATATTGAATTTGTAGCTGTGATAGAGGTAATAATTTCATTTTGCTGAATTATCTGTAAGTCTAAATATCATATACAGTATAAAGAAAATGTTATACTAGATATTATCATCTGGATTTGAGATTGTATTGTTTCCTCTCAAGAGGTTATTTTGTACCAGGCAAGCATAAAGAAAAGATAAATAAATAGGTTGCAGCCTTATTGACACTCTACTGATAAGGATGAAGCAGCAGTAATGTGTATGACAAAAGCCATCATTTTTCCTTTCTGAAGTGCTGGCATTAGTCTTAGGCAGCTATTTCTCTTCCATTGCTGAGCCTTTGCCTTCCATCATCTTACGACAGTTACAAAGCAAGGAAAGCAGATAGCAACAGGGACCTAGTTTCTTTTTCCAAATTTAATATAAGATGAAGTCTCTCTAAACCCAGTTCTGATCCATTTTATCCAGGAACCAACCCTCTGGTGAAATGAAATCCAGCTCATGTGAAAACAGCCACAAAATCAAGTGAAAATGAAAAGTCACCAGTGCTGTGTGATGCAGGGAGATGATCTTATGGCTCTCATGGTTCTTGTCCAGAAATACCCAGTAGACTGACATATGGGCATGAACCATGTGTGCAGGATCTAGCACATCAGAGGCTGCAGATCCACTGCTGGCTGTCACACGGGGTTTGTGCATGTTCAACAAGACTGTTACATTAATGCTACCTGCCTGTAAGCTCCCAGTAAATCAAACTGCTCTTGCTGCTCTTCAGACATGGATGATGTGTGCAAGTGGACCACAGAGCAAATATGAAAAAGGACAATGCAACCTGGAAATATTGTGCATGCATTGTAGACTTTTGTCCAGGACTTCTGAACATTGAATATTTGGAGCTATTAATAGGGGAGTTAAGTTCCTTTAAATCTATGCCTGGCCCAACTGTAAATTAAATCAAACTTCCTGACCTTTTCAATCACATTTTCATCTAATAAGAGGTAGAAAAATCAACCAACCAACCAAAAAAAACCAACAAAAACCAATGGAGCAAAAGCAAGAAAAAAACAAAAACAAAAAAACACAAAAACACAGCTGTAGAAAGCACCTAATGTCAACATATGTATCAGCAAAGTTAAAAGCCATTTATAAGTTGTTTATGTATATGTGACCTTTACTTGTATGTTGCATAGGTTGGCCTTAAGGTCTCTTCATGTTGCTGGACCTGTCATGAGTGGTTAATTATCTTGTTAGTACATGAAGCATTTGGCTGCTGTAATGCTCTTAACTGTAAAGTGTTTCAGAGTTTAATTGTTGAGGAAAATGTACAATTTATAACAAGCCTTGTAAAAATTAACAGAATATGTCCTTGAACATGGACTGCTTTCAAACCTTCAGTGGTGCTGTGATTTGCATTTTAGGAGAAACTTTTCTGTGTTGCTGTGGGAAGTTTGTCTACACCAGAAACTTTAGATGCTTTGGGAGATAGAGTAACAGTAACTCCAGAGAAAACTTAATTGAGGTTCTGAACTCTGTTGATTTACTGTAATATCTAGATTCATTACTCAGTATTTTCATACACTGACAATTTCTTCTTGTCAAAACTCTCTTTTGAGAGTCTTTCTGTCAGTTTAATTCAGCAGGTGAGTATGTGCTTGAGAAGCTAGAAAACAGTGAAAACTTATTTTGCACTTTGGCACATAATTAAACTCATCCAGCTGAGGGCATACAAAATATTTTTGTACAGATTGTGTCTAATATATAAAGTTACAGTTACTGGACAGTGTTACTGTTACTGAGAATGGAAATTAAGCTACTTTATGGTCGGAAGGAAGGAGACATGAGCAGCACCAGAGAAGTGAATGCAAATTCAGTCTAATTTGCTTAAAGTATTCTTCAAAATATTTGCAACAACATAGTAATACAGCTGTGTTTTCCAGTAAAGTTTCTATTGTGGTTTGCCAAGAGATTTAGCTGTGTCTTTATGCCTGTAGAATGGGTTTAGTGCATCTGGTAACGCTTGAGCCAGTTTACCTTCCTGGCAGCGTGTGAACATTTGAAGCTCTGAGCACATGCAGCCCTGAGCATTGCCAGGTGAGGACAAGTTTCGTGCTTGAAAGTATAGATGCTAGTTGTCATGACCAAGTAAGTGATCAAGGAGGGAGAGAGGAAGGGAGATTGTCTCCTTCTGAAGGCAGACCCAAAACTCTGCTCATTGAAACTCCCATGTTTTTGTGCTCACCTCGCATTTCTGGGAACTACTCCTGCAAAGAGACCTGATTTAGCTGTCAGGACTTTATAAAAACAAGTTACTGCTCATAGTACTCAACCAAAGCAGTTTATTTAAGGCTAATATTCTACCTCTTGTGCAAAATGTATTTCTTAATATTATTTTGAGATTTAACTTTGGTTTAATTTGTTATGTACATACAGCTACACATTCAATAATTTGGCTTTACTTTCAGACTGAAGTTGTCAAATCTGAACAGATAAAAATTACAATACTATATTATTAATTTAGAAGGAATCAGCTTTATTGAATATCTTGATATTCTACTGCAGTGCAAAACCATGAGTATCGTCAGAAACACAGGCTTTTATTATAATTGTTTGATGGGATTGTTTTGATAGAAAGCAAATTTGAAATGAATCAAAATTAGGTTATTCTCATTTTTATTAGTGTTGCGTATTTTTATACTCCCATTTACTGGACTCTGGTGCTATTTTTTCAGTATTTTAATTGCATTTCCCTACTTGTTTATAACATGTTTTTAGGCACAGCTTTCAAACTGAATTGTTTTAAAGCAGCATTATTCACTCAGTAGTTTTTGTCTAAGTATTCCTTAACGTCTTGTGCTAGCTAATTTTTTCCTTTCACAAAGAAAATCAGATGCTGATGATAAAGACCTTACACTGTTTGTAGTATAGTTCAGAAATCTGGAATATTGTTAAATTTGGAGGATACAGTCCCATCAAAGTCTTTCTTTTATAACTTGGTAACTTACATTTTCTTTTCTGCTTTCTCAACACAACTGTTCACAGCTTCTCTTCCACTCACCTTCTTTCGATTTGGTTTCAGAACAAGACTATGCAAAAATTAGTGACTTCTCATTGCAGCAGTCAGCAATGGATCCCAGAAATATCTTATCTACGTTGAAGCCATTCCAGACTTTTGCCCTACTTGGCTATAGAGGCTTAGTTTAAAGGGAAATACTGTCCAAAAGAATTTTCTTGATGATGGGACAGATCAGATAGTCTGCATTTTAACTGGAGGGTAAAAAAAAAAAAAAAAAAGGGTAGAAAGAGATATTCGTTGTGGCAATGTTATCACTTTCATTCCTATTTCTGTCTCCTAGGATGTCAGTTCACAGTGTTAGTTTTCTGCTTCTGATTCATGTGATCTTGTTGTGCTGTCTTACTGTATGCTGGGCTTACTGAGCATTCCTGCCAAACAAGACAGCTGCTGGTTCAGTTGCTGTAGCATTGCCATAAATAAATAAATAAATAAATAAATAGGGAGAGAGAGAATCCTATATGTATTCATTACGTTATCTTTCCTCTCTGAAATAAGCTAATCTGCAATTAATAAAATGTGGTTGACAAGTAGATCTGATCTATGGATGGACCTTGCCTGTAGTTTAATACCTACTTTATTTTTCCATTACAGGATATTTGTGAAGATATATCTGATCATGTTGAACAAATTCATGCTCTACTAGAGACTGAGTTTTCCCTGAAGCTTCTCTCATACTCTGTCAATGTGATAGTCGATATCCATACAGTACAACTACTCTGGCACCAGCTCCGTGTTTCTGTTCTGGTTCTGAGAGAGCGCATTCTCCAGGGGCTACAAGACGCCAATGGAAACTACACCAGACAGACTGATATTCTGCAAGCATTTTCTGAAGAGGCAAAGGAGGTATAGTAACTCAATTCAGCATTTTTGATAATTTTATCTGTATTTGAAGAAGCTTGTCCCTGTTGCACATTTTAAATTGCTAGGTTGATAATTTTAAGTGTAGCTCAATGTATAGACATTTAATGCTACTTTTGTAAGAACCTATCTTGAGTGTTTTCAGTTAGTATCTGTTCGATCCAGACTAAGAGAAGAACCAGTAAGACCAGCTTTCAGAAATGTCGTATTAGTGGTAAATAAAGTTATCTCCTGGTTTAAATAATTTTCATAAAGGAATGGAAACATTTACAGAGCAGTATCTAGCTGCTCTTGAATTTAAAGGTCACATGCAATTCAAAACCCAATTTTTATGTGCAATAATTTCTTCAATATAAAGCTTGAACATTTCTCTTCTTGCGTACAGAAACAGGAAGTTTGCACAATGTTTTCCCAAACTTTCCAGGTTGTATCAACATTGCTTTAAAGCGGAGAACATGGACTTTTATTTGAGTGTGATTTTGCAGTATGCCTCTAAACAATCACGTTTTGCCTGAGAAACAATTATGCATGAATCAAACATTTTTTTTTCTCCAATGGAGAGTTGAATTCACATACATGTAAATGGTTTGTAAATCTGGATTCATTTAACTATATTGCCTTTTTCAAGAAATGAATCATAGAATCACCAGGATTGGAAAAGACCTCTAATATCATCCAGTCCAACCATCCACCTATCAGCAATATATCCCACTAAACCATGCTCCTCGGTAGAACACCTAAATGTTTCTTAAACACCTGCAGGGTCGGTGACTCCACCACCTCCCTGGGCAGCCTGTTCCAGAGCCTGACCACTCTTTCAGAGAAGAAGTATTTCCTAATGTACAACCTGAATTTCCCCTGGTGCAACTTGAGGCTGTTCCCTCTAGTCCTATTGCTAATAACGTCAGAGAGGAGGGCAACTCCCACCTTGCCACAACCTCCCTCTGCTCAAACAGGGTCACCTAGAGTAAATTGCATGAGATCACCTCCAGGCAGGTTTTGAATATCTGCAGAGAAGGAGACTCCACAACATCTGAGGGCAACCTGTTCCAGTGTTCTGTGCTCTCAACCTGCTGGTAATGCTCTTCCTAGTGCAGCCCAGGATATCATTGGCCTTCTTGGCCACAAGGGCGATTGATGGCTCATGGTCAACTTGGTGTCCACCTGGACCCATAGATCCTTTTCTACAGAGATACTTTCCAGTAGGTCAGCCCCAAAGCTTGTGCAGGACCCTGAACTTGCCTTTGTTGAACTTCATGAGATTCTTCTTCACCCAACTCTCCAGCTACTCAGATTTCTCTGAAAGTCAGCACAGCATTCTGAAAAATATCAGCAAACCCTGGTTTCATATGAGCAGCAAACTTGCTGAGGGTGGACCCTGTCCCGTTATCCAAACAACTGACGATTGAGATGAACGAGACTGTACCCAGTATTGACCGCTGGGGGGCATCACTGTCTGGCTTCTGCGACCTATTACAGAGGAAGTCAAAAGCCCCGTAAAGATGTCCTTAATTTCAGATCTCTGAAGTTTAAAGAGAATGTGCATATCTTTCTGCTCCCTTTTGAGTTTTTATGTCTTTGCTACAACAAAGTGGGTGGCCCTGAAATCAATATTCAGACATGCCCAGGCCCACCTTCCACACCCCCTCTTCCTGATATGTGTGTATCTGATGCTTCAGATTCAGTTTCTCCTTTGCTGTTGATGGTAAATCTTCTCTGCCAAGTGTGGAAGAAATTGATGCTTGTCTGAACATCCAGAGTGGTGACTTAAGGTGAAATCATTATTTTTTGGCATGAGTGTGGTGATTTCAAGACCTAAGAAAAGGGCTGATTCAGATACTATGAAACAGAAAATGTCCCATATGGCTCTTATTACAACTGCTATTAAAAATGTCCTAAAAAAGGGGAGGACTGACTGGAGAGGGATGGATTATTTTTCAGTGCTTTTTTTTTTTTTTTTTTTTTTTGCCAGATTGACTTGCATGGTAATAAAAAACAATGCAGTATAGCCTATCATAATTCTTTAATTTCTCTCAGCTAAAGCATAAATAGTGTATGGTAAAATTAATGGCTAGCAATAGCAGGAAAATATATCAATATTAAGTTTCTATTCTAATGCTTGAATACATTCCCAGAAATTGCTCTGTAGATTTTAATCTTCTTTTAACCTATCTATTCAAGATTTTCATCAAATATAGTGGTAGTGGCTTTATTTGACTGAAGAAAATAAATAAAAGATAATAAAAGATAACATAGAGAAAATCGTATCTGGTCTCACCTACACCCCCGGATCCTTCCCCGGATAGGTCTATGTTGTGTGACTACTAAATGACTCACAGTGTAAGGAGTACATCTAGTAGGGGGTTTTCATGCATCTGTGGATAGTGAAACTGCTTGAGCAAACCAAGAATACTTTACCCGAGCAGATAACCCTTCCTTACAGAAGCATTTTCTTAATTCAGTTCTTGAGGAATATGAACAAGGAATTAAAGTTTATTTTTTCACCTAAGAAGACCTAGAAGTTGTCATGTTTGGAATGAATAGAAGAAAATTTTTACACAAAGCAAAGATTTCTATTTTGGAATTCACTACGTCACAACACTTAGAAGTAGAAAGTATATGTGGGTTTAAAAAGAAATTGAAAAACTAAGGAAAGATAGGAACAATGATATCCACTGCATGAGGAAATTCTTACGGTCCTCATTAGAAGAAGCTGAGGGTGCAGGTAGATAAACTTTGTGTGAAAGGGTCACATGCATGTATATATATACGCACATCCTGTAGCTTAGCTGGCAGAAAGTGGCAGAAAATATTTAGAAGTGATTGCAAGCACAGTATACTAGTCTAGATGGAAATTGAATCTGAGCCAGCAGATCAAATGTTTTCTGTAGTCCATGAACCTATCATTTCACCAAATGTTTGGCTTAATCCTTAAGTCAGCCATCTTCTTTGTAAATGTGAGAGTGGCTCAGGCTGCCAGTGTTAACTGAGGAACTCCATGGAAGTGATGTACCAAGGTTTCTTTTGTGCTCTGTGAGACAATTGCATCTTGGTAAGTCATATCACTGCTCCTGCAGCTCTCATAGTATACAGACAATTTTCTGGGCAGGGAACAGTCCTGACTGGGCTCTATTTATACCATTTTGGAAAGCATACAGCACAGTCTGTACTGACTTGCTTAGGAACACAACTAATTAGCTGGGAAGGCAGTAACTGTGCTTCTGGCTATCTTGGTGCCAGCAAGAAGAGGTACATGAGATTTCACACTTTGAAGAAATAATAGAATAAAAACCAATGGGGCAAGCTGCTATGATAGGGTGGCCAAATTGAGGAAATAGTTTTTTAAATAAGAACTTTAAAAATTAATATTTTGAAGGACTTTTTCCCCTTTAGGAACTACCCAGGGATAGCTACGAAGGAAAGAAAAATCAGTTCAGTGTAGCCTAAGTGCTTCCTAGCTGAACCTAATCTATGATTTGTATTTCATAATTGATAAAAATAGGAAATATGGAAAGGGCCAGTGTAAGTCCACGTTAATATACTGTGAATTTGAATGTTCTCAAACAGTTGAGAAATTCATAGTAGAAATATCTTGCTAATTAATTTAACTTATTTGAAAGAGTAAAAAAAATGCAGAATTGTTCTGGATCAAATATAAATACAAGAAGGTTTTGGAAATACAGCCTACAGAGTTTTACAGGAAATATTACTATGTGGAAACAGACAGATTTTTTTAAGTAAGTCATTCCTCTTGGTAGCTGTACAAATAATTAATAGAATATTTTCCTGAAATAAAAACAATAATAAAACTATGGTAATACTGGCATTAAATAATGCTCATCTGAAGCACACATTTAAATGGCTGCCTGGGAAATGACCAAGCAAAATGGTCTAATGAATGTGATTGTTAACTTTATTAAGATTCATAAACACTTTTTAAGAGACGAAGGAATAGAGCTCATTACTCAGGAAAAATGAAGGCCCCTTAGGCCTTTGGGAAGGGGTTTGATTTATATGTGGCCTTACAGTTTCTAATATTTTCCTGACATTAGAGGAAAAATGCAGCTGTAATACTACTCATTGTTTAGTCATTATTTTCCTTAATAAATGCAGCTCTGAAATGGAAATTTGACAGTTTTATAGAAACTTCCCTTTTTAATTCTGGATTATTGATGATGAACAGTTTGTGGCATAGGTTCTACATCTGGATATAATATCCTAAATAAAAAATATTTTCGAAGTCCAAGATTTCAGTTGATAAATATTTTTCTAATCTATCTTTTCTACGAATAACATTTTTAGTAAGAGGAATTTTTTGTATGTTACTTTGACTAATGTAAGTGGGGTGGGCAGAGTACAGAGCTCAAACATTATGTTTGTAGAATATTGCAAACAATAGCCTTCTTTATTGAGAATCTTCTGGTTCAAACCATAGTCCAAGTGGCTTATTGTGAGATTGTAGGAGTAACTGCACCTTCTTTAGGTAAAACTTTGCCTTAAAAATATCTATTATGTAGGCCAAACCAGGGAAAAAAGACAAGCATACAAATTTAGCTTCCTAGAGTTAGAACCCTAAAATATGAATTTCTGCCTTTTGTGATGTTTTTAAATAGTTGTTGTAACCACTTGACGTAAAGTTTTGTTTTATTTTTCTTAGATCAACTTTTCTGTTTCTTGCTTGTTCAGTGATTAATGCTTTACTGGATCTTAGGCAGTGAAAAATAAAGCTGATAGTTCATTACCTTATGTGTAACATATGAAATTAAACTTCTAAACAGTCTCATTTCTTTGTCTATTTCAGGATCGTCTTGACTCTTTAACTGAAGTTGATGATTCTGGACAGCTAACTATCAAATGTTCTCAAAATTACTTGTCATTGGATTGTGGTATTACTGCATTTGAACTATCTGACTACAGTCCAAGTGAAGATTTGCTTGGTGCTCTAGATGATATGTCCTCCAGCCAAGGTAAAGCAAAATCATTTGAATCGTGGAACTACAGTGAGATGGATAAGGACTTTCCAGGACTTATCAGAAGTGTGGGTTTACTTGCAGTAGCAACAGATTCCATTGCTCCTCAGTGTAATGAAGCATTAAATGAGAAAAAAAACCATTTACTTCTTGCATCAGAAGATGGAGATGAAAGCAAGGACAGGAAAGGACCACATGAGCTTTCACAGTCTCCTTCTGTTAATTCTTCTGTTACTAAAGGACCTTGCTCTGAAGATGGCATCTCATCAACTGAGAGCAAAACAGTTTCTGCACAAAAGAAACCAGAATACAATTTGCCACAACTCAGTGGTGAAAAAATCAAACAACTTCACTGTGAAAACTCAAATTCTAAGAGATCCATAAGAGACTGCTTTAACTATAATGAAGATTCCCCTACACAGCCTACTTTGCCAAAAAGAGGTCTGTTTCTGAAAGATGATGTATTTAAAGACTATATGGAAGCCAATGATTTTAACAGGCAAATCTCTCAGATAGTAAAGAATGAAATGAGTAGAAGTACACCCTCACTGTTAGATCCACCAGACAGGTCCAAACTTTGCCTAGCTTTACAGTCAACCTATAGTAGTCCATCTGCCATTAGTCAGTCTTATGATTGCTTAAATAAAATAGGTGATAGAAACCTTGAGAACACAATAAATAATCACTTTAAGGACAGTCCTGTAAGTCTAGGAAAACCTGCTTATTACACCTGTAAAGAAAAATCAAAGCACAAGAAGTCTCATGACACTCCAGAGAAAGTGAAAGCTGGCAGAACAACTGTACGTATGTGTAAAACAGCTCCATCTATAGAAGTAAAAAAAAGAGGACGTTCTCTACAAAATGGAATTACTTCTCACAATTCTCAGTCTCTAGAGGGCACAGAAACTGATTCTACTTCTGCATCATCAGATTCTTGTAATCAGGGAGACCCAAATGGACAATCACAAGGTAAAATTGAGCCTTTTAGTTCACCATGTAGCCAAAAGAGTGCTTCCTCAACTGGTTCTGAACGTATCAACTCATCACCTCTTTTAGTGAGAAGAAAGAAAAATAAAAGTTTATCCTCATCACCAAGTTATAGTCATACAAACAGTAAAGATGGTGAGGTCTGGTATGGTTCTGATGAATACTTAGCACTTCCTTCACATCTCAAACAGACTGAAGTGTTAGCTTTAAAACTAGAGAATTTGACAAAGCTGCTCCCTCAAAGGCCCAGAAGAGAAACTATTCAAAATATTGATGACTGGGAGTTGTCAGAAATGAACTCAGATTCAGAAATGTATCCAACATACCAGGTAAAAAAACACAAAAAAATGGGTGGAATTTCACCAAGCTCTTCAAGTGATATAGTATCTTCCTTGGGTGACAGCATTGAATCTGGGCCTCTGAGTGATATTCTCTCTGATGAAGATCTTTCTATGCCTGCGTCTTGCATTAAAAAATATATTGAAGGAAAGTTGGAAAGGACTGCTGCCATTCAGCCCACTGAAAATGAAACTTCTGCCTCAAATAAATCAGCTTTAATTCGTCAACTCATGCAAGATATACAACATCAAGAGAATTATGAGACCATATGGGAAAAAATTGAGGTAAGTTCATAATCCTGTGTTTTTGTGCTGTGTTTTTAATAAGCCTGTACATAGAGATGGAGCTGGGAGCAAGGGAAAATCTGCTTTGTTTTTCTTTTAATGATGAAAATAGTCTCTACTGACCAATAGAAGTAGACAACAGTAATGATCATTGTGTTTATAACTGGCTGCGGCTAACCTTAATTATACAGAATTTGACTATTTTACTTACACCAATGCCTTTAAACTTGACAAAAGGTACTGCACAAAGACAGCAGAGCTTCTTTTGGCCAAGATTATGTGCATAATAGGTTATTTTTGGAAGCATTTGAAAATCAGGGATCATTTTAGTAAAATGATGCTTTGTAGTGCCTATTTCATATTGCCTATTTTCTTTATCAAAAAAAAAAAAAAATTGCTTTAGTCCAAGAATATGGGGATAATTTTCTTGACTCCTGTCACATCATGTATAATAACCTCATTTCATTTTAATCAGTTCTTTTTTTTTTGCAATGATATTCCTCCCAGTGTGGGTGGAACTAAGCATAACAGCTTTTAATTTAACTTAACTTGAGTTGAGATAGGATGGTTTTTTTTTCTTTTTGGCTTCTTGCATCATTTCTGAAGTACCTCTTCTTCAGAAAGGGCAAAAGGTTGCAGGTGTTAACACTATTATGTTAACATTATTATTCTGTTGTTATTATTCTGTCTTCTGTTTATAGAACTAAAAAATGATTAATTTTTCAATACAAGAGCTTTTACTGAGATAATTCCTGCCTCAGTGATACTATGGTGCCTTGCTGAGCAACTTTAATTTGACGTAAGTAATAGAAAAGTAGAAAATTCCTCTGTTATGTGAGGTTATGAAAAATTGCAAAGAAAATCTTTCTACCATACGTGTGCCACGACAGTCGTTTCTTTTGCCAGATCTCCTGTTTCATAAATCCCAAAACCGAATAGGAAAAGTGTACCATTACTTCTTAATTATCATCATTTGGCATTTAGTTCAGTTCTGTTATTTAATAAATCTCCAATCCCAGAAAGAGGATTCCTAATTGCACGAATACGTGTCTTAGTAGTAATTCAAATCTTTTTTTTTTTTTTTTTATTGGTAATTCTATACTACCGAAGTCGGGTATGAAAGGAGAAGTTAATTAAGAAGAAGCAAGCTCATGCATGTTTGTGATCCACTTACATTGTGGAATATGTCTAGTCTAATACGTTTTATTTATTGAGATTGTAAAACAAAACTAAAAAAATTAACCTTTCCTTTTTGGAGAACAGCAGCTTTGAAACAACTGGCAGCCTCAAAATCATTGGAAGTCATATTTTAGCTATTTTAATAGCGTGAAGAAAGTGGTTTCAAAATTTTATACTGATGGGAATAATTTTGAATTAGTATAAATCTGGAAATATCTTGATAGTAAGCAATTTGCTGAATGTATGCTAAGACTTTTTCATTGTCTCATTTATATGGAATATAATCATCTGTGGAAATCAGTCAAACGTATTTTTTCATACTTCCAAATTATGCAGATGCCCTTGCACAGGTACTGTCATACTGTTAATCTTCCTGATTATCCACAGACAGAATTCTGCTTGACTGGCCTAATTGCTGTTGAACTGGAACACTTTCTTTGCTTGTGACAAACACTACATATTTCTGCCATATTTTGTGCTGTAGTGCAGTTAATTCTTTGGCACATACTTCTTACTTAGGTAGTACTGGGTATCTCCATTCTGTGGTATGTTTTTGTGGCAGTTCTGTGTACATTTCTGAAATTATATTTTGGAGATAAATGTGAGAATGAATGATAGATAGAGAACGTTCCTTTTGTTAAGATGTAATTTTACACTAAAAATAGCATTAAATCGCTTTTAGTAGCTACCCTAAATTAATTTTAGAATGCAGATTTAGGTTGGTAGTTTCTATTATACTAACTGGAAAATGAAAAGATTTGACAGCATCATTCCTGCAGGCAAAATCACTGGCATAATTTGCAGTAAGACTGTTCAGCCGGGAGGAGGCTCAGGGGATCTTATTAATGTGTATAAATACCTAAAGGGAGGATGCAGAGAGGATGGGGCCGGGTTTATTTAAGTGGTGCCCAGTGACAGCACAAGAGGCAATGGGCACAGAGTGGAACAGAGGAGGTTTTATCTGAACATCAGGCAACACTGTACCGTGTGGGTAACAGCAGAGGCACAGACTGACTAGAGAGGCTATGCAGTCTCCTTGGAGATCTTCAAAAGCTGCATGTGCAGCTGCCTGTTCTCGGTGTCTCCATTTGAGCAGGGGTTGGACCAGATGGATCCAGAGGTCCCTGCCAACCTCAACCATTTTAGAACTCCACAGTATCAGTTTTGAAAGAAAGTTTACTTTCTTTGATAAAACTATTTTTTCCTTAAAATCATACTAATAATCAATATATTCTTTTCATTTTTATGTGCAAAATGAAAAATTGGAAGATCATCTTAGGGATGATATTGTAATAATACATTTTAAATCACCTCAGTAATAAGATAGTAATGACAATAAAAAACATTTTTTCAACCAGCTTTATCTTTTCCTCTAGAAAGTAGTACTAGAATGACTGTTCTGACATCTTTGTCCTGTAATCAGTGTTCACTCATAATCCCATTCTATCTGATTTTTGAAGGCATTATTATAAAGGGTGGAAAGGTAACCATGTGCAATACTGGGCATTTAAATGAAGATATGTTGGCTTTGCAGGCCTCAGTGTTTATTGTATGGAGAAAATTGCCAAATTTTTCCCATTTACAGACTTGGAGCTTGTTTTATTGCAAGCTCACTTTTTGCAAGAGTCAGACGAATACATGAATTTCTCTGAAAGCAGCAATCTGATATCTGTTGATCCCATCTTTTCATGAATTTCACCAAACTCTGGTGGCTCTGTCTTTTGTCGCAGGAGTTCAGTCTGGTACTGGTTACTCACCTTCTCGACACATTTTTTATGTTGTGGATTAGAGTATGCACCAGGGATCCTACAGTGAAGAGTTTTTGCAAGTCTTTGTGTTGCCTTTCTGGGTCCAGTCAGGGGCACTGTCACCCTTGTGCAGCCATTTGTCCCCTCTGCAGCCAAGATCTCTTAGTGGAGCAGAGATTAAAAACCTCTTTTCTGAGTTATTAGAATAATAGGATTAATTTTCCTGTGTGGGGAGAACTAAGGTTTGGTGAAATATGCAGTCTACAAAAGAGAGTGTCATATCGGAGCTAAACTTGTTAGTGACAAATAACCTATGTGTTTTTGTGGGAAATACTTCTATTTTAGAGGGTAGTGACAAGAGGTGACTAAGCTGTAGGCTTCTGCAAATGGTTTGATGGGCTCAGTAGAGCAAAATACATGTTGGAGATAGAGTTGGGAGTCCGTTTAGGTAGTGGAGAGATGGCTGGAAAATATCTGGAGAACTGAATTTTTATTGTTTATATTGATAGAAGACACAGTTACTTCTGGGCAGAAAATGAGATGTAAACTTTGCATTGGTATAGTTAATGTAGAAGCTGGATTGCTGTAAGAGAAGCAAAGTTTACTTGTATTTGGAGATGATTTTCATCATGAGGGCAAAGAGCATGTACAGGGGACAAATGAAGTTTGGCCATGGTGCTAAGGTTACTAAAAAAACTTGTAGAAAATGATAATGCTGATAAGGCTTAGTAACAAAGAAAAACAGAACATGAACCAGTAATGTCAGAACAGGTGAAAAAAGCAAAGATAATTGACAAGGGACAGGACTCGCTTCTTTTGGATTACCAGATAAAGGATTTTTCAAGTGTTGTAGTGCTCTCCTCAGCCTTCTTTCAATAAATTATGCAAAATTGCTTTAATACTGACCCCCTTAAGATAAATGGATTGCATATTTTTCCTAATAGTAAAGTGGTTGTCAACATTTTTTCATTTATAAATCTTACTGTCCTGCTTCATAGTATACTGAAATACTGCTCTTTGCTGATGAGCAATTTGCAAAAACAAAGATCAACAAAAAAATTACCAACAGAAATACAACACCAAGTAAAAAGGTATCAGATCCAGAAATACCCTGACAACTCTGCATCTTCTCAGCAGTTTTGCTGCTTTGTGCAGCATAACTGTGGATGTCGCATCATATTTTGTGAGTGAAGAACTATTTTGTTGCTTTTGATCCAATAATACTCCCCTGCTTAAAAGGCCCACCCCTCAGCTTACAAGCTGGTTAAACTATTATTAAGCAATAATGCATATGGAATTCACACTTCCACTCAAATACTTCTTACTAAAAAAATGATATTGAAATACAGTGAACATTTGGGTTTCTTACAGTTTGCTTGAATTTAAACAGCTCTTCTGTGTGCATTCACTTTTCCTTGGCATTTGCTTTATAACTGAGTGAGTTTGTCACTGGGAATCTTTGCAAAACCAGCAACTACTATGCAAGCTGTGCAAATTCTGAATTGGTAACTTCACATCTAAAACTGACTGCAGGAATTATATATTGTGAAGCACATGCTTGTTCAAAACTGTTTTTAAATTCCCTGTGTAAAGACCTCCAAATTTTAGTAATTTAGCAATGATTTCAGGGTTTGTCTTCACTAGTATATAGAACTGATTGCAAGTGATGTTCTACATCAACTGTTTGGCTCACATCTGATGCGAAACCGTTAGCTCTGAACACCTCATGATTCTTGCTGTGTATGCAGCCAAACTCCACATCCCAGTCCTCTTGGTTTCAGTTTGAGATAACATCTGAGAAACTCTGTTAACTAGTTAATGTATTGATTTTTTTATTATATTGATTTGATTTTTTTTTCACTCCTTGAAGTGCCATCATTATCAAACAGAAAGCTGTTGAATTGACCCTTGTGTTTTCTATTGTTCCCTTAAACATGGTTATATACAGAGGGGTAAGAAAGAATGCTCATTGCTTTCTATTTTCATAGAACTGCGCCTTTCCCAATGCTTTAAGGTCTAGCTGTTCTGTTACATAATACACTTAGGCTCCTGGATATACTAATGTTTTATGTATTTTCTGCGAGAGAGTACAGGATATTCCAGAAAGATACAGTACAGCAGAGTCCCCATGGTCTAGTCTAAATAATTAATTATTTAAGTAATACATTGTTGCTAACTTCCAACTAAATTAAATTCCAGTCTATCTACTGTTGTTAATGCATCATTTCCTTAAAATGTGTACATGCTGGAGATGAGTCAGAGCAAGAGAAATGTTCAAGGGTCTAGAGAGGATTAACTTGAGAGGAAAGATCAAGTCCACTTATGTAAGATTATTGCATAACTCTTCAGAATATGTTCATATCCTTTTCTTTTTGTATGTCTTTATGTGCTTTGACAGCAACTGGTTGTTATTCCTCCATCCTTTCCAGTACGTTAGGATCAGAAGTGAAACATTAAAGCATGCTGACTCTTAAATCATATTTGTCATCATTAAGCATCAGAGTGAATATGATTCGTGGCAAATGTGGACAGAAAACTGTCTCTTAGAGGTTTATTTCAGACTGTCTGTAGGCTTGCACAGGTTTTTGAAAGTTGTCTTAAAAGCAACCAGAAAGACAAATAAATGTTCATCCTTGCCTTAGATTTTGGAGCGCAGATGATAATCCTAACAAGGACCTGAACTATCCTTAGCTAACAAAACTTACATCTTATCTGAATATTCCTTTATTGTTAGCAAAGACATTTTTTGAACCCTGATTTCAGGTAGATCAAATAAGTTTACCAGAATGAGGACTAGATTTGCTTCTACTTTCCGTTGGACAATCTTTGGAAACTTCACAGAGCATGCTGACCAAGATAGAGCCAACAAGCAAACAGAGATGTAGATGTGTGTAGATATTCAAGTTGCAGAAACTTAATAATTTTTCCTGATGATGCCAACATCTGACTACAGGAGTGTTTCCTTACTATGCTGTATGAGACCAAAGACACCCAGAATCATTTGAAACATAAATACTGCTACACTATAGCAGTAACTGAAGCTCAGGAGCTACCATAAAACTAGCTCAGATAAGTCCAAACCAGGTTCAACTTGTGCATTGCAGTACAAATTTGTCACAACTCTGCTGAACTAGAGAAAACAAGAGAAAATTGTAAATTTGTTAAAAACAGCAAAGCTTCTAGAGTTAAAAACAAAGAATAAAAAGACAACAGACAAAAGACCAGAGATTGTTATTTTATTCTGTAAAGGCTTCCAAATTTTGGTGGGGAAGAAAAAAAAAAAAGTAACTCAGAATTAGGGTTTAAAGAGGGTAAAAAGGACTGCCCACTAGAGACCACAGGGGAAAAAAAAATAAAAAATTAAAGGGAAGGTAAATAAATTAGGAGGCAAAAGAAAAGCAATCAATCAGTGGAGGAAGTAATAGTGACATGATTTTTTTGTACACTGCAGGTGAACAAAAATTGAGTGCATAACAGGACATGAAATTGAGGAACTGGAGAAATAATAATGGAGGAAAGTAAGAGATGACAAATCTTTATTTCTCCCTGCTGCTGTCATACTTACAGAATAGTGGCAATCATTGCTTTCCCTGTTTTAGTATTTAAACAAAGAAATCTTAGCTGCAAAACAAGTTCATAGGTCAAAGAATTTAAATATCTCTTGTGAGGTGGCAGATGTAACCTCTTCTCACCAATTAACCTGACTCGATAGGAATTGCTGAATTCTACTTTCTGATTTTGAGGGGAAATCACGGTCATTGTATCTTAATTCATGTCAAGGATTTAGCAGAGGTCAGTACATTCAGCAGTTACTCATAAGCAAATAGCATCTGCTCTATTTTAGTAAAAAAAAGTGGGTTGTTTTTTTTTTTTTTTCCTTCAATAGGAAAACTTTTAGATATGGTAATATATCACCCTCTTGAGGCCAGTTATTGTTACAGCACCTATTTAATAGAAAATTAATTTGCTTCTCAGACGAACAAGATTTGTGTAACTTTATAGTCAGATTTGTTAGAAATTCAGAAATTAAATAATTGTAAACAATAATCTTTCATCCTTATGAATATTCATCCTTAGGAGGATATTTTTACTTTAGTGTAGGTTCCAACTATTTTTGCTTTGTATTTTATTCCAATGAATTTAATGTTGAAATGTCATTCTGATTTAAAATAAAAGCATGAACACGTCTATTATTAAACTTTAAAAAATATAACCTGCGCCTCCATTTCTATTGTGGAAGTGTACTATTTCACTTCACAGATATTGTGAAATATATTTCAAAAATAAACTCTATTATCTGCAAATAATAAATGTCTTACTGAAAATATATCTGCTATTTTTATTATCATTTAGAGAACTTTACTTACATCACATACATAAGCAGTGATTAATATGACTTTCTGATTTTCAGGCCAAGAACATTGTGCCTTTCTGCCTTTCTCCAACACTTTCCAGCTAGCTTACTGAAAATGATACATAAAATATAATTAATTAATCTTTTATTACAAAGGCACTGGGAATCTTTGAAGTTGATTTTGTGCCATTTGCTGAAAGTCTCAGTTTGGTTAATGTCATTATTTTATCATGGTTTGTTCTTTATTTGGGAAAAGGTAAATTGTTTGCAACTGCCCAGACAACTTTCAAACCTCTTTTAAACTGAAATCATGCAATAGGCCCACTCTGCATTTAGGCTACAGGAACAACCATGGTATATGTACATCACATCCAATTTCAAAGGAATTAAATGCTGGGGGAGTGAGGTCAGTTTCCAAGAACTATAGGATCAAACAGTAAGGAAATGCTAGGACTGGTGGGAGGAGGCACTCGGGCGGTGCCAGTTGAGTCCTGTGGTGCTGCCCAGCGCATGTGCAGGTCACAGCTGACCCTCAGCAGGATGAACAGCTGCACATGGGTGTCCCACCCCCAGGCTCCATCTGACGCCTAGATATTCAGAGCATGCCAAGCAAGAAATGATGGCCATCCGTAACTGCGTATTTTTTTTCTGAGCAAAATAAAGTTGTCTAATATATTACAGAAGCCATTATATGGAAAAATTGCAAATGAAGGTTAGTTCATCTTTTGGATGCAGTTCAGTTTATAATCAAAAATACATACATAAGCTGTAAAACAATCTGAAAATAAGGTATGTTGCCAAAACAACATTTAAAATAATTACGTGAAGAGGCAACGCAGTACTTCCAAGTACCCTTACATCACCATAAGTTGCTTCAACATCGATAGTTATATTGACAGCATTTTTAGAAAAAGCGTAGCAGGCAACTAAAAATGTGGATGCTGACTACATACATGGAGTTTGGATCAAGGTTGCTACACAACAAACATTTCATATTGAAAGAATAGGGACTGTTCTGATCAGAACATTTTGCTTTAGGTTTTTCTGTAGAATAAATAACAAATCTTAGGAACAGCAGATCCTGAACTAACATATATTTTCTGTTGTAGTTTAGAGTTTTTAACATTGGACAAAAGGAGAATTTGGGACCATAAAATGGATGTGAATATGTGAATATATCACAGCAATAAGCCCCTATCCTGTAGCCAGGACATAACTCATTTTGGTGCCTTTATACCCTCTCTAAACTCTAATTCTGAGTTACTTTGTTTTTTTTTTTTAAACCAAAATTTGGAAACCTTTACAGAACAACTGTTTTTACCAGTTCCCCTTTATCCAGACCACTCTGCCCTCTCCTGCACTGTGCCCAGGATCCCTCCAGAACCCACACCCTGCTTTCAGCTGCAACTGCAGAGCTGAAGTTTCCCTTTTGGGGTGTAGCTAACATGATCTGTCTTCTCTCAGGCATATTTGCTGCTTTTATCCTTCCCTTTGTACATCTCTGGCTACAAATATCTGGAGGCTGTGATCATAACTTGCTCCCTGGTTTATCAGCTGAGTGAGTCCAAGTGTATGTGACCTAAAAAGATCCACATCTCTTGGCTGTTCTTTACATAGGGCAAGTCTTTGACTTAGGATCACATGAGGTTATAATATAAAAAAGCCTGAGCTTGAGATACTTGATGCTCTAACACATATGAGAAACTTAAACTTATCTTCTACTGGAACACATTTTGGGCACATATCTTTTTTATGTAGAAAATAAATGACTCAGAAACAGTTATTTTAAGAGTAGTGAAAGCTACTGGGAGACATGATCAGTAATAGGCATTGCTATCTGTGAATGAATATATGTTGAGAAACAGTGTGTAGCATTGACCAGACCATTCAAGGACCAGATTTAGATGATCATTCAGAAGTTTGTGCATTGTTCAGGCCTCACTCACAGCATCACCGTTGCTGACTGCACTGCCTTTAATTCTTTTGTGTGTCAATTTCATTTCCATTAGCTTGTTTATTTTGTTTTGTTTAGCCATTCTTTCCTTGTCCTCCTTTTCAAGGATCTTGGTATTCTTTAACTCTTGTATTTGTCCTTTCTGCTGGTCATATCGTTCACTCCATAGTTTCAAACTATTTTCCCAAGAACCTCTTCCCATTCTACCTCAAAATTTCATCAGAGGACAGATTAGGGACGCTGAACAAGGCAAGTGAAATAATCATGCCAGTGCAGACTTACTTATACTGCAGAGGCTTTTTGACAAGGCAGAACTGGTAAGTGGAGAGTATTTACTTCCTTAACCAATAATTCTGTGTCTGGAAAATCCAGTGAGTCTAGCACTTAAGCAGTCAAAGTCTGGGGCCTGGTGGCCAGTATTACAGCAGTGCATGAGGCTGCGATCTGCGCGGTGCTTGCAGGCAGTGCGCCTGGCCTCCAGTGTCGCGGCAGAGCTCTGCCAGGTGAGGCTGCAAGTGCTGCTCTTGAGGCCACGAGTAGGGCAAGCCTTGGCTGATCTGAATGAAATATTGCCTTGAAAATAGCCCGGTTCCCAGTTGTGATGCATGTTAACTTAGGAGGCAGATAGGCAAAAGAATTTCCTGTCATCTAATATGTGTTGATGTATGTGAAATTTTTCCATGCAAAGAAAGATATGCTAATTATTTATTTGATTCCCAGGAGTGCTTTGAATCCCATACCGCTTTTGAGATACAGAACTGATCTGTACTTTTGCAGCATGAACTCTCTCTTCACTGGAAGCCTGAAGCCTTACTGGCATTACAGCTGTTAACGTTGGGTCTCTGTTAGAAAGCCTGGTCATATCAGAGTGAGAGATCAGCAGCCATTTTGTATGCTTGGCATTACTGCCTTCTGAGCAGATGGCATCTCTGGAGGTTTACAACCAATCCATATTGCTGTTAAGTTCACACCAGATGATTCCTTAAATGTTGAATGTGTCAGAGAGTTTTCCCGTTCCCCTCCCTTCTCTGCAATGGTCCTCTCCACTCTTTAACACTTGCATAGGCATGAGGACCTTTTCTATGCCACTGTATGGCATACAAGTGCATACATGTTTGGCCTCAAGGCTGATTGGATCTTGTGATCTCTCCCCAGCAGTGTCCTTCCAGCCCACTGATTTTGCCTCTAGGCTGTAGGTGTTCACTGGCCATCAGAAGGCTGGGGAAGTGCTATCAGCAGTGCTGGAAGCTTGTCTGCTATCTATGAAAACACCACTCAGGAATAGGGCTTTGGAAGACTTTGGCATACTTTCCTGTAACTATCTTTAGTTTTGCTCCAGAGCCTATCTGCTGATACTGTCAAGGTCTCTTCTTAGATCTTGTAAGTTTCAAATAATGTTGGAGGGCTTGTGGTGGTTCTTTTAAATAGAAAGTAGATCTTCACCTTGAACAAAGGCAAGACGAGGCATAGAGTAAGGAAAGAATCAGATTTATGGCACAATGGAAAGGTTTAAGTAATGTAGAGAGATACATTCATGAAAGATTCTTAAGACATAGATTAGTGTAACCTGCTCTTNGCCAGATTGACTTGCATGGTAATAAAAAACAATGCAGTATAGCCTATCATAATTCTTTAATTTCTCTCAGCTAAAGCATAAATAGTGTATGGTAAAATTAATGGCTAGCAATAGCAGGAAAATATATCAATATTAAGTTTCTATTCTAATGCTTGAATACATTCCCAGAAATTGCTCTGTAGATTTTAATCTTCTTTTAACCTATCTATTCAAGATTTTCATCAAATATAGTGGTAGTGGCTTTATTTGACTGAAGAAAATAAATAAAAGATAATAAAAGATAACATAGAGAAAATCGTATCTGGTCTCACCTACACCCCCGGATCCTTCCCCGGATAGGTCTATGTTGTGTGACTACTAAATGACTCACAGTGTAAGGAGTACATCTAGTAGGGGGTTTTCATGCATCTGTGGATAGTGAAACTGCTTGAGCAAACCAAGAATACTTTACCCGAGCAGATAACCCTTCCTTACAGAAGCATTTTCTTAATTCAGTTCTTGAGGAATATGAACAAGGAATTAAAGTTTATTTTTTCACCTAAGAAGACCTAGAAGTTGTCATGTTTGGAATGAATAGAAGAAAATTTTTACACAAAGCAAAGATTTCTATTTTGGAATTCACTACGTCACAACACTTAGAAGTAGAAAGTATATGTGGGTTTAAAAAGAAATTGAAAAACTAAGGAAAGATAGGAACAATGATATCCACTGCATGAGGAAATTCTTACGGTCCTCATTAGAAGAAGCTGAGGGTGCAGGTAGATAAACTTTGTGTGAAAGGGTCACATGCATGTATATATATACGCACATCCTGTAGCTTAGCTGGCAGAAAGTGGCAGAAAATATTTAGAAGTGATTGCAAGCACAGTATACTAGTCTAGATGGAAATTGAATCTGAGCCAGCAGATCAAATGTTTTCTGTAGTCCATGAACCTATCATTTCACCAAATGTTTGGCTTAATCCTTAAGTCAGCCATCTTCTTTGTAAATGTGAGAGTGGCTCAGGCTGCCAGTGTTAACTGAGGAACTCCATGGAAGTGATGTACCAAGGTTTCTTTTGTGCTCTGTGAGACAATTGCATCTTGGTAAGTCATATCACTGCTCCTGCAGCTCTCATAGTATACAGACAATTTTCTGGGCAGGGAACAGTCCTGACTGGGCTCTATTTATACCATTTTGGAAAGCATACAGCACAGTCTGTACTGACTTGCTTAGGAACACAACTAATTAGCTGGGAAGGCAGTAACTGTGCTTCTGGCTATCTTGGTGCCAGCAAGAAGAGGTACATGAGATTTCACACTTTGAAGAAATAATAGAATAAAAACCAATGGGGCAAGCTGCTATGATAGGGTGGCCAAATTGAGGAAATAGTTTTTTAAATAAGAACTTTAAAAATTAATATTTTGAAGGACTTTTTCCCCTTTAGGAACTACCCAGGGATAGCTACGAAGGAAAGAAAAATCAGTTCAGTGTAGCCTAAGTGCTTCCTAGCTGAACCTAATCTATGATTTGTATTTCATAATTGATAAAAATAGGAAATATGGAAAGGGCCAGTGTAAGTCCACGTTAATATACTGTGAATTTGAATGTTCTCAAACAGTTGAGAAATTCATAGTAGAAATATCTTGCTAATTAATTTAACTTATTTGAAAGAGTAAAAAAAATGCAGAATTGTTCTGGATCAAATATAAATACAAGAAGGTTTTGGAAATACAGCCTACAGAGTTTTACAGGAAATATTACTATGTGGAAACAGACAGATTTTTTTAAGTAAGTCATTCCTCTTGGTAGCTGTACAAATAATTAATAGAATATTTTCCTGAAATAAAAACAATAATAAAACTATGGTAATACTGGCATTAAATAATGCTCATCTGAAGCACACATTTAAATGGCTGCCTGGGAAATGACCAAGCAAAATGGTCTAATGAATGTGATTGTTAACTTTATTAAGATTCATAAACACTTTTTAAGAGACGAAGGAATAGAGCTCATTACTCAGGAAAAATGAAGGCCCCTTAGGCCTTTGGGAAGGGGTTTGATTTATATGTGGCCTTACAGTTTCTAATATTTTCCTGACATTAGAGGAAAAATGCAGCTGTAATACTACTCATTGTTTAGTCATTATTTTCCTTAATAAATGCAGCTCTGAAATGGAAATTTGACAGTTTTATAGAAACTTCCCTTTTTAATTCTGGATTATTGATGATGAACAGTTTGTGGCATAGGTTCTACATCTGGATATAATATCCTAAATAAAAAATATTTTCGAAGTCCAAGATTTCAGTTGATAAATATTTTTCTAATCTATCTTTTCTACGAATAACATTTTTAGTAAGAGGAATTTTTTGTATGTTACTTTGACTAATGTAAGTGGGGTGGGCAGAGTACAGAGCTCAAACATTATGTTTGTAGAATATTGCAAACAATAGCCTTCTTTATTGAGAATCTTCTGGTTCAAACCATAGTCCAAGTGGCTTATTGTGAGATTGTAGGAGTAACTGCACCTTCTTTAGGTAAAACTTTGCCTTAAAAATATCTATTATGTAGGCCAAACCAGGGAAAAAAGACAAGCATACAAATTTAGCTTCCTAGAGTTAGAACCCTAAAATATGAATTTCTGCCTTTTGTGATGTTTTTAAATAGTTGTTGTAACCACTTGACGTAAAGTTTTGTTTTATTTTTCTTAGATCAACTTTTCTGTTTCTTGCTTGTTCAGTGATTAATGCTTTACTGGATCTTAGGCAGTGAAAAATAAAGCTGATAGTTCATTACCTTATGTGTAACATATGAAATTAAACTTCTAAACAGTCTCATTTCTTTGTCTATTTCAGGATCGTCTTGACTCTTTAACTGAAGTTGATGATTCTGGACAGCTAACTATCAAATGTTCTCAAAATTACTTGTCATTGGATTGTGGTATTACTGCATTTGAACTATCTGACTACAGTCCAAGTGAAGATTTGCTTGGTGCTCTAGATGATATGTCCTCCAGCCAAGGTAAAGCAAAATCATTTGAATCGTGGAACTACAGTGAGATGGATAAGGACTTTCCAGGACTTATCAGAAGTGTGGGTTTACTTGCAGTAGCAACAGATTCCATTGCTCCTCAGTGTAATGAAGCATTAAATGAGAAAAAAAACCATTTACTTCTTGCATCAGAAGATGGAGATGAAAGCAAGGACAGGAAAGGACCACATGAGCTTTCACAGTCTCCTTCTGTTAATTCTTCTGTTACTAAAGGACCTTGCTCTGAAGATGGCATCTCATCAACTGAGAGCAAAACAGTTTCTGCACAAAAGAAACCAGAATACAATTTGCCACAACTCAGTGGTGAAAAAATCAAACAACTTCACTGTGAAAACTCAAATTCTAAGAGATCCATAAGAGACTGCTTTAACTATAATGAAGATTCCCCTACACAGCCTACTTTGCCAAAAAGAGGTCTGTTTCTGAAAGATGATGTATTTAAAGACTATATGGAAGCCAATGATTTTAACAGGCAAATCTCTCAGATAGTAAAGAATGAAATGAGTAGAAGTACACCCTCACTGTTAGATCCACCAGACAGGTCCAAACTTTGCCTAGCTTTACAGTCAACCTATAGTAGTCCATCTGCCATTAGTCAGTCTTATGATTGCTTAAATAAAATAGGTGATAGAAACCTTGAGAACACAATAAATAATCACTTTAAGGACAGTCCTGTAAGTCTAGGAAAACCTGCTTATTACACCTGTAAAGAAAAATCAAAGCACAAGAAGTCTCATGACACTCCAGAGAAAGTGAAAGCTGGCAGAACAACTGTACGTATGTGTAAAACAGCTCCATCTATAGAAGTAAAAAAAAGAGGACGTTCTCTACAAAATGGAATTACTTCTCACAATTCTCAGTCTCTAGAGGGCACAGAAACTGATTCTACTTCTGCATCATCAGATTCTTGTAATCAGGGAGACCCAAATGGACAATCACAAGGTAAAATTGAGCCTTTTAGTTCACCATGTAGCCAAAAGAGTGCTTCCTCAACTGGTTCTGAACGTATCAACTCATCACCTCTTTTAGTGAGAAGAAAGAAAAATAAAAGTTTATCCTCATCACCAAGTTATAGTCATACAAACAGTAAAGATGGTGAGGTCTGGTATGGTTCTGATGAATACTTAGCACTTCCTTCACATCTCAAACAGACTGAAGTGTTAGCTTTAAAACTAGAGAATTTGACAAAGCTGCTCCCTCAAAGGCCCAGAAGAGAAACTATTCAAAATATTGATGACTGGGAGTTGTCAGAAATGAACTCAGATTCAGAAATGTATCCAACATACCAGGTAAAAAAACACAAAAAAATGGGTGGAATTTCACCAAGCTCTTCAAGTGATATAGTATCTTCCTTGGGTGACAGCATTGAATCTGGGCCTCTGAGTGATATTCTCTCTGATGAAGATCTTTCTATGCCTGCGTCTTGCATTAAAAAATATATTGAAGGAAAGTTGGAAAGGACTGCTGCCATTCAGCCCACTGAAAATGAAACTTCTGCCTCAAATAAATCAGCTTTAATTCGTCAACTCATGCAAGATATACAACATCAAGAGAATTATGAGACCATATGGGAAAAAATTGAGGTAAGTTCATAATCCTGTGTTTTTGTGCTGTGTTTTTAATAAGCCTGTACATAGAGATGGAGCTGGGAGCAAGGGAAAATCTGCTTTGTTTTTCTTTTAATGATGAAAATAGTCTCTACTGACCAATAGAAGTAGACAACAGTAATGATCATTGTGTTTATAACTGGCTGCGGCTAACCTTAATTATACAGAATTTGACTATTTTACTTACACCAATGCCTTTAAACTTGACAAAAGGTACTGCACAAAGACAGCAGAGCTTCTTTTGGCCAAGATTATGTGCATAATAGGTTATTTTTGGAAGCATTTGAAAATCAGGGATCATTTTAGTAAAATGATGCTTTGTAGTGCCTATTTCATATTGCCTATTTTCTTTATCAAAAAAAAAAAAAAATTGCTTTAGTCCAAGAATATGGGGATAATTTTCTTGACTCCTGTCACATCATGTATAATAACCTCATTTCATTTTAATCAGTTCTTTTTTTTTTGCAATGATATTCCTCCCAGTGTGGGTGGAACTAAGCATAACAGCTTTTAATTTAACTTAACTTGAGTTGAGATAGGATGGTTTTTTTTTCTTTTTGGCTTCTTGCATCATTTCTGAAGTACCTCTTCTTCAGAAAGGGCAAAAGGTTGCAGGTGTTAACACTATTATGTTAACATTATTATTCTGTTGTTATTATTCTGTCTTCTGTTTATAGAACTAAAAAATGATTAATTTTTCAATACAAGAGCTTTTACTGAGATAATTCCTGCCTCAGTGATACTATGGTGCCTTGCTGAGCAACTTTAATTTGACGTAAGTAATAGAAAAGTAGAAAATTCCTCTGTTATGTGAGGTTATGAAAAATTGCAAAGAAAATCTTTCTACCATACGTGTGCCACGACAGTCGTTTCTTTTGCCAGATCTCCTGTTTCATAAATCCCAAAACCGAATAGGAAAAGTGTACCATTACTTCTTAATTATCATCATTTGGCATTTAGTTCAGTTCTGTTATTTAATAAATCTCCAATCCCAGAAAGAGGATTCCTAATTGCACGAATACGTGTCTTAGTAGTAATTCAAATCTTTTTTTTTTNTCCTTCAATAGGAAAACTTTTAGATATGGTAATATATCACCCTCTTGAGGCCAGTTATTGTTACAGCACCTATTTAATAGAAAATTAATTTGCTTCTCAGACGAACAAGATTTGTGTAACTTTATAGTCAGATTTGTTAGAAATTCAGAAATTAAATAATTGTAAACAATAATCTTTCATCCTTATGAATATTCATCCTTAGGAGGATATTTTTACTTTAGTGTAGGTTCCAACTATTTTTGCTTTGTATTTTATTCCAATGAATTTAATGTTGAAATGTCATTCTGATTTAAAATAAAAGCATGAACACGTCTATTATTAAACTTTAAAAAATATAACCTGCGCCTCCATTTCTATTGTGGAAGTGTACTATTTCACTTCACAGATATTGTGAAATATATTTCAAAAATAAACTCTATTATCTGCAAATAATAAATGTCTTACTGAAAATATATCTGCTATTTTTATTATCATTTAGAGAACTTTACTTACATCACATACATAAGCAGTGATTAATATGACTTTCTGATTTTCAGGCCAAGAACATTGTGCCTTTCTGCCTTTCTCCAACACTTTCCAGCTAGCTTACTGAAAATGATACATAAAATATAATTAATTAATCTTTTATTACAAAGGCACTGGGAATCTTTGAAGTTGATTTTGTGCCATTTGCTGAAAGTCTCAGTTTGGTTAATGTCATTATTTTATCATGGTTTGTTCTTTATTTGGGAAAAGGTAAATTGTTTGCAACTGCCCAGACAACTTTCAAACCTCTTTTAAACTGAAATCATGCAATAGGCCCACTCTGCATTTAGGCTACAGGAACAACCATGGTATATGTACATCACATCCAATTTCAAAGGAATTAAATGCTGGGGGAGTGAGGTCAGTTTCCAAGAACTATAGGATCAAACAGTAAGGAAATGCTAGGACTGGTGGGAGGAGGCACTCGGGCGGTGCCAGTTGAGTCCTGTGGTGCTGCCCAGCGCATGTGCAGGTCACAGCTGACCCTCAGCAGGATGAACAGCTGCACATGGGTGTCCCACCCCCAGGCTCCATCTGACGCCTAGATATTCAGAGCATGCCAAGCAAGAAATGATGGCCATCCGTAACTGCGTATTTTTTTTCTGAGCAAAATAAAGTTGTCTAATATATTACAGAAGCCATTATATGGAAAAATTGCAAATGAAGGTTAGTTCATCTTTTGGATGCAGTTCAGTTTATAATCAAAAATACATACATAAGCTGTAAAACAATCTGAAAATAAGGTATGTTGCCAAAACAACATTTAAAATAATTACGTGAAGAGGCAACGCAGTACTTCCAAGTACCCTTACATCACCATAAGTTGCTTCAACATCGATAGTTATATTGACAGCATTTTTAGAAAAAGCGTAGCAGGCAACTAAAAATGTGGATGCTGACTACATACATGGAGTTTGGATCAAGGTTGCTACACAACAAACATTTCATATTGAAAGAATAGGGACTGTTCTGATCAGAACATTTTGCTTTAGGTTTTTCTGTAGAATAAATAACAAATCTTAGGAACAGCAGATCCTGAACTAACATATATTTTCTGTTGTAGTTTAGAGTTTTTAACATTGGACAAAAGGAGAATTTGGGACCATAAAATGGATGTGAATATGTGAATATATCACAGCAATAAGCCCCTATCCTGTAGCCAGGACATAACTCATTTTGGTGCCTTTATACCCTCTCTAAACTCTAATTCTGAGTTACTTTGTTTTTTTTTTTTAAACCAAAATTTGGAAACCTTTACAGAACAACTGTTTTTACCAGTTCCCCTTTATCCAGACCACTCTGCCCTCTCCTGCACTGTGCCCAGGATCCCTCCAGAACCCACACCCTGCTTTCAGCTGCAACTGCAGAGCTGAAGTTTCCCTTTTGGGGTGTAGCTAACATGATCTGTCTTCTCTCAGGCATATTTGCTGCTTTTATCCTTCCCTTTGTACATCTCTGGCTACAAATATCTGGAGGCTGTGATCATAACTTGCTCCCTGGTTTATCAGCTGAGTGAGTCCAAGTGTATGTGACCTAAAAAGATCCACATCTCTTGGCTGTTCTTTACATAGGGCAAGTCTTTGACTTAGGATCACATGAGGTTATAATATAAAAAAGCCTGAGCTTGAGATACTTGATGCTCTAACACATATGAGAAACTTAAACTTATCTTCTACTGGAACACATTTTGGGCACATATCTTTTTTATGTAGAAAATAAATGACTCAGAAACAGTTATTTTAAGAGTAGTGAAAGCTACTGGGAGACATGATCAGTAATAGGCATTGCTATCTGTGAATGAATATATGTTGAGAAACAGTGTGTAGCATTGACCAGACCATTCAAGGACCAGATTTAGATGATCATTCAGAAGTTTGTGCATTGTTCAGGCCTCACTCACAGCATCACCGTTGCTGACTGCACTGCCTTTAATTCTTTTGTGTGTCAATTTCATTTCCATTAGCTTGTTTATTTTGTTTTGTTTAGCCATTCTTTCCTTGTCCTCCTTTTCAAGGATCTTGGTATTCTTTAACTCTTGTATTTGTCCTTTCTGCTGGTCATATCGTTCACTCCATAGTTTCAAACTATTTTCCCAAGAACCTCTTCCCATTCTACCTCAAAATTTCATCAGAGGACAGATTAGGGACGCTGAACAAGGCAAGTGAAATAATCATGCCAGTGCAGACTTACTTATACTGCAGAGGCTTTTTGACAAGGCAGAACTGGTAAGTGGAGAGTATTTACTTCCTTAACCAATAATTCTGTGTCTGGAAAATCCAGTGAGTCTAGCACTTAAGCAGTCAAAGTCTGGGGCCTGGTGGCCAGTATTACAGCAGTGCATGAGGCTGCGATCTGCGCGGTGCTTGCAGGCAGTGCGCCTGGCCTCCAGTGTCGCGGCAGAGCTCTGCCAGGTGAGGCTGCAAGTGCTGCTCTTGAGGCCACGAGTAGGGCAAGCCTTGGCTGATCTGAATGAAATATTGCCTTGAAAATAGCCCGGTTCCCAGTTGTGATGCATGTTAACTTAGGAGGCAGATAGGCAAAAGAATTTCCTGTCATCTAATATGTGTTGATGTATGTGAAATTTTTCCATGCAAAGAAAGATATGCTAATTATTTATTTGATTCCCAGGAGTGCTTTGAATCCCATACCGCTTTTGAGATACAGAACTGATCTGTACTTTTGCAGCATGAACTCTCTCTTCACTGGAAGCCTGAAGCCTTACTGGCATTACAGCTGTTAACGTTGGGTCTCTGTTAGAAAGCCTGGTCATATCAGAGTGAGAGATCAGCAGCCATTTTGTATGCTTGGCATTACTGCCTTCTGAGCAGATGGCATCTCTGGAGGTTTACAACCAATCCATATTGCTGTTAAGTTCACACCAGATGATTCCTTAAATGTTGAATGTGTCAGAGAGTTTTCCCGTTCCCCTCCCTTCTCTGCAATGGTCCTCTCCACTCTTTAACACTTGCATAGGCATGAGGACCTTTTCTATGCCACTGTATGGCATACAAGTGCATACATGTTTGGCCTCAAGGCTGATTGGATCTTGTGATCTCTCCCCAGCAGTGTCCTTCCAGCCCACTGATTTTGCCTCTAGGCTGTAGGTGTTCACTGGCCATCAGAAGGCTGGGGAAGTGCTATCAGCAGTGCTGGAAGCTTGTCTGCTATCTATGAAAACACCACTCAGGAATAGGGCTTTGGAAGACTTTGGCATACTTTCCTGTAACTATCTTTAGTTTTGCTCCAGAGCCTATCTGCTGATACTGTCAAGGTCTCTTCTTAGATCTTGTAAGTTTCAAATAATGTTGGAGGGCTTGTGGTGGTTCTTTTAAATAGAAAGTAGATCTTCACCTTGAACAAAGGCAAGACGAGGCATAGAGTAAGGAAAGAATCAGATTTATGGCACAATGGAAAGGTTTAAGTAATGTAGAGAGATACATTCATGAAAGATTCTTAAGACATAGATTAGTGTAACCTGCTCTTTGACTTTATTTCTGCTCCTACACAACAATCCCATGGGGACAGTGACATTATTGTTGCAGAATCAGGTTCCCCTTCTTCACACGTAGTTATTTCTAATGGACTGAAAAGTAAAACTGCACTGCATGTTCCTCTGTATCCTGCTTTTTAAGCCTTTTATATTTGTGATTCTGTTACCAAGAAGGCTTGGGGAACACAAGAGCTTCTTAAAAGCTTTTATTGCCATTCCTGCTCTAGACAGACTACAGTGTAACTTAGAAATGCTAGTAAAGTCTGCAGGTTTAGTAGTAGACTAAAAAGTCTGCAAGAAGTAAGGTCAAGAGTATCCTTTCACTGACTTTTAGGGGCAAAATTAGAACTGAGTTAATTTGCAGTGTTTTCCTAGGCTTCTAAGAACTGTGCTTTGTCACTCACCCTGTTTCAAGAAGTACTCTTGACTCTCCAGTAACCTCTCCCTGAAAAGCTGAACTATGTCTGACTGACTGTGCTTGATATAACTCCATATTTTTACATATTAATCCTTGTTTTGCAGCATCAGGATATATAATGTGAACTTTAAATAAGAAAACATCATGAGCCAGTAAACATCCTGTGCTGCTGTTTTTCATTCTGTAACTGTATAAATTGTGACCAGTAAGATGGATTCCCATCAGAGTAAAAACATTCAATGGTCACTTCTAATTCTGTATGTGGTTGTTGGATACAAAGCTAAGAGGTGGCACTTGTGAAAGATTGGTTTAGCATCATATTTAGCCTTAAAAATGCCTAACTAAGCAGTATATAGTAGAAGGCTAAGATATATCTCTACAGAAATATCCAGTATGAAAAGTCTTTTATCTTTATCTTTCCCTGTTTTGAGTGAACATTTAAATTCCATATTCTCATAGGCTGAGTTTATTGAGTAAGCATGGTACTTCTTAGCTGAAAGCTGCTAGTTTCTAGACTGTTTGTGAATGAATGTGTCCTGAACTGCATATTAAATATTAGCATCCTCCTGATGTGCTTGGTCAGTTCTGTATTTCAGCAAAGTCATTATCTGCCACAGAATCTTGACAATTTAACACAAAGAATATATTCTGTTGGGGCATTTTAGTTCCTTGGGAATCCCTAACATCTGTACTGCTAATGGTTTTATTGTTGCCTCTGAGTCCAACTCCAATTAAATTGTCCATGGCAGTTTGTTGCAGCCTCATCCTCTTGAGTACCTGGATTTCTTTGAGTTACCTTTGCCTATGAAGAAAGTGCACTTTTATCCTTTTGAAAATAAAGTCCATGAGCAGGAATGAGTTCCTCCTGAGACTAATATGCAAGTCCTTTTGTGGTCAGACAAAGGGTTTCTTAATGTATTCTGTGATAGAAGAGCCCTTAGAGCCAGCCCATCCTTGCACACAGACCCCTCTTGTGAGCTCAGTCTTTTTTAAATTGGGAACAAACTTTACAACACTGTCTGCTTGCAACAAAATTGGACATTCATTTTTAAGCAACATCCTCATAACCAATTCTTCTAAGAAGAGAATTCCCTTTGTGTAATAAAAGGGAAGGTGGAGAGAAAAAAGGTCTGGGTTAGTGATTTAACAAGCAGTGTTGTCTGGTGCTTCTATACTGAGGTTTGTGGAACAGAGTAGACACTGCAGAGTCACACTTAACTGCTATAATAGATTGCTTAGTATGTTTGCACTTTATAGTTTGCCGCTTCTGTTTTATTCTGATTTTAATCTTAGTTCAACTCATTAGAAGGGTTTTGTGCTTTCAAAAATGCAATGACCAGAAGTATGCCTTCATACAATAAGCCAGCACATGTGTTAAATGAAAATGTTAGCCTAATAAACTGAGCACCGTTATACCTCCACAGCTTAAAATTACAAGCCAAAAGGTATTGAATTAATGTTGCCATATAGAGGCACAATACATTTGGGAAATTTTATCCATAAAATCAAAAGCAAAATTTGTCATAGAAGGAAGGCATACATAAAGCATTCTACAGTGGTGTTAACTGGATGCAGCTGCATCCTCTGTATTTTGTATCATAATTTTGACAGTGTTCGTGCTAGTGCTTACTTTATTGCATATATCCAGATTCCTCATCTAAAGCAGTCTTGTATCAAAAATATACTGAAAACATTCAGTGTTTTCATATTTCTTTTATTATTATTATTACTTTTTGGGAGGACAACCATAACTGTACTATCTCTTAGACTAGAGCTCAAAATTAGAGAACTGCACTTTATTCTGTTTCCATTCTAAATGTGGTCTAGTGAAAGCTGGATTTGTAAAATGATAGTTGCAGCTGAGATGGAAACTTCTTCCTTTCCCGTTCAATTCAATTAATGAAAGCTGAACTTCAAAGTCTAAATGAGATCATTTGAAGTGCTAAAATCATTGAACACCAGAACTGTTTACTTTCCTATCTGTCAAAAAAAAAAAAAAAAAAAGAAAAGAAAAAAAAGAGAGAGAGAGAGAGAGAGAGAGAGAGAGAGAGAGATTGTAATGTAAAAAGTAAAGTTTAACCCCTGAAAAGAAGCTAGGAAACTTTAAAAGTTGTAGTGCAAGAAGCAGTGTTCTCTGAGTTGAGAGACATTTTGTGCAAAAGTGACTCACTCGATAGTTCTGCATATATGTATTTTTTTTTCACAGCTGTGACAGTATAAGCCCTTCTGGGAGGTGTCAATTGTGTTCTGGTCAGAAAATTGCAATCCAATGAGAATATGTCTGAGCAACACCCCTGAGCTAAGAACATGCAGGAATATCATCAATGACTGGAGCACTTCTACAGTTGTGTAAGCACGTATGTTAGCAACTAATTCTGCAGTTGTTATCAGAGGTCAGTCTTCAGCAGAGATGGAGTGAGCATCAGTGGGACTATGAAGTAGGAAACTGGAGAGACACAGGGAGTGAGGAACTCATAGGCTGTGCCAAGAGGGGCAGCAGTGAGGTGCAGGTAGTGAATAGCAAGGTATGCTGAACAGCTGTGATCAGGAAGAAATATGCAAATAGGATCCAGGAAAACAGGAAATAGTCAGTCGCAAACTACTTGGGATGCCAAAGATGACGAATTTCTGTGATCATTTTAAGTATTTAATTTTTCTGAGACACGTTTGGGATGGATGGAATGCACACAGTCCCATTGAATGTAATGAATTGCATGAGAGAATTGTTCACCTGACCACCCCTTTAGGCCTTGCTGCCATCCTCCAGGATGTCTTGTGCTGGCAGCACACCACCACAGCTGCTCTTCTGCATGCCACAACATGAAGCCTTACCCAAGCTCCTCTGTCCAGTTCTATGAGCTCTAGGGAGCCCTGCAGCCCTGTGCAGTAGCTGGGGGATATCTGTCTTTTGTAGGCCCTTATCTTTAATAGAGCCAGGATGTAAGGCACACTTTGAGATGCATCCTTCCTTGGCCCAATATACATGCATGCCTTTGGCCTCTGACCTGATCCATCCCTGTACTTTGGTGTGACTCAACAAGTTGATTCTTATGTTTTATGATTCAAAATTTGAGAGTTCTGGTCATTAATGAGGAAGTACTGGCGTCATTACTTAAATCCCAGCAATTATTTTAGAGTTCTTTGGTTAATTAATTCTTTGATTTTGTATAAGAAATTAATAAAGTGTATTTTCATTCTATAAGGCCACCAGCACCGAAGCAGACACACTGAGTTATGGTTATTTTTTTCACAGTACTTACAATTGTCTTTCTTCTTCATTCTTATCCATACAGAGCAAATAGAATTAGACCACACACACACACACACACACACACACAAACACCCACCAAAAAACTTTGTACATGTGAAATTTCAAATTAAGTCATCTTGTTTGCTGTATCTTTGTTCATGGGTGTGTGATTAGAACTTTTTTCCCATCCCTAGGAAAATCTGTAGAGCTGTCATAAAACAAAATGAAAAGCTGAATGATTTAATGGTGAATGTTTAAAAAATGTCTGCATTGGGAATGGTAAGAGCTTTATCGTTATTTGCAAACTTTACAACAGAAGTTGCTACAAATCATCCAGAATACAATATTTGTTTCTCTACTAAACAGCACAGAAGAAGAGCATTATGCTGTGTCATGTAGGGACTTGAGTTTTTTAAATAACATCTAGTTTGCTAGCAGATAGTACAAGACTATTACATTTGCAAAACTGAACCAGCTGGTCAAAAGGCAAAGACTGGATTGATTATACTGGTGCTCCATTTTTCTGTTCTGTTCCACACTTTTCTCTCTGAGGAATTTTGTGCACTAATTATTAGCTTCATTGTGGCTGACTATGAGTTTTCGACTTCCGAAAACTTGTTTAATTTTTCCTTACCAAAATATGGGTTGGAAAATATGGTTGTGCAAAGCTACACTGAAGTTTGTAATGACTGAAATTCTTCCCAACCTTAAGATTGATGAAGATAAAAATATTTAAGAGAAAGGAAAACATAATCTAAAACAGAAAATGCAGGAAGGGTGAGAAAATATATCAGTTACAATTTGTCATCCTATGAATTTCTCTCACTGAGTGCTCCTCGATATGGATTCAAGATTGCATATTAAGTCTCATCCTTTGTTTTAATATAATTTATGCTGTAGCCTTTTTTTTTTTTTTTAATGTTTTATTGGAGCTCTGTCAGAGTATTGGGAAACAGAGTTTTCTCCCTATTACTTTTTAGAACTTACTTTGTCTGAATCTTTTGTTGAAAGCATGTATATTCTGGGAAAGATCCTAAATGATGAGAAAAGCAAATACTGTTGTGTAATTTGTGTCACAAAGTACACGTACATCTTTGATCATTCCAGCTAAACAGGCTGCTAGGGACTCAATGTGGTCAATCTTTGGAGGGGCAGTGTCCCTTCAGTACGGTTTCAGTTATGTTTTGAACTCTGCTTCTGTTCATGTGCTATGTGGAGAGCGGGGACATGGCTCTGTATTTCTGTCAGGGTTTCCTGGGGACCATCAGCACCACTGGCACTCCTTCTTTGGGTACTGGGAGCTTGAGTCTCCCTTTGGGCTGGCTGGGAAGGCTCTGCCGGCAGAGGCAGAACCATGTGTGTTGGTCATGGGCTGTGATCAGCAGTGAGGACGGGTCTGTCCCTCAGAGCCTGCAGCTAACTGTGCCTGGGCAGGCAGGCAGAGGGGAGCAGGGAGCGAGCTGCGGTCCAGCTCATGACTCCAGAGCTGCTGCATCCAGTTATATGTGTGTAGGTTTCAATTTTCAGTCTGGTGCTGCCTTCCAGGTGGTGTTAAGTCATGAGGCTGGGGGTCAGGTGATAAAGGTGGCTCTTATGTTGGCGTCAGGCTATGAAAATAAAGGAGATGAAATTGTAAGCAACAAAACAACAGCAAACAACATCGGAGCGTTGTTTGAACAATAAGCCGTGACAAATGAAGCAGGAGCTGCACTGTTCAGATTTAATCTTACATATAAGCTGAGGTAAAAGCAGTTGTGTGTTTTGCGCGTCTTTTATTGGCACCTGGACTACAACGCGCCGTGCCGCCGCGCCCTCAGTCCCGCGCCCGCCTCTCTCAGCCGGCCGAGGCCGCGGTGCCGGCAGGTGGCGCTGCGGGCCCAGGCACGGCGCACTGGCGGTGGAGAGGCGCTCCCTCCTCCGGTGGCTCCGCGCGGCGAGGCACGGCCTTTTCCTCCCTTCTTCCCTTCCTTTCCCTTCGATTTTTTCAGCCTCTACTGCTGTGTTCTTTTGAATGTTTTCAACAACATTTTATTACCGTCATTTGGAAAATAAATTACGATAGACGCTGCCTGGCAGGAGAGACTTACCTGAGACAGGGAGGGAATGGGACTGGCGCTGCCGAGCTGTCCTGCTGCCTATCCTCTGCCTAGCTGCCGTGTCAGGGTGCCCAGTGAAAGAATGCATATCAGCACGGTTTTGTACGAGGCTGTTGCTTGTGTTTATGAGCAGGGTTAGTAGTCCATGCTGCTGGTGCATGAGCATTTCCAAATATGAGTGTAAATTAACAAACTCTAACCACATGCACGTTTTGTGCAAGGGTACAAGTAACTCCGTTGCTGATAGTTGCATTTTGTTGTTGTGCAGGCCTGCAGCATTTCTGAGCACTTTTTTGAAGGCATATGGACATCGTGTACTGTGGGTAGATGTTATGCATGTCGTTTTTGTAAAGTACAAGACACACGTACAAGAGAGAGCCTTTCTTCATTTTTTTCTGTTTACCATATCACCTTGTCTCTCAAGGACAGCACATTGCTAAAATGCAGGCAGAGATTTATTGGAGGGCCTAGAAGGACTTTATTCCTCCTGCTCTTCTCCCTGTCAGCTCCCATCTCCCACTCCTCTGCCAGTGTGGCATCTCTTATTCTCTGCTATGAGCTGGAAAAAAGCAACTGTATTGCTTGCTTTTTTGTGTAAGGAGTCAGGGGAACATCTTGCCCCATATTCAGACCTCCACTCTGTCTCATTGCTTGGAGTAACGTAGTCCTTTTGTCATGACCTATGTGTGGGAGGAGATGCAGCTAACTTCGTTGCAGTCTCCAGAGCAGACACACACACAGAGTGTCCTGATAAACAGCCTGTAATGAAACCTGCAGAATAGCAGTTTTCTTCTTTGTTGTGCTTTGGGACATGGTAGGTTCCATGAAAAGAGGTGACGATAGACTAATTATCATTCTGGGAACTCATAGTGGCTCACCAAAAATATGATAATTAAGACAAGTCCTTTAGAGTGCCCAGTATGTGCTGTGCTGCTATGACTACAGTATGCACTGGAGCATCCTGCCAGAGAACAGGCACTTGAGCCTTAAGGCAGGAGCTGACTACTGGACACTACTTTGCGCAGCATTGGGCTAGAGTGACTATACTACCACACATCACGTCCACTGTTTGGTCTCCAGAAATGCTCGGCAAGCGATGAATGTCAGTGGATGCCATTTTTTCCACATGGAGGAATTCACTGACACACCTTTGCTTCATACACACTTACATGTCAGATGCCAGTTTGTTAGATTGCTCCTCTGCTGCCATATGTCACCAGCAACAAAATGTAATGGTATATTGGTGATAAGGTTTAACCTCTACTGCCACACCACCAATGTCCACCCTTGATGTCATGGCCCAACAAAACAAAATAGGTGATATTACTTTCAGAGCAGCCATTGTAACACAGCTGTGCCCCCAAAGTCCAAACTCCTGTTTACACGTCAGTTTGAATTCCAATTTCATGGAATGAAGAATGGGATTTGGATTCTGGAGAGACTTACCAGTCCTTGAAAGTTTTGTCCTCAGCTTGTTTTCAGTTATCTGAATGGATTAGTAATTACTAGAAATCATTCCATAAATAAAAAGATAAGAGTGCGATACTGAGTGTGTATACCAAGCTGTTATCCTACTGGAGTTTATAATTCACATTGAACTGTGGAATTGTCAGTAGTTTATAATATAACCAGTTTTAGACCTAACTTAATCTTGTCTTAGGATGCTTGTAATAGATGGTCATTTCTCTTCACAGTAAATTTTCAGGCTGCCTATAAACGTCATGGTCAGTTTATTTTACGCTCTTGCTTTGCAGTGAATAAGAATTCAGTAAAATTATCTGTACTCAGTATGTGCCTATAGTATCATCCAATCATGTAAATTCAGGGGCACTATTTTTAATCAGACAATATAATTGGTACTAATTTTGCAATAAATGGCGCTCCTGAGGAAGCAGGAGCTCCTTCTCAGTATCACCATCTGTGTGGCTCATGTGCAATCAGCGATATTTATATTAAATGATATATATTCTGCCTCACCTACTGTTTGATTTCTTCTCTCTGACTCTCATCCAAAGGATCAAAACAGGAATCACAAGACATACATTCTGAAAGTAGTTTCTTTCCTCAGTCTGCCAAGGTGTAACTTGTTAATGCAGCTTTATTCAGCACTTTTTCATCCAGAAGTGCTCCTTTACACCCAGTCTCCCCAGTGCAAGGTCTTCAGCTCAACTGCCATTGTAATCTCAGTGCAGCTTTACGTGTACCCCCCTTATGTGTTCTGAAACCTTGCAGTTTATTTCCATTTCCTCACAGTCATATAGATTTTGTTCTGTCCTAAAATGTCTCCTTAGATTATCCCCCAAAAACGTTTTGCTCCTCATTTATTAGAAGCCTACTTGCTAATTGGTTTTTTTTCTTTGTATGCTTGCGAAAGGCAAATGTTTGCTGTACGATACATTCTCAGCTTAAAAAAAAAAAAAAAAAGCATGTGTTTTTCAGATTGCCATTTTACTAACAAATTTGCTTCTCTTGTTCTTTCTTTTTTCTTATCTGGTAAGGGGTTTGTAAGCAAGCTGGATGAATTCATTCACTGGTTAAATGAAGCCATGGAAACAACAGAGAATTGGACTCCTCCTAAAGCAGAGACAGACAGCCTTAAACTGTACCTGGAGACACACTTGGTAGGACAAGATTATTCTATGATTGTTATCAGTAATTGAAGTGTTCTGTGGTGCTTTTTATTTGATTATTATTTTTTAATTACTAGTGTGCATCTATATTTTAATGTAAGATCTGCAGCATTGCAGTTTGTTTTAATGAATATACCAACAGCTTACCTCTATATTTGAAATAAGTCCTGATTGCTTTTTAAAAATTAAATTAAAAGCCAAAATTACATTGCAATTCAGAAATTATCTCCAAAATTGAAAGAAAATTGTGATAGCCAAAGAAAAAAGAATACTGTTCTTCCTGCTGATTATTCTAGGATTTTTACAATGTTGTAAGATTAAGAAAGCTTCCTTAATAGTAAGGAACTCATTCTCTCTCTCACAGTTTAACATAGCACAGTCATTTAAATAATATGTTTGAAATAATTATTTCAATCACTGTACTTGATATGCATTTCTGTCAAGTAATTAATACAACTGTCACTAACCTTGTTCTTGTGCAAAGAGCTAAAACATTGGGTGGAAGTAGGAAACACTTGGGTGAATGATCTTCTGAATATATTACAGGCTAGAATTATAGATTGAGAAATATTTGAAAAACCTCACGAGGCTTTCACTGAATTCTGCCAAGAGCTGCTTCTGGCTATGACGAGGTGAAAAAAAAGACCTGAATTAAACCAAATACTCATTCCTCAAAACCAAAGTTGTATGCTGTAGGTAAAGAGTAGAGGTCAGTATATTCTTTTCAATTGATAGGTATCTCAATAAGCAAACCACTGTGGCAAAAAGGAAAAATAAAAGAAGGCCAAATTAAGAAATTCCCTTTCCCTCTGCCCAAATCTTAGGCACTTGCCAGTGTAAATTGGAGGAAAACCTATTCATGAGCATTATTCTTAGCTGATGAGTTAGACAATGTGGCTGGGTAGAACAGTGCATTAGGTGAACCCGCATCAAAACATCAACACCCAAAGCTCAGATTCGTTTCCACTCTCTGATAATCTGATGGCAAAAAATTACTTGACAGTCCCAGGAAGTCATTTGATGCATTACAGGAAGAAATGTCATCTTAATCCCTACTGTAATACTAGAATGATCATTATAAAATTAATCACTTAAATTAACTACGTACAAAATTAGAAACTAATGGAGAAGTGTTTTCAGAATTTCAGCTATAGAGCAAACTCTTTTCTGTCTTTTGTTCTTAAACATTATTGTATAGTGCCTATGAGCAGCAACTAGATACAGTGTGTATTGTGGTAGTCTATAAAATGTAGTATGAAGAGTTTTGCCTTACACAGCAGATTTTTGGTTTTTTTTTGCAAAGAGTTTGGATTTTTGTCGTGTACTACATACATTTGCTCCCATGTGCTAATGTGGGTTGCCATTATGTTTGCAGGTGCTCTGAAGATACAGAGCACATAGTGAGATCAGGCCTCAGAAAAGGCATTGGTGATTTCAGTTTGTTTTCCCCTTACAATGTGAAACTTCTGGAGACATGAGTTTTTATGAGTAGAATTGTAGTTTTCATTTCTGATTGAATAACAGGAAACATACTATGCTGTCCTAGGAACAGGAGAATCACCAGGCTGGATCTTAGTCACTGTCAGATTCTTTTTCTACTTCTTCCATGTGAAGAAGCACAGTAGCTCTTTTGCAGGCAAATTACTTCCAGCTTTGCTTTTTGGTTCTCTGGGAAGTAAGGCCAAAGCCATCTGATGGATTGGAATGTGGACTAGTAGCCAAGAGCTCATTCATTGCTAGGGGCAGTCAGAATAAATGAGTGTGTGGGCACCTGTACAGCTCTACTTCCCCCTGTGTTTCTTAGGCTCCCAGCTGTACTCTGTATTACATTTGCTGGTAAGTATTTTAATTTGGGGGTAAAAGAAATCTTTTTTTGTTGTTGTTTTGTGGGAATGTACCTGAAATGTTCTAAGTTTGAAGATGACTATTTAATCAAACCAGGTGGATATTTGGGATGTTCTGTTCTTTATTTATGTGAAGTAATATGTCTAAAGAACAGTTCACTTTCAGTTTGATGGTATTATAATTATTTTCATGGCATATAGTGTCAGTGAAAAACCATTGCACAATTTGAAAAACAGTAATTATGCCTTTTCCTTTTGAATTTCAGGAACATATGCTATCATATTCATTTTTATACAGCAGAATTGAATTATTAAAATACAGAACATTTTTACAACGGGAAGATAGAGTTATTTGTATTAATTAGATTGTCAGCTTTTCAGTGGCAGTTGTCTGACAGAAATCCTAATCTGTGTTTAAACAGAAGTGTATGAACTTCAAATCACATTGAGCTCAATGTTAAAATTTCCCTTGATTGATCATTTTAAGACAATGCTGATCAAGGTCTTTGGGAAGGTGCGTACACTGCTCATTTTATTCTTTTGCCTGTCAGGTTATACAGGTAGTCCCACTAACCTGAGATTTGTTGAAGTAAAAGGAGCTTAACGCTTTTAAATTTAGGTTTCAGGCTCATGAACTCTAGTAGCAAACTAAACTGAAAAGGAAAGAAAATGTATTGGTTCTTTTCTGTAAACTGCATCTGCACTATCAAACCTCATAACTATTATTCCTCACTAATGCAAATTTTCTGGTCGTAGAAGGAGTGAAAACCCAGTAGATTAGTATTTTTATTTTTATTAGTAGAGACAAGGCCTTAGCCCTTGGCACAAATTATCAATTTCACCACCTGTGATATTGTTTTGTTGAAAGTATGTTTGTTGCAATAACAGAATTAGTGCCATAAAGAGAGAATATTTTGCATTCATGAATTAAATCTCTGCTGTCAAATTCTAAGAAAAATAAATGTGGGAACAGGAAAGCAGAAAAATGTACTCGTTCCTTTTCTTATTACTTGCTGAGAAAAGTCTTACAGAGGAAACAAGGACAAGGTTGTGAGCATCCCACAAATTTTCTAATGTGTAAAATTCTTAATTGTCATGTTTGGGTCCCAATGCACATGATTAGTAATGGATTCTATCTTCAATTTATTCCTCACTTTTTTTCTTGTTTTTCTACATCTTTGATACTTTGAGAAACGGTGTGATGCAGACACTTCAAGACAGCATCATTATCAAAACAAAAAAAAACGCTCAAACCCTACAACACTTCTTAGAATCTTTGCATGAGGTAGTGCTCACATGAGGAGTGAAATCTCTTGAAGATGATGGCCATGTGAGTTTCTCTTACAAGTGTCCCTTAACAAAATCTCCTGTTTAAATTGTTACACTTCCCCAAACTATTGTTCTAGGTAATTCTTACATCTCACCTGGCAAGATTGTCTACCCCAAATGTTAATCAGTGCTTTGAAGCATGTATGTAGTATCTATATATTGGCCAGCATCCAACAGGAGATGCATGCATGAGTCTCTGGGACTGTGTGAAGGTCCCACAGTGAGAGCTCCTGAAGCAATTAGCAGCACTTCTGTGAAGGTGGTGAGACACTCAAACAGTTGCCTCTTCTCAGGTTGGTCTGTTGTCCCCAATCAGTCTGTTATCTTATCTGTGCAGAGACTAGCTGGGGATGTCCTGGGCCACCTAAGGAATTAATGACTGAGTACACTCAGTCATTGTTTTTGCACACAAACATAGTTCTGATAGCCAAATACATGACAATTATTAACCATAGGACACACTGGATTTTCATTCTTATATCACAGTTACAACTTAAGTCTCACAGAATGTCCCACGATGAATAACCATGAGGTTTGATGACTATAAATTTTCCTTCAGATTGAAGGGTAGTCTAAAGCTAGGATAAGATGTACCAAAACAGGCAATCTTCTACTTGGTGGACAGTTTTCGTTGCAAATTTGAAAGCCTATCGCCCTGATTTTCAACAGACATTCCTTTATTCTTAGTTTTAGGTAACACTAAACATGAAGCTATCAGTGAAAATATGCTCTCACAGACCCCTGAAATAGTGACTAAAATTAATATTTCAGTTTTATGAGTCTTCACCGTGGAGTGAAAATGGTGACATTTTCACCAGCCAGTGAAAATGGTGACAGGGAAATCAGTTCTCATCAAAACCAGTATCCTGAAGGCAGCTCATGAGAGAAAAGCATCTATCTAGATGGGTACTGCTGTACTTTTGAAACCAGATAGACTTTCCCACTAGATCAACAAATAATTCACTATGTTGCTCTTGAATATTTTAGTTTGCTAAAGTGACCATTTACTCCTCTTTATACTTTATTAATAAAGCTACATTGTTTTAGCACAGTAAAGAAGTAAGATAGCAAATAAGGAAGTCTGAGGAACCACTGAGGAAAAGGTTTAAATGTAAGGCACTGTAAAATAGGTATGTTCACTAAGACCTGGGATTTTTAGATCTAAATTCTTAAGTTTTCTGTTTGCTTTTAGTAGTACTCTGTTTTCTTGTTTTGCTCTTGATAGCTTCCAAACTGTGCAACACTGGTTTCCTTTTATGTGTATTTTGCCCAAAGCCATTTCTGTATTGTGTCATACTTAGAACTAGATAAGACTTCTTTAAAGAAATACCACAAATGAAGCTTATTTACTCAAAATTTCTAATCTTTCTTGCATTATTAATAGATGTGTGCAAGCAATTTTTATTATTATTATTTTTTAAATATATATTTCAGTGGAGTTAAAATTAGCTAGAAATTTGGAACCCGTAGTCAGGCATTTTTATCCTTAAACTCTTATTCTTCAGAACTTCTGTAAATTAAAGTTCTGAAACATTGAGTATGAGCAACATTTTATACATATATAAATGGTTAGATGTATAAAATGATAGACTTTTGGTTCTTGAAAATAATCTAAAGTATGGTAGGTGTTCCCATGATGATGTACATACTTTCAAACTGTTTGTTGCCTCTTGCTGTTTTGAGTAGAACTGTGGCTATAACCTCCCTACATTTAAATTTGCAGTTTGCAACAAGGCAGATGTTTCACTTTACTCTCATTGCAGCTGTGGAAGCATGCTTTCCTTAAAAAAGATGGGAACTAGTGGATTCCTGTTCCTTTAAGGCAGCACAAAGTGGTTTGCAACTCATTGAAGAATGGGAGATAATGACCTCCTTAAAAATAATTCATTGTTTGTACCAAGATTTTTTGTTTGTTTGCTTTACGCAGGAGTATATGTTCTGTTTAACTGAAACTTTAAAATATCATAGAATCATAGAATGGTTGGGTTGGAAGGAACCTTTAAGATTCATTTAATCATGCAGAAAGTATCATTAGTATTTCAAAAGAAATTATAAGTTGATTCACTCCAGCACTTACTTTTCTTCTGGATAGGAAGTTTGTCATCTCCATTCTTTAGAAAACCAGGTTCTTCTTAAAGTGTGGGGGTTTTGAGAATGTTGTTATCTAAAGGGAAACGGAATGAAAGTTTTCCCGTATCCAATAGAAATATTTATGGCTACATCATGTCTCATCACTTCCTTAGCTGTAAACAGCAGACGCTTTCATACAGAAAATAAGTTGTATTTTTGCCTTTAAGAAATTGTGTTGGTAACATAAAGAAGCTTCTGTGGTTTTTCATGATAACTGATCATCTTATTGCAAGAAGTCTGCTGTGTCTCAAAAAAATCATTCTTATCTCCCTGGAAAATGTTATTTCTTGAAAAACATCAGTTTAGAGAAGTATTAAATACCTTTTCTTGTTGAAAGTGATGTTAAATACACATCCTTGGGCTAATCTACTGCCTGTCTTTGTGGTAGCAATAATAACAGTGGCTTTATTAAAGATATTAAAGCCTCTGAAATGACTAAGTTGTGTACTGTGTTTTTCCTGTATGGACATTTCTGATGTCCATAGCAGCCAATTTAGATTTTTTCCTCAAAATATACAATAGCATCTGCAGGATGATTATGATAAAGAGTTGGAGCACTGTGACTGGACAAAACTCCTGCTTCTTTAAGGAGTTAGCTTTAAATCTGTTTGGCCTATTGTTAGTTTCAGTTTCTGAATGTCATGCTGTTACCTTGAAAGGTCTTCTGTGCATGCATTAGCTTCTGAATGTATGTCATTTTATATAGGAACCAGTCAATCAGAAGTAAAAACTAAAATGAGCAGTTTTAAAATAACACATGAAAATAAAAGGACTTAATTGGAGGTCAGAAATGAACCTTAAACAAAGAGAATGCATGTATATTTTCAGTTGTATTACTTAGCTTACAAAATCTGGAAACAAATTAACCTTTGTTTAAGCTTTTCTGTTTCCTCAGTGAAAATGAGAACATCAGAGCTAAATGTTGCTGTCATTTTATGCACTCAGCTGTACCTGTGTTACAGTCCAGAGCCACAGTATGTACAGTTGCTGACAGTGGGGAAAATATAGGTTTCTAAACAGTTTGGAATGTTCTTTTGAACTAGAGTATCTTGTGAGATTTTTGGGGCTTAAATAAGAAAAAAAAAAAAAAAACCTCTTAAGAAAATTCAGCTATATATCCTGCTAATGACAGTGCTGTTGTGCTGACCAATACAGAAATATTGCATTTGATCTAAAGCTGTTTCCTGTAAGATAATGCAATGAAGAACTGGCACATATCTTTTCTGTGTATGGAGAAGTGAGCGACACTTTTCCTCCCAGCACCTCGGGAACAGGAGAACTGTTGTGAGGGAGATGTGTTATTACCATGTCTATTTCATGAAAGAAGGAAATGTCCATTTTCTATCCTCTTGTATTCTTGCTACCTGCTATTGCCATAATTTATTCCTACTCAGGAGTAAACCAATAGCATTTTTGGACTGTTCTGTGCAAACCAGTAGTGTAAGCAATAATTTCTCAGTCATTTTCCCAGAGACTGAATGACTTGAATAATGTTAAGAGTACCACTTTTTTGTTTTTCCTAAACCTGTTGTCCAAATCTGTAGATACTTAACCCTGTGTAGGTGCTTTGTACAGCTGTGAAGAAAAAAGGATGTTGCACCTACGTATTTTATTGATGGGTTCAAGCCTCCTCAGCACTCCTTCTCTTCTCTTTGCTGCCAACCCAAATTTCCACAGTTGTGCATGAGAGGGCCATAGGATGCTATAATAAAAGCGAACACTGTAAGCTGGGCCCATCTGTATCCCATTAGTTGTGTTGCAGTTTACACATACAGAGCACAGAAAGCATCTTATTTGACAGGAGAGGGGCTGTTACTTAAAATGTTGGTGTTCTTGTTTATGCATCTATCTGAATTACATATTTGTGGAGCAAAGAACATACAGTATTTCATTGGAGTTCTGACTTAAAAGCTTTATAGCAATTGTAGAATAATCTTGGAATAACAACTTGATAATGGTCTTTACATTAATTTATCAATTTAGCAACTTTTGAAACACCTTTAAGAAAAGAAACCGCAACACTTCCATTTGAAACTAATGTTTATTTTATTAATAGACTGAGTAATGATTATGTAGGAACTCAGTTGCAATTTGTGTCTATTAAAATGTATGCTGTTGCTTGTAGTTTTAATATGCTGGTATCATCAAGGTAGATGTAGTCTGAAAATTGTTTTGAAAGTGGAATGAAATCTATTTTGAGAAAAATATCTGAGATTGAAACTGATTGGAAGAATATAGGACCAGGATCTTTGAGGACAACCAAGAACACTTGATGCACCATTTAAAGTATATTTGTTTTCAGTTACTTCCCAAGAGCTATGGTCTACTCCTGTGGGTTCTCAGCTATGTCTCTCAAAGGCAAAATATCATTCACACTTCACGTATTGGAAGTAATACAATTGCCATCTGTGTTTTGGTCTTTGTAATGCCAAAGATTTCAATAGAAATGTAGAAATTTCAGAGCATGAGTGGAGGTTGTGATTGGTAAATTTTCCTCTTTGCATCTCCTGTGAATTTATTTTTCATTTCTTAATTTTACAGATGTATTGGGTTAATAATTTGGAATCTCATGTATTTTATTAGACAAATTTTGCTGAGGAGGCATCAATCCTTAAGTTGCATAAATCTTTTTCTCTGCAGATATATAAAAAGAAAATTATATCCGTATTTTATTCCCATGAGATTTTAATCATACCAAAATCCTTCAAGAATTGTTATAAAACTAAGTAGTGTTTTTATTTCCAAGGTGTGCTTTTTTGGTCTGTAAGTTAGTTTATATTTAAATAGTATATACCTATGTACTGTTGTGGGTTTTTTTTTCTTTCTTTCTTTTTTTTTTTTTTCCCCATAGTAGCTCTATATTTGCAAAGAGTATCATGCCCCATGAATTTATCTTTGGGTTGTAAAACTCTTTATTCATGCTTCGCCTTTTTCTGCATGTGGCAATATAAACATACTTTGTTTAAATAGTTGTTTTTGCAAGTGGTAGGTCTGCAGGTGGAAAAGACGTACTTAGAAACATATGAGATCAGCAGTCAAATATCATTTAGAGAGAAAAAGGAGCCAGAAGACACTGACTTTTGAAGATTATTTCCTGAGTGTCTCTAGAAAACCAGAAAGGATCAAGGACAGTTATCCAGGGCGGGCTATTAGATGTGTGGTTCACCCTGCTTATGACCATTTTGTCCATTTGATTTCCTACCTTTGTGCTTCCATCTCTTGTTGTCTGTTGATAACAAAGAAACTAAGGCTTGATTCGGGAAGCCTTAAGTTAACATTTTCTTAAAAATTTGTATTATGTAGACACGCAATAGCAAATAGAAATGTATGTAGTGAAACTCAAAGAAGAGATTAGAGTAGGCAACAGAAAAATTTCCATGAGCTTAGAATGTGAAATATGGGCATATCTACTAAAATAGCCTATGATTTCTAAACTAAATAGGCAAAAAGGTTTGTAGAGTTGAGGTGACTATCCCTTTTTTTTGACATCTAAAACGATGCATTCAAAAGCTGGGTAAATTGCCTAAGTGATGACAAATTCAAGGAGGAATGAGAAGCAGAAATTGGAGGTCCTAAGGTATTTACAGAATCACAGAATTGTAGGGGTTGGAAGGGACCTCTGGAGATCAGCTAGTCCAGTCCTCTTCTAAAGCAGGTTTCCTACAGCAGGTCGCACTGGAAAGGTCCAGGTGGGTCTTGAATATCTCTAGAAAGGGAGACTCCACCACCTCTCGGGGCAGCCTGTTCCAGTGCTTTATCACCTTCAAAGTGAAGAAGCTTTTTTCTTATGTTCACGTGGAACTTCCTATGTTCCAGTTTGTGCCTATTGCCCCTTTTTCTGTTGCTGGCCCCACCTCTTGACACCTTCCCTTTAGATATTTATTTAAGGGTAGGAAAACTGTGCTATTCACATTTAAGAGGTAACAAGGGGGCAAAACATTGATTTCCTTATACTGTAATGACAGACTGTGGGCAGAGAAAAGAGGTGAGGTGGTTTCACAAAAGTGTAAGTTATTGCTGGACTACTTGGAATAGAGTCTTGCAGTCTTGCCCCTTTGCATGTAGCATCTGGCCAGTCAGAAACTCTGTGGCACGTGAAAGACTTAGGCTGTTGCGCTGTCAGCTCGCTGCATTTCAGTCCTCACTTCTGCATCTTTTGCAGTCAAAATTTAAAGGTCTCCAGGGATCAGGGCTTTCACTGTTTCCCTTAGGAGATTATTACACAATCTAATAGATCTGGCTTTCAAGGGAAATTTCTCTTGTATTAATCTTAAATTTTCTCTCTCTTAATTTAATTCCATTAGTCCCGTCTACTGTATCCTCTTACAATGTACAGTGCTAACAAGTCTTCTTTCTGCTTGGCTTTCAGATTAGAATCATAGACTCACCGAATATCCAGAGTTAGAAGGAACCCACAAGGATCATTGAGTCCAGCTCCTGGCTCCACACAATTAATGTTCATATAAAAAAGATAGTGATACCCCTTTCTCTTAATCGTCATTTAGTCGGTCTTCTTCGTTTCTCATAGTCTTCTGCCATTTATACGTTTTAACACATTTTGCTTCCTCTTCACTAAACTTCCACCAATTTCTCTGTTTATAAATGCGCTTGGACTAAAAGTACAGACAAGTGAAAGTTGGAGAATATGCATCACTGATTGAAAGCTAAAATCATTAGAGAAGTTTCTGTAATTATCCTATACTGAACATTTTTACATATTAGTAGAAAAACAGTTTTTCTGTTGCCTTGAAGTTACTTTGTATTTATATAGCTTCAAACTGAATATGTACTGGATAGAGCACAGGTTACTTCCCAGTTCACAGCAGAAATGTTGTCAGAAGTCTGGTAGTGCTAATGAAGTATCTTAAATGTCTGTAGAACAAGGATGTGCCAGAACTTTTTTCAATAGACAGTGACAGATATCTGCAAAAATGTTACAGAGATGACATATGTGAGTACAGTAGTTCTCCAAAATTAATCAACGTGTTGGTTCATGTCGTATGACTGTTGCCACAATGTCTAACTGTTATAATTAAAATTGCTAGATTCTCACCCAAAATATTACTTAAATATACAAATCCTTATTTTAATACTGTTGTGGTTTTCTCAAAAAATGTAAATAATTACTTGGAAATTTAAAATTAAGCTTAATATTTCAAATTGCAAAATATTAGGTCACGGATAATTTCAATTGTTTCTATTGTTGCTTTAAAAAATAACTGCCTTTGTGATATTTTTCTCAAAAATATTTAAATACGTAAAAAATATACCTCAAGAAAAAGAGGTATCAGTTGTATCCCAGTAGATCACACATCTTAATATTATGATTGACTTGCAATTTGAAGTGTTTCTTTAGGTTCACTATCTTGATCTGGCAATAGGTGTAAACAGCTGTATCATTTAAACTGTTCTATGGTTTTTAGGTTCACATGATATCGGGTTGCTTACATGTCTTTCAGAGACAGAAATTACACAAGAAATATTTAGTTGGACATATCATGAATTAAAAAACAAAAGCATATGTTTATATAAAGTCTATGTATCTCTGTCCTTACTGAAGATAAGAATAGGTGAAGACCCCAGCTGTGTTTTACCAAATTATGAGGATTTATTAAGAACAGAGGGTTGTAAGACAGTGAAAGATTGCATATCAGAGCTCAATATGTACATAGCATACGGTACATGTACAACAGAGTTTTCCAAATGTAAGTATCTGCAGCCAGAAAATAAATCCTCGAGGGAACTTCAAAAAATATTTTTTTCAAATATTATTTCTTGTCTGCAATTGTACAGACAGTAAGATGTGAGGAGAGATTAGGATATGTTGGGAGTACATTCTTTTTTTTTTCAGAACAGAGAACAGCTAAATTTCATTAAAAAAAAAAAAAAAAAGAAGAAGTCACAGAGTGTTCAGAGACTAGTGTAGATCAGGAGATGCTGCTTTTTTCCTATCATGGTTCTGGAGCATTCATAGAATCACCAAGGTTGGAAAAGACCTCTGAGATCATCTAGTCCAACTGTCCACCTACCACCAATATTTCTTCACTAAACCATGTTCCTTAGTACCACATCTAAACATTTTTTGAACACCTCCAGGGACAGTGACTCCACCACCACCCTGGGCATCTCATTCCAGTACCTGACCACTCTTCGAGAGAAGAATTTTTTCCTAATATCCAACCTGAATCTCCCCTGGTGCAATTTGAGGCCCTCTGGTCCTATTGCTAGTTACATGGGAGAAGAGGCCAACCTCCACCTAGCCACAGCCTCCTTCCCAGTGGCTGTAGAGAGCTAGAAGATCTCCCTTTACCCCCCTCTTCTCCAGACTAAATAATCTCAGTTCCCTCAGCTCCTCGCATGACTTGTTCTCCAGACCCCTCACCAGCTTCATTGTCCTTCTCTGGACACACTGCAGGGCCTCAGTGTGTGTTTCTTGTAATGAGGGGCCCAAAATTGAACACCGTACTCGAGGTGCAGCCTCACCAGAGCTGAGTACAGGGGGACAATCACCTTCTTTGCCCTTGCTGGCAACACTATTTCTGATAAAAGCCAGGATGCCATTGGCCTTCTTGGCTACCTGGTAGTGTTATCCAGTGAATCAATAGGTTTCCTAAAACTCAGGGCTCAGCTTCATTTTGTGAAGGGAAAGCTCCTTTGCCTCCACGTAGTCACCAGTAGACAGCACTCCTGGAACTTAATGCTTGTCACTTTTGGAGTCTTTATTTACAGTTTCTAGCTTCAATAAAAAGGTGTGATTCTTGCCTCTCTTTTGTGCTAAATAAGAACAGTTGATATTTATATGTAGGTGCATGGTGACTGTAGGAAATAAGTGCAGAGAACTTCATAAGGTAATTTTGCTTGTTGCAGCTTGTAAACTGCATTAGATATCCTTACTGCTAGGGATGACATTAATGTGTTGTTTTAAAAGCAGCTGCCAGGCCACTGCCCATGCATTTTCAATAATGTATATGTGCTCATGTATGATATTTAGACTGCTCCATAGCTGCAAATGTGTCTGGAAAAATGGCTTTGATTAATTGACTTCCCCTTTCTTCTCCTTTCCTCTTCTTAGATGCAAAAGCTCAGTTCATTATCAGGGAAGATCAGAGGAGAGGAACAGAGTACCTAGGTCACACGCTGTTAGAGTTACAATTTTCCAAATACCCTATGTAAAGAGTAGGGAATGGGAAATATCTGGGATGGGAGAGGCCCTCTGTTTGAAGGTCCTTCTACATTACAATTGTTTGGTCTGATTTTGCTTTTATCTGTGCAGATTTGTATATATATATATATATATAAATATAGATAGATTTACATATGTATGTAATCTTATTACATAGAGTCAACTCTATTGCCTTTTTTATGTGTCGCATTTTCAGTCAGATGAGCATGAGGAACCATGAGCACCGATGCGCTCACTGAGGACTGTTCTTTCCAGTGTTCCTTGTCCACTTCTTCCTTTTGTTAGGAAATTTCCACTCATGAGAACTTATATATATATGCATGCAATTTGAAAGCCAAAACTCACACTTCAGCACATCAGCTGACAACATCCTTTGATTCTGTTGGTATTTATACTTAAATAAATAGTTCACTCCTTTTGATGTGTAGGTGCTGATAAGAGTTTATTTCTGCTAAATTTTATGTATGTTCACAGTATTTGTGGCACGCATAATTTATCCATAAAATCAGAATTTTGTACAAGTAGAATATTGCTAGTCAGAACCCAAAGTTTGACTCCATCTTTATTCATCATATTTTACTTCTTCAGTTAACATTATTTCTGGTTAATAGGTGCACCTGAAAATCAAGCTGTATTGTAGTATCTGGTGCGTTATGTTAAATGAATCTTTTATAGGACAGCAAGGCTCTTTTTTTTTCCTAATGAAAAAGAATACCTCATCTTTTCCAATTTTCCTATCAAACACATCCACATCATCTTGAGACACTACCACATCCAGCTGCATCTATACTCAGCTTCAATTATATGAAATTAGACAACCTACTCTCAGGTCCTTTAGGTTCCCTTTTGCTGTGTGAGGCGCACGCACAGTGCATTTCCTGTGAAGTGCATGATTACAAACTATTCAGTACAAGCCTGTTTTAAGTAAACAGTAAATTAAATATTGTCAGTGCTTGTTCAGACAGGCTCTTACGAAGGAAAAAGAACTTCTAGGTTCAGGTTCATAAAACTCTAGATTTAAGAACAGGCCAGTCAAATTTCAGGCATCATTTTTCCTTTTTAACTTCTTGACTCACCAGTTGTTCAACAGCTGGTTCAAAACATTATTTTCAGATGCTTATACATGGAAAACTGGGATAGACAAAATGCTTAAGGTAGCAAAATTCTTGTTTATTACTCAATTTGAGTGGAAAATTCTCAAAAATATTCTGTCGCTAACTGTCAGGTAGACTGCTGCTTGAAAGGCTGCTAAGGGTTTACTTGAGCAATGTTCCTCTTTCAACCATGACAAACACAGTGAAAAAATATCATTCTGTTACAGTTCTGGCTATATTATTTTCTGTTATGCCAGTCAACCTGACTACAGGAGTTAGGAAAGAAAAAATATGGTCACTTTCCTAAGAAATGAGGACTTTTGAGTATTTTGTGGTATCTTCAGTACTAGAATACTTGGTAGTATCTGGAGAAATATAAGTAAGTTTTATAAAATTCAGAAGCTACAAATCTGCACTCGCAAACTCTACTTAAATCACTGCCAGTTAAGTCATTCCCAAGAGAAAGCAAAAGTGTTTTCTTCCAAGGAGTCAAATACTGTTTTCATTCATTCTTTAGGCATTTCAAAGAGAACAAGGGTTGCATGTGTGTGTTCAGGGCTGCATGATTGATGATTAAATATAGCAAGAGCTCCTTTCTTTATTGTATTTTATTTCTCTTTCTTTCATGCAAGTATGAGTGAGAAACTCTGCCAACTAATTCACAAATTATTCCAACTAAATTATCAGTGGTGTACAAAATGTCATAACACAGAGTAGATCGTATTTCCAGTTCATTCTCTCTATTAACAGCTTTCAATACGATAAAAAAAACACAAAATTGAACAACCAATAAAAATATTGAGCAAAAAGGATGAAAAATACTTGCTTTACAAATGAAGAATGTAGAGATCTAAAGCAATCTGATTTGTTCTTTGAAAATGAAGTTGAGAGCTAATGCTGAAACGATAGATGTGTATGAGTGCACGTAAGGCCAATATGTTCAATGCTGTAATTTTTTTTATAGTTTCATAAATAGTTCTATCACCAACATTTCAAAGAAATCTGAAAAAAACAGAGCTCATATGCGATGACACAAATTTAGTGTATTTTATAGAACACTGTTACTCCAGATATAGCCTACAGGTTGTGACTTTTCATAAAAGCTAATGAATTTCTAGATTTGTCAGCTGTTTCAGCACAGATGCACTTTGCTGATCTAATGGAAACATTTTGAGCCCAGATCCAAAATATCAATAGCTCTTAGTATCACAGATTAGTTGGGCTATTGGGTAAATGGGGATGTGGTTTTTGATAAAAAGCAGAAGTAGTTTTGTATGTGTGTTTTACGAGAACTGCCTCTTCAGTGTTTGATGCTGCAATTTTTCCCTTTTTTTTCTTTTTTTTTTTTCCCAGAGTTTTAAGTTGAATGTTGATAGCCACTGTGCTTTAAAAGAAGCAGTGGTAGAGGAAGGACGTCAGCTTCTTGAGCTTATTGTATCTCACAAATCAGGTAAATCCTTCTGAAATATTGCAAGTCTTTATATCTCCAGACTATTAAAGAATGAAGAAGCATTGCTGTAAATTACTGCATATATTCACTTCCTTATGTATTATTAATATTTGCATTATCAGATTGACCTTCAAGATTTATAAATGTTTCATATACTGCATACAATGCAGTGATACTTATAAAATGAAATACTGCCTGCAAATAGTCTGTTCATTTTATTTTGGTCTTGCTGCTCAGTTGAGTTTCAATTGAAATCACATCAGTGAAAACTTTACACTGACACATTCTTTGATGTAAGTGCTATGGAAATAACATTAAGATAATGAATTAGGATTTCTAATACATACATATATATTTTTACATACCCTGCATGGGTAATTGCATTGGTAAAACTTTATTTTGTCTCTTAAACTAATTCTTACATGATTTTAATATATTTATGAGGAATAGATTAAAATTAAAATGCCTTTTTCCTTTGGTTAGGCTTGTCTTTTTCTGCAGAGGCCTTAAATTGGGAGGGGGGAGGAGAGATGCTGATATCCCTTTCTCTTTCCCCACCAACCCCTATATTTTTAGGTATTGTAAGACTTGTATGATAATAGGGTTTTAATCAGCATATATTGCTAGGTAATGCCATCTTTGTTTTGCATGCTTTTCACCCAGGTAGAGGTTATCCGCCCATTTACATTTTTCTGATCATGTTATACATTGTGCCTCTATTGATTCACAGTCTCAGGCACATCTCTGTAATGTGAAAGCTGTAGGAAGTCACTGACTTCTACGCATAGACTAAAAGGTATAGAAGCTATAGCAGAAAAGGGTACTGCATGTCATGCTATACTTAGAAAGTGGTAATATGTAAACTACTGAAAAAGTGAACTGATGAAGGTAGGAAAAAATATATTTGGTAGATTATGATATGTTTAAAGATTAGGTATTAGAGGGTGAGATTACCGTAGCTTTTCCTATTTCAGTCACAGTTTATGTGGGATTTTCCTTTTCTTGAAAACTTTGGCATAAACATAATAAAAATTTAAAATGATGGCTGAAATAACTTTTTACCCTATAGCATTATTTACAGTATGAACAATAGTAATGCTTGTACTAATTTCTGAGAAAATACACTAAATTTCTTGTTCTGTTTATTTAAATATCCTGCTAATTCTTTGATTAAGGAATAATATTTAAAGATGCATTTGAGCTTACAATTTATTTTTTTTCCCCTTCATTTTGGAGAAGGACTGAAGGACATGCTGCAGATGATTGCAAGTCAATGGAAGGAGCTACAGAGGCAAATCAAACGGCAACACAGCTGGATTCTTAGGGCTCTGGATATCATCAAAGCAGAGATACTGGCTACTGATGTGTCTGCAGAGAATGAGGAAGGGACTGGGAGCCCTAAGGTAAGTGGCTTGAAGTTTGCCTTATTTCCTCTTATTTCCGCCTTCTTTTGAACTAGGAACCACTGAAGTTTTCTTTCCACCCTAAGGCTTTTCATTTCTACTGGGTAAACTTTTTTTTCTATAAACAAAATGAAATGCCTTACTCTGAAACAATAAAAAATCTTCGAACTTTCAAGTTTTCCTGGAAGACCTTTCTCATTGTGTGCAGAGGGGCATGAGGGCGAACATAAAACATTTAGTAAACAAAACATAAAGCATCTTTAACATGAATAATCAGAATGGTTTTAAATTGTTTTGTTGCAACTATAAATCACTATAATCAGTGCAATCACTCAGCTCTGACATCCATTAGCCGCTTGGTTACAGCAAATTAACAAAGAAGAGAGAAAGTGATTCATTATCTCATTCCTGTTAATGACTATCAGATGCATTGCTTAATTAGGGGATGGCCATTGTAGTGGGAAGAAGGTCATATGCCTTTTCACAAATCTTTTTCCTCTAAGTCTTCCATAATTGTGCATGTGCTGAATACAACAAGTACTTTAAGAATAAAGTATTGACACCTATAACCATTTTGTGGATATTAATTATCAAAGAGGGCTATAGTACTTACCAGCTGCTGAACTTGAAACTCCTAAGAGCACTTTGAGTACAAAGCATACTAATTCAAATTAGCACAAGCAGTGTGAGGACACTGCACAAAACACAAACTTATGGCGTGGGGACCCTGCCCTTGTATTAATATCAGTAGAAAAAATGGTTGAGAGGTTGCACTGGACAGTGTTGTTTTTTCCATTACATCCTAAGCAATGAACAATACAGCAGGGAGTCTAGTAACTCTAACATTTTGGCATGCTGCAGGCTGAAATCAAGATTCCTGTTTCTAGAAATAAGAGCTGCTTGTGCTGAGTAGATTTGATTTTGAGACTAGATAGTTCTTTGTATTGGTATTCACTGCTTTCTAGGGATCAGTTTGTGCAATAGTTTTTGGCTAGAATATCATTGAATGTTCTGTTATTTTCTTATCATAATACAGGAAAAAACTATAGGCAGGAAATGCTATTTGAACTAATATGCCTAGTCACTTCTGTGGTTCAAAATGATCCAGTATCTCATAGGTTTTTAGTTTAGGATTTAGGTGGTGGAGCAATTCTTGGTTTTCACAGTTAGGTAAACAACCTAGCCCAAAGTTGTCTTTACCCCCAGTAATGTATCCCTGTGCCTCTGAACAGCTTCACTCTTCCATGGCCAAACACCTAACTGCTCAATCAAAATCATTACATAAAAAGTGTTCTAAAATCCAGCTCGATTTTGCTGTGAAAATTATGGAAATCTGAACATAGAATGATTACTTTCAAATATTTGATTAAAAAGGGAAAAATGAATGTATAGTTTTTGTTTCAGCACTTTCTTATGTGGGTAGGTAGCAGCTCCTTGCCTAACCCATTTTATCATAGAGATAGGAACCTGAAGCAATACTTTTGTGACTACAGCTGTATAAATAAAACCACAAGTGACAGAAATGATCAATTGAAAAGAATTTTCAGGTTATTTCTTTAATTAAATCATATTCCAATATGGTTCTTGTAGGGATGGGCAGTAGTGCTGTCAAATACCATCTACTTATTCATGCTGAAAGATTAACTAAAATTAAAATACAGTTGGTATTACAACTGTAGATTTCAGTTTGCATTTATTTCAAAAGCCAAAAGGAACCTGAGAAGTATAATAGAAAATCTAAAGATTATATCTAGAGGGTATTTTTCTTTTTTGACTTGTTTGAGAAACTACAGAAACAGTGTTGGCATTAGAAATCTGTGAAGAAATAGGAAAAGGAGGAATTTCAAAGACCCTAGGAAACCTTTCCCTTAGGAGTTTTAAAATGTGTTTTTATAGCCTTATGGCATCTTTTCTGCAAGGAATAGAGTTGAAAGGAGAGAGGGAGATTCTGCACTCTAGAAGTACATCATCAACATTTGTATTGAAGAATTCAGATTTTGCTTATGAGATTATTTATTTTATTGTATGTATTTTTCATAGCAGCTTGTACTTTCAAATTCAGAGTAGCGATTACTGTAGAAGACTTGAGGGTTTTTAAATATTTCTGATACGTAACTCTCCTAATATGCTGCATTCTTTGTATTAGCTCTTAGAAATGCAGTAAGATCTCCTTTTACGTATTTATGAAAACTATTACTTCGTCATGTTTATAAATAAAAAAAATACTACTGTATTCATCTTAAATTGAATTATGTAGATTTTGAGTTTTCTACTTCACTGAGAAATACCTTTAAAAATAAATCTCAGAATTGCCACCATGCATTTCAACAAAATACTTGATCTAACATTACTAGCAATGTTTCGTATGATATATATGCCATCCTTTTAGAAAGACACTTATTTAGCAATAAGGGATTTCTTCTGATAGTAAGTAATATTCCAAAATACCTGGAAATGAGGAGGAATATTTGTATCCATGTGCATATCTGTTTTTTTCCACCTTCTCGTGGGGTCTCAGACTGCTTGTTTTATAACTGACATCTTAATAATGTGGCCAGTACCTCTCCATCAAGAAACGCCTATGGGAACAGTATTGCTCTCAATAAACAGTGGTATTGAAAAATAACGCAATGTACTTCATTACCTTGAACCAATGAGTGTTACTGCCCTAATGTGATACTGGCTTATTTAACTCCTGGTTTAGTGGACAAGTTCATTGCTTACTAAAGAGCTTGTAAATTGCAATTAATATACATGAAAAGTATAGAAATCTTAACAGCATTTGTCCATAATGAACATTTAACTTCATTCAAAGTTGTATGAAATAGTATTCTTAGTGCCAATTATAAGTTCTATTTTCAGTATGTTTTTGGACAGTTAGCTCATGTCTGTAATTTTTGGGCTGTACAATTTTATTCTGCAATAAAACATTTCAGGGCATAACATCAGAACTTAAAAGCTAGTAGGTTAAAAGAAAATAGTCTACAGTAGAAATATGAATGTAGTCTATACTTCTGGACATATTCCTTTCCAAAATAATTACTGTATTATTGAAAAAATATTTTACTTCTCTATTCTAGCTTCAGAGGAATATCTATGAGACTGTGCCTAGTGCTTAGAACATTGAAATTTGACTCAGTTGTCACAGGTAAAAAACACTCCTGGGAAGATTGTCTTATCTCTTTAATGACCACGTCTGTCAGTAGGTTAATGATAGAAGCAGTAAGCATTTGAGGAACATTAGAAGAGGTAAAAACTTTAAATAAGGTAAACCTAAAATCATAGAATTAGTAGATAGATCTTCTCCTCACGTGTCTGAAGTGGTTAAACAAACCTCTGTCTAAATGGAAAAAGAAAAGCGGCGTAATTTCCCCTTCGTATGTAATTAAACATCCCACGTTTCCAGCATCATCTCCCACTCAGCTGTGCATAATCTTACAGTTTCCAGCCATTCTAAACAAAGTCTTCCATATACAGAAAAGTGATTTGCATAAAAATAAATGAAAAGTTGTTGAAGCTATTTAATATCTAACCACAGTTTATGATTCTGGGAACCGTCCTTGACAGCTTTATAGTGACACTGGTCTCAGCCCTAGTGGGTGGAATAAACACTGTAGTCAGGAACAATTACATCTTGCTCAGTATTATAATATGAGACTAAATTTGCAAAATGGAGAACAAACAGAGGGAATGTGCAACCTTTCTTCATAGGAAAGGTGCTGTAGCCCTCTGATCATCTTCGTGGCCCTCCTCTGAACTATATCCAACATTTCTGCATTTTTCTTATGCTGGGGGCTGCAGGCCTGGACGCAGTACTGCAGATGATGCCTCATAAAGATGGAGTAGATGAGGACAATCACCTTTCTCTCTCTGCTGGCCACCTCTCTTTTGATGCAGCCCAGGATACTGTTGGCTTTCTGGGCTGCAGGCACACACTGCTAGCTCTTGTCCAACTGTTTGTCCACCAGGACTCCCAAGCCTTTTTCCACAGGGCTGCTCTCAATAAGTTCTTCTTTCAGTCTATATGCATAACTTGGGATTGCCCCGACCCAAGCACAGCACTTTGCATGTGGCCTTGTTGAACTTCATTAAGTTCATCCCTCCATATAGCATCCCTTCCTTCTATTGTGTCAACTGCACCACTCAGCTTGATGTCATCAGCAAACTTGGCTGAGGGTACACTTGATCCCACTGTTTGTGTCATTGATAACAATTTTGAAGAGCAGCAGTCCCAAGATGCACCCCTGGGGGACACCACTTGTGACCAGCCTCAGAGAAGTTGTGGATGCCCCCATCCATGAAGGCACTTAATGCCAGGTTGGATGGGGGGCCCTGGACAGCCTGATCTAGTGACTGGCAACCCTGCCCGTAGCAGAGGGTTTGGAACTAGATGATCTTTAAGTCTGTTCCAATCTAAGCCATTCCATGATGGTAACAGTCCTTTCTTTATTACTATGGAATAGTAACTTGTTCTTTGTTATAAAAGGAATGTACAAATGAAGTGTTCTGGAATCTCTGTGATTAGTGCAGAGAAATACTGTATTTGTCATTACATTTTTTTCTTTTTCTCAGTGTCTTTTATCAGTTCTAAATTTCTAAATCTGCAGGCATCAGCATGATGCAGTAGGTTGCTCTGAAAATAATGCCTGCTATTTATTTCCATGGAAATACATACTACAACAAAGAGAAAAATGGCACTGTTTGATAGAGCAAATTCTCAGCTACAAAACACTGTTTTTCAACAGCCACCACCATTAGCTGTCCATTTTCACCAGCAATGAACAAGAGCCTGCATGTCATGCTCATAAAAATTTGCATCAGCAGAGGTGACTCACTGTTTCACAGCTAATATGATGGCATAGTTAGGAAAATGCCTACTCAGTCCATCCTTCACTGGTCTGAACAGATGGAAGTTAGAAGGTCCCAGATCCAATGGGTATGGTAGGACAGTCCAGCCACGCTTGTAATGTCCTCCACAGTCTTCAAACTGGTATTGTGCCCGGTGTTATCACACTGCAAGAAAAACCTTGTCTTCTCCTGCCTGAATCTAGAAGTTCAATCTTTCAGCTTAGTCAGCGTAGCAAAGTAGTAATCAGAGTTGATGGTTTGTCTGGGTTCCAGGAAATCCAGAATGATAACCCCTTTCCTATCCCAAAAGGCAGTACGCATCACTTTACCTACTGACAGCTGCATCTTGAATTTTTTTTGGTGGGAAATTCGTATGTCACTACTCCATGGACTGCTGTTTTGAGTTTAGCTCATAGTGGTGACACCATGCCACAGGTAATGATGTAATTGAGAAAACTGTCACCTTCAGCCTCATAGTGGTTCAGCAGATCCTTGGAAACTTACCTATGGTGTTCTTTCTGTTCCTGTCTGAGCTTTTGTGGGATTCCCCTGGTGCAAACTGCAACATTCCAATGTTGCCACCATTGTTTCCAACACACTGAAGCTAATATTCAGCTCTGTGCAGAGTTCCCTGGTCATAATCTGCTGATTCATGTGGATGAGTGGATTGAGATGTTCTTCCTTTCATGCTATGACAGCTGCACATAGCCATCTGGAACATGGCTTGTCTTTCACGCTGCTGTCACCATCTCACTGTGTTCACATCCAGTGTTTGGTCTCCAAAAATTTTTTCAACATGGAGGAATTCAGTTCCACACCTTTGCTTCATACGCACATCCATGTCAGATACCATTTTTTCAGACTGCCACTCCATTGCCATCTGTTTCACAGCAACAAAATGTAATGGAGATTCTACCTCTACTGCCATACTACCATCATCCACCTCTGAAGTCTTGGGCCAACGTAATAAAACGGAAGGTATTACTTTCAGAGCAGGCATTGTATTAAAGCCAACGTGTTGGTATGTTTTTTTATTGTTTTCCATTACTTAAAAACAAGGAAAGATTCTCAGCAGAAGGCAAGAATTCAGTATCTAGTGTTTTTACTTACATAACCACTTTGAAAGCCGAGTTTTTGGTGCACTCTATGCTGGAGTATTCCAGATAGTATGGCTGTACTTAGAAGTTGTTAGATGGCATGTTCTCTTTTATTTAGTTGCTCCTGGCAAAAGGGCAGGAATAGCATATGCTAGAGGGATCATTTTACTTAGATTGATGGAGTTTCTTAAGTCACAGGAGACTTCTAAAACTTTACACTCAAAAATGAATTTATATCTCTTGCAGTCTCTCTTCCTCTCTTCCATGTTCACAAATTGAGAATCAGATGTGTGCATTAAATCCTGTATCTCATGTTGTGTAATAAAATGACAAGTAACTAGCCATCACTTAATCAGTAACAATTTGAAAGATACTGAAATGAAAATCAGACTTCCATCTCTGACATTGAGCATATATATTGAAAGGGACTTTCATCTAGTGATACACATACCAACCTGGTCTGTGTTTATTTCATGGCTTGATAAAGTCTTTTCTTGGAATATGAATGTATAAGGAGAGCTGGTGCTGGTGCTTTAGTAGAAGGCATTTTCTCTAATGTGTCTATAATGAGCTACATTCCCATCTAGACATGAGAAAGTTCTCTGCCATTAATGTAACACCTTGCAGATCAGACAGTAAACTGAAATTCCAAATGTCTTTATCCACACCTTCTTCTAGCTCAGTAGTTACCATCTGCCATCTAAATTCTTTGCACTATCAGCTGAATGTATTTGTCTCTTCTGTTCAGAACAACTGCAGAGCACTGGGTATAGTTAAATAGTTACTACTTTTCACTGCTGAGTATCTGTACATTTCTGGAACAGAGTTATTTATTTGTTATTTGACAAAACGTGTGCCTTGCCAAGAAAGCTCCTCTTTTTATCATACTTTGAAGGGAAATTTTCTTCAGATAAGCAGAAGCTTTCAAAAACCCATGCAAAACCAAAGTAGTCATGTAATGTCTGTACAGAATGTTTCCTATAGATTTCTAACTCAGTGCAATCTTAAACTGATACATTACACACAGAATAATATTCACCAAAACCTTCTCTTCATCATCTTAGCATTTTAAGCTAAGATTCTTCTCCCTTGTATTTTGTATATATCTTACCATACAGAAATTATACAGTAGAGCAAGTTCTTGCTTAGATAAAATGCTTCAACTGGGCAGGTAATTTTGGGATGAAAATTATAACTTTCCAAGCTTGTAGAATTTGAGTTTTAGGGTCATTAAACCAAGGGATTTTTTAAAAAAAGCTCTGTTAAAGCTTCTCTATATCACTAGTTAAATGAGTATTTTGTTATTTTTTTATGAAACTGTTTCCCTGAAGTCTGAAGTTAAGCAAACTTGGCTCCCATTTTATCTCAAAGATAGTCTTCCGTATGACACTACTTCCTGGTATGTGACATAATTTTAATGAGCTTTAACAAGCCAGATTCCTAAAACTGTTCCAGAGCTCTTCATATTTTTCTCTTTAATCTAAAATTTACCTCTCTGGTTTATTAAGCTGCATACCAAGTATAAAATGTAAGAAGCCAAATTGCATCCACAATTAGATACAGTATTCAGTCCTGTTATGAAAGATATGCACATTTTTTAATCCAACACAGTCTAATATTTATTGCAAAAATATTGAAAGCTGTATAGTAACTGAAAATGTGAACAAGGACTGCAACATCTCTGTGGTCTTATGCTTCTGTATTTTTTACAGAGTGGTGATTCTAGATATTGTGTATTGATTACATTTTGTCAACCCTAGACTCTTCAACAGACCATCACTTTTAATTGAAACAGTTATGCTGAAACATTTAGTAGCAAAGATGTTACAATAAGAAGTCTAGTTTTACCAAAGCATAGATCAAGTTCAGTTTGAAAGATGTTTTAAATCTAAATCACTCCACTGAGAACGAGTGCAGACTGAGAACTTCATGAGAACAGATATTTAAACTGATATACGCCCAGCGGGCAAATTTTATCATAATGCTATTTGAATCTTTGAACACTATTATCTGAAACTCTGAAAGTATATTAGGCTATTGTAACTTTACATGTGGACGAACTCTGACAAGTTTTATTTAGCCAGAATTCCCAATTGGGTTTGGCCTATGTTTGAAAATGTAGAAACACGAGTGTATGTGTGCATATGAGCACATTTATCAATTAAACTAAGTATTAACTACCCAACGGCATTTGTTTTATGTTTTTGCCTATGTCTGTTCTTTCTACTTTCTCTCTACAACTGTACCAATGCATTTTGTTCTGTAATTTTTAATAGGAAGTATTTTCAGTAGTGAATATTGGTGGAAGGTTTCTCTCATTCATATCTGCCTACTTCACATGCTTCTTAGATTTTTAGAAAAAGCCACATTAAATGAGTTTTTGCTAATACACATGCACAAATTCACAGATTAATATTACTGAAAACTAGTCATCTCCCGCTGTAAAACAGAGGTTTAGTGTCTCCTTCACCCATAAAGGCAGGATAGCCTACTAGAAGTACTGATTTTCCCCCATTCTTTGTGTGCTTAGAATCTGCCCATTCAAAGCCAAGTTCATATCACCAAAGGAGAAACAAAGCCTTTTAATTGACCTGTTAATCAAATCTTAATTCAGAAAATGATGGAACGCACTAGAAGAAAAATCATAAATAAGCAAATAAAAGGAAAGAGGCCTCATTGACTGAAAATGGTGAACAAGTTTGTGGTTGTAAATAGTAATAAATACCAAGAATAATAAGAGATAGTAATCACTAATGAAGCAAATTATTTGATATTTGGGATCTTTTCCATTACCTTTCATTCCTCAGTTCTTATTCCTGCTCCCTTGCACTCTGTGTCATCTGTTACACTTCAAAGCAGTTCAGGATTTCCCCAGGATCACAAGCAAAGCACACAGATTGTGTTTTTTTTTACTGTCTCACTTCTTCCTGGCCAGACCCAGTTAGGAAGTGCAGGCAGGAGTGAAGGCCAACTTTTTGTAGCTATCGTAGCTGCTTTGCAGACCAAAATGGTTCTGTTATGCTCAAATAAAGTTTGAATGTGTGTTCTACCCATGTGCTGCTTACCAGTCACCATGATGATAAATATTTCAGACTATATGCAGATAACATGGCCTAAAGAGCCACAGGATGAGCTTACAGGATTCCTTTACTTTCTCTGCAAGACTGTTTTGCCTGTCTGACCCTGGCAGTGCAGGCTTGAGTGGGGTAAACTCATCTTCCTTCTTGTACTGCAGTGCAAGTTGTTGCACAGTATTTTGTCTTTTAAAAAATTATGCCTATGAAGTTAATTTTCCATTTTTAATACAGCCTCCTAGAAACCCCGTACTTTATACATAAATGGCAACTTAATATGGATGCTATTGCCAGTTTTTGAAAGATTGTTGCGTCGGTTAAAAGCATTCTATCTTTGTCATTGTATTAAAATTATATTGCTGTTCTGAAAACAAAAATTACTTCTTTATGCAGTTGAAGAATGACTGGCATGGCGCTCCTCTGATCTTTCAAAAGAAATTTTACTTTCATTGTATTTGTGCATTAAATTGAGTGTTCATATCTACAGAATAAACTAAAATCTTATAAATATTACTCTGTTTAATTATCAGTTCAATATTTGAGTTTTTGCTGTTATGGTTGATGTCTAAGAGTGATTAAATGTGTAATAGAGAACAAAAGGAACATTGATGTGAACAAAGATACTGATAGATAAAGGTAAATTTTATCTTCTGTGTGTTTTTAATCTTTTAAAAATATTTTAATTACATTTATATTCAGTGTGGTTGAGTGGCTTTTCCTTTTTTTTTTCTTTTTTTTTTTTTTCTTTCAGTTCAGCTCTGATTTTTATTATTCAGAACATCTTCTAGCAATGATTTAATCTGCAGAATCTTTCAGTTCTAGTCTCAGCTGTATACATAAAAACAGCTATTCTTCACTGGGGTGGTCACAAAAGGGAATTAAGGTAAAACTGTTTTTAAAGGAAAAAATCTACTTGGACATCCTGCATTTTAAATAAGACTTGTTCTTAAATGTCTTGTAGCAGAGTACACTTGGCTACACTTAAGCTTTAGATTCAGAGCAGTGTTATAGATTTTGCTATTTTTTAAGCTGTGCTATTAGAAAACAATAGAATATGTGTTGTGTGATCCAATTTCTTTATACATCTACAATATGGCAAAATAAAAAACTCTTTCAGTAGAGCACTTACTTAGTAAAAGCATATGCAAGTTTGTATGTCAGCTCTAGTAACTTGTGGATAATCCTACCATTATATCAAGTTCTTAAGTATTTTGACAGGATTTTTAATTAAGCCTTCCCTATACTATCTCAGTTGAGCCTCACTCATTATTAAACTACCCACGGTAGTGTAAACAAATGTGGAAGGTGCACTGGGGATAGCATCACATTAGGAAGTTAGACCTGTTCCTTAAACTCCTGGAAGAAACTGTGGAAAAATAAATGCAGTTGTGTACTTAGCCTTATCCTGTGGGCAGTTGTAAACATTAATAACAGTTAACCTGTGATGGCTTTAAATGTAACAAGGGATTTCTGACCAGGAGGCAGGTGGTATACTGTATTCTTTTATAATCGCTCTGTAGCATGCTTTATGAACCATCATCAGGCCTGAGTGAAAGAATAGCTCATCTGGGCATGTACACTTCATTTCTTTATCCTCTTTTTCTTCTTTACAGTCATGTTATAGAAAAAGGCTGTGTGCTCAGAACAGAAGGCAAAATTAATTCTTCAGTTTATGAGGCCTAAGAACATCACCAGTATGGTTGATGCTGACAGGTCATATCCCTTATGAGATGCAGAAAAATGGGGAGGAAGCAGAAAGAAAAATACAGAGGATTAAGTGCTTAAGAGTTTTGTACCATGTTCTGAAATGCTGTCTTAAAGCTATAATATACATCAGAAGTATGGAATGGTGCATTTATGGTTGCTTACATTTGAGATCTGACACTTAAATTCAGTGAAGAGAGGCAAGGAAGAGGTGACTGAAGTCAGCAAATTTACCTGGAGACTGCAATGGTAAGAATTAACCTGTACAGGATATGCTTCCTACATTTGAGTTACAAGAGTTGAGAGCACTGTGTAGTAACCAACTAGTATTAGAACTGAAATATATAAAGGAGAATGCAAGGAAGTTTACTGTTTTATAAACTGTGGACGTAGTAAGATGAAATAGCCCCGAACAAGAAGTGACGCTATGCGTCCAGGCATTTTGTTCTTCATTTCACAATGAACCTGTTAGTTTGCAACACTGTTTATTTTTGTCATTAACCAGTCGATGACAATCAGGTTTAAAAGTTACTTCCATAGGTTTCTACTCTAATAAAACGCTTTTAAAATATATCGTTTATCTGTTGGACAAACCCTGTATTAAGGAAATAAATAGAATGTATTTAGGTTCGTATTTTTCCTAGTTAGTTCCTCTGGGACTTGATTCTTAAAGGTAGGTATTTTATGAAGCAGCTGTATTTATCTCATTGGAGCTACTCCTGACACATATTGCTAAAAAGACTTCTGTTTGTAGAATATAAGCTAATTTAAATAATTCTAATGCTGAAAATGAAAAATGTTGATTTCCGATTCAGTAAATCCTAGCAATATTATTGTAAGTTTGTTTGTAATTCTTGAAAAACATTAAAATTAACTTTTCTTCCATTTACGTAATGTGTATAACTAAAGTTCCTTCCTACTGTGAGACAGTTTCATTTATTGTTATTTGTAAACAGCTTAGTAAAGATGCATAGTGGATTAGTCTAGAAACTCCTTGAACAGTTTCTTTTGAAATAACACTATATACGTTAAGCTCAATTACACATCCAAACAGCCACAGCACACTTTTGGTAATTTATTCATTGATTTAACATAGTACCCAGAAGAGTCATGCCTGCTGTCAATTTTGTAATATATTATGTTTTAAATATACTCATGCTCACCCATGCACGCCATTAAGGTGTGCATAAACCTGTGTTTTTCTCTCTTGACAGCTATAAATGTTTGTTATTATTACACAAAACATATGTTCATGTTGTTTTTGTCTAAATTATTCTATCTGGGGCTATAAAGTTTTAATGTTATTAGTTGCCCTTAGAATTTTAATGTTTCACTGCTGTAACCTTCTTAGGATTTCTCTGCAATTAAATAGAAACTATTTCAGTAGAGCCTGGAAGAACAATATATTTTATACAAATAATAAAAAAATCCCTTCTTGCTCCATTTTCTTCCAGTGTAGTAAAGTGTTTACTTGACAGAGTCCTGTATAAAGCAGTTCTACCTGTAGTGTTTTCCAGAACTGAACACAGCTTTATACTTTCCCATAGTCTTGTTAAAAAATAAAAAATAAATAAAATCTGGCATCAGAGATGTAAGCAGTTTGATCTGAAGGTCCCCTGCCTGTTGTGTTCTGCTGTGCCCTTACAAAGCAGCATGGCTCCTTTACAGAAGAAACCTCAACGAATGCGAGAGAGATAATATTGAAAGAAAAGCAATTTTTTTAGGCAGTGGCATGAGAGTGTAGAAAAATCATTTGACCAAATATCTCCTTTGTTATCATCTAAATAACAGCAGTGTTGACAATAGAAAAATGTATCACTGTCCCCCATTTCAATTTTCAAGTCAGTATTTTAAACAAAAGAGCAGATAGGAATATGGCCAAGATGTTAAAAGCTATTTACTGTTTTTAAATGAGTAAATGACTCATTGTAATGCATTATTTTCATATACAGGACAGAGGCATTATATGGACCCCTTTTTATTGTAAATGATGCTATAATACTCTCTCACTGAGCACATAATATCTGAGTGCCAGGTAATTTTCAGATATTGGGCTTTTGCCTTATTTGTAAGTATAGAACACTGGTGTTTCTTCTAGATCCTTCAAATTTTGTTCCACAGTCTGACTGTAGCTCCCTTTATGTGTAGAAGAGCAGAAACAGTGAAGAGAACATTTAAACTAAACTGATTATAATATGCTTTCTTTTTTAACGTGATTAGGCAGGAGTTGTTTGGGGGTTTTTTGTGGGTTTTTTTTGCTTTTTTTTTAGGAATAAATGTTGTGTCTGACTGAATTTGTGAAAAACGTGCTTAAGATACTTAAATCTGAATATTTGAATTGAAAGGTGCTTCATGAATTAAAAAACTATTATTAAAAACTTGAAATCAAAATGATTTGCCCAACATCTTTAGGAAAGGTATGAGGACATAGTTGATAGAATTAGTACTTACTAATACTTGATAATTTTGAAACACACCATACTTTAGTTCCAGAATGCCTTTTGAAAAAAGGAATTTTTACATTTTGCAGACAAAGAAGCTGAGTCAAAGGGATGAAGAGGTTTTTCCCATTTACAGAGTCATTAGGAGTTTTGTCTTCCAGACTTGTGTTGAGGTTGCTCAGACAGTAATTCTCACACTTCCAGAGTAACAAAGATCCATTTATATCTAATGCTTCCAGGACTCTGACAAAAGGATTTTTCTTTATGAAAATTAGTTCTGTCCACCTAAATTGAATTGATTTTATCTCCCCTCCTTTCCCTTCTCTTCCTTCTTTTTATTTATTCCTTCATTCACTTCTTTTCACTTCTTTTATACTTCTGAATCTTTATCTTTTTTATTCTTTTTCTCTCTTTCCCCCCCCCCGCCACCCCCCCGCTTTTGTCCACCTGCTGTCAGAGAATTCTGTGTCCTTTCATCCTCCAAAATTTCATTTTTTCTACCTCATTTTCCCGGGGTATCTCAAACCTGCCCTCAGAACTGCTGTGTCTTCCAGGACCACATTTGCTGCTCACAAGCAGTTTCAGAACACCATAATTCTCAAGATTTTAATGGTATCTGAGGTTTTTCCAATTACATGGTGAACTTCCACTTTGGAAAGAATAAGACTGCAGCCTTCTGTCGTCAGAGCTGAAAAGACAATAATAGAAAAAAATTTACCATTTGTTGAAGAGTAGAGATAGCAGGGAAAAAGCAGTGTGTCAAGGTACTTGGTTAAACAATAATCTCTTACAGAGTGCTCATTACTTCTAAATAATTGACTGTATTGGAAGAAAGGTTTCTATGCGAGGAGAGGTTCAAGAAGGTCAGTTATCTAGTGGTAATGACCGTAGCGGTCATTAGAGGGTATTAATGCTATTAAGAACAGAACTTTAACTTTTTATTGAAGTTTTTATTTAAATTATATTAACTTTGATTCAACTTTTAATTGAGGTGCAACCATCCAAATTCTATAGTCAGGAACCAAGAAGTAATGAACATAAAATTGCATGTTCTTCTGATAGGCGGATGGGTGTTTAATATATTATAATTTCAAGAGTCTCTACAGAGCCGTTATTAGTGTAAAACTATTCAGAGGTATTCTGTTAGAATTAGGGTTGGGTGACTGATTCAGGAGCAAATCCTGGCTGGTATATATGGTATATTTTCTGAGTTGAAAAGTACATCTTTTTACAAATACGGTTGCATGTGATCTCAGAAGACTTGCTGAATTAAAGCAAAAATCCTTTGATGCCTAAAATCATCTGTCTTACAACCTTATGCATGGTGGCACTGAATTTATTCAGAACTTATTCAGAGGCACTGAATTTGTTCTGAATTGAGCTTATTGTTCCATACTAAGCTCAGTACTTGTTGTACAGGGTGTGTTCTGCTGCAAGTAAGCAGGGATGGTATTAACTGTTTTACTTGCTACCACTGTAAGAGTCAGGCCATGGCTAGGACTCCCAGGAACCTGAAGTATAAGCTAGTAGGTGATTGAGCAAATACATCTGTAGCCCTCCTTCTCCATTTTACTATGTTGTTTTTTTCTCTGGAGAATCTTAGGAATGGGCAGCTCAGTAGGTCTAGAATACTGGAGGGCTGAGAAGAGATATGAGGCTGTAGAATGATCTCCCAGGGGAGTGGAGGGATGTCGCATCTCGTGCCACCTCGGAACAGAATTTTTTGTCTCTGCCTGTCTAACCTGAGGACAGTGTAACATGCTTTAAAATAACAGCAGAAAAACTAACATGCTACCAGAACAAAATGCTGAACACTCCACTCACACTGGGGGATGATGAGCAGAAGAATGACTGATATGATAGGAGCTAATCACATTGCTTAGTGCATGTCTGGGCGGGTGCTAAGAGACTTTGGTAAGAAAGGAACTGCAGAGCTGTACAGAATCTTCCATGCTGTCATGGCAACTTTTCAGGGTACAGTTTGAAAGCCAAAAGCTATGTTGCATTTATTAAAAACTGACATTAAAAGAGATCTAGCAGTCTTATAAAGTAGCTAGGGGAAAAGAATCTGGGGTGAGTTATTTGTAACAAAGGAGCGTGCCATCCAAAAGATTGTTTACTGCTTTCGTATTAACACAGCAAAAAAACCAATAATGTTAAATAGCAGCAATTTCTTGCATTATTACCTGTCAGGTTGTTTTTTTTTTTAATTTGTTTTGTTGGGTTTTTTTTTTGCAGTCTAAAGAGAGAGCAGGCCAAACTCATTTACTCATTGCCAATTACATGTGACCTTAATACAGAAAAAGATATTCTGGCTTTTGGAAATACTGCGACTGTTTCCAAAATTTCCCAAATGATACTCAAGTTGCAGTTCTGTTATTTGGAATATATATTTTTTTTATTTTCATTTCTTGGAGTGATGCACAGTTCTATGAAAACTTCTGCTATTAAAATTCTTTGAATTTCTTTGTTTTCTCCTAATTACAGACTTGGGGAATACTCTATATTAAATCGGTCTGGTGCCATTTTCTTGCAGGGAAATTTACTATATGAACTGATAATGGCTTTTTTCCTGTGGAAAAAAAAAAGTAGACTGCTTTACATTTTTGGTAGGAAGCCAGGCTTTTGTCATTTAGACATGTCACATCGTTATGAAAACATCATGAATCATAACACAGCATAACAATGTGATTTGCTGAGATGCTGACTCCTCTTGAAGAATTGTAAAGCGATGTGTGCGTATTTCCATGCAAAGGACTACATGAGTATTTTAGAACATTTTCCTGGGGCTGCCTGTTGCAGTGGTCTAATGTATTAGCCTTTTAACTGGGAGAAGATAGGTTCTAATAAGTGACGTGCAACGCTTGTCAGTTCTGCTTCATATGTGTGTGACATTTTCATAAAATCATAAAGCAAAGTACTAAGAGAATTCAGGAGCTCATTTATTCCTCTGCCCTGCCCAAAATACATGTGCACACACACAAAATCATATCTGAACTGTTTTGACTGTATACATTTTTCTTAAAAACAGTGGTGGATATTCAGTAACATCTAAAACAGTTTATTACAAGGTTTTGCAAACTTGAAAGCTTTTTCCTACTGTCTTGCCTAAATTTATCTTGCAGCAGTTTATACACAGTTATTCTAGTCCTACTCCCAGCAGATAGAAGGAAATCTATGTGACATGTTTTAACATATTGGAAGATCATCATCAATTTGCCATTCTGTGTCATATTGTTCTGTCAAACCATAAAGCCAGTGTAAAACTGAAAATAAATTATAATCAAGATAAATGACTTCAACTGTAAAAACAAACAAAAGAAACCACATCCTCTTCCCTTTGCCTGTTGAGATTCAAATGTTATCCCAATAATCTGCTCTGCTGCATCCCAGAGAATGTACCAATAGTCACAGGCAGACACTTCCATCTGCCCTGGCTGCTGCTGTTTTCACAGTTTCATAATGCCTTAGACATGAGGCAAGGTGGGCCTGGAAGTTGAAGCACTGCAAGAGTGTCTAAAGGGAGCACATTCAGACATTTACCATCTTTCCACAGAGGAGTGTACTGTTGTTAGCCTGCATACTTAATAAGACAGGTAAGCTAGATTACCATAAAAATGTAAATACAAATATTCAAAGGATAGGAAATAGACACAAATTTTTGGAGAGGGCACAAATGAAGTAATAAAGTACATTGTGCACCTAATGTACTTACTTTAAAGTTACATCAAAAAATTATGTTATTCAGCCTATTTGCTGCTTGCTTTCTGTCACAATGGGAGTTGGGCATTGTGCATGAGTTTCCCATTCAGATCTTCTGGAAAGTGTAGGCTGTTTTAGTCCTTTATACTTCAAAACTCCTGTTTTTGCCTTCGTTAGGGAAGATTCTCTGGGCATCTTCTTTAGTAGAACAAAGTATGTTTCCCTTTAGTTACTATGTATAAATATCCCTTGATTGTACTAGAAATTATCTTTGACACTTAACTGGTTAGTAAACAGCTGTTTACTCAAAGAGATGTATTGTTTCCCCTACTACTTTGATTGCTACTTGAATTTCTCCTTGGTGTATAATATATTTTATGCTGGACCTTATGTTCTGTATTAATTTTTATTTAAAAAAAAAAAAAAAAAAAGAAACTCAATTTGTCTAAGCCTCAACTTTTTTGAGGCTTGATCCTCAATTTTCTTCTTTTAAGGAAACCTTAATACAAAACAAACAGGTGAATAGCTGGGAAGTTGTGGCACTTGTCAGAGACAAAAAGCTTTAAGTTATTCTGTAACTGTTTACACATGAATTTTTCCATGTGACGGTCTTATTAAAAACAAAGTAACTATTATCTTGAGTAAAGTTAAGCATGTTCTTAAGGGTTGCTAGAACTGTAATGTATGCAGAATCATACCATGGTAAATGTTAACAAGTAGTAATGGTAGTAGTTTGAAAAATGGAGGAAACGGTAGATGTAGGCATACCATCTATGTATCATGGCAATGTCCCCTAAAATTTAGGAGTCAAAATCACATTTATTTGAATTATTACAGTCCTTTCACATTTTCAGGAGTTTTTCCAATAGGCATGGTAGTATCAGAGGCTTTATTTGCAGAAGACGCTGAAGTCTGGAAAGATTATTTTGTCCATCTATCCAGTATTAGTGCTAAGACAGTGCATCTCCTGTTTCTGAAGAATTACACTCCCTTTGAAGTGTGCAATGCAAAGTGAAATAAGATCAGTTTTCATGTTCTGCAGTTTTTGTGTACAATTGACGTGAGCTGAGTTTCTTTATATGAGTACTGATATCATTATCCTCAAAAAAAAGGAAAAAAAAAACCCTTTAAAAACTGTTGACTATGAGTAAACATGTATCATCTTTCAACAGTTCTCATATGAATTGCACTGTTCTGCTCACATGTACTATGTGAGCGTTTTGTCTGGAAAGTCCAATGACCACATATTGATTTTTAACTGTAATTGAAGTAGCTTAGTGTTGCATGGTGCCTGGTTTCAATTTTAGACTTTGATTTGTAGGGATTGTGAACTAATCTTGCCATTGCATGTTACATTTGTAAACCAAAGTTTTAAATTGTGCTGATCAGACATACGTAGAAGATTACAGCTGCGCTGCAGGCCTGCACCTGTGCCTGGATTTTATCTTTTCTAGTCGCTACTCAGAACACATACTCTCATATAATGTGAGAAAATTTATGGTGTGGGAAACCTGTATTAGTTTTTAGACCGGAAAAAAAAAAGTGGATACAAAGGAAGATAGTGTCTGTTTTATAGAAGATCTGTTTTATAGTTACGTAATCAGAGGGAAAGAGATGGAGGCATTGTTAAGAAGCTCATATAGCATGTCAGAAACAAGACGTGACCCTTACACTCAGTTTCTCTACGTGTAGACTTTTTAAGTCTAGCCTACTTCATTTTTCAGTCTTTTCGTTGCTATTTAAGGCAGAAGGCGGCAATGTAATACCCTTAATTAGGAAAGTCAAAGAGTGGTGGAAGCGATCACATAGTGGTCAGCAGTGATATTACTTTCTTTGCAACTAAAAGCTTGTCTGCATGGTGAGCACCTCAGAAACCTTACTAAATCTATAAAATTTTTGTGCTTAAGTTAAAGAGGATTAGATTCCCATAAAGATGTTCTACCTCAAAAGTGAAGTGGCCTTAGCTTGCACTAGCTCCTTAGAGAAGGATTAAATTACAGCAAATGAAGACCACTTTATTCCTGAATAAATGTCCACATGGGGGATTAATGCACTTCAACTTATGCACATTAGTTTTGCAGCATTAGTTAATTAATCTTAGAAGTCTTGTCCCTATGCAGACAAGCTCACAGGGAGGTCTTCCAGAGATGGTGATTCCCAAAGCACTAGCTATAGGTTGTTTTTGGATCTCTGCTAATGTGACATTTTCTGAAAGAACATATTCTTAAACGTTTAAAATTCAGTATTTAAATACATGACTTCAAAACATGTGATGGTTTCTTACCTTTGCACAGTGAAACATCGAAAACATCATCTCAATTAGCTGATACTTGTCATCATAATGGTTCCAAACTTGTTCCAATTCAGTAAATAACGATAATCTTTGAGGGGGAAAAACAATTCATAATCATGGGGTTAGATAACATTTTCCACACTATACTAAGATTTTAGCTAAATATAAAAGCTGTTACAACTGATTTGCTGTGTTAGGCTGTATCAATGACAGCAAAGCAGTTTGTGGAAATATCCTTGTAATGTGACAGAAACCTGGCAACACAGTTCAATTTGGTCAAAATATTTATTTTTCAGAGCATTTTTATTAAAATTTGAAACTGGCTTATTGAAGGATACTGAGCAAAACATATATTGTTTTTAGAATATAATGCTAGTCCTGCAAGTAAAGAATGACTACTGGTGAGTAGTAAAATTGTCCAAAATAAATGTAATTCCTGTAGAACTATTCAGAAATTGGATGTTCAATGACAGCCGAATAGACATTAATTTAAATAGAATCACTTAAAAATGAAAAAAAAAGAAAGCAGTTATTGGCTTGACTTCATTTATCTGCCATCAGTTTCCTAAATTTTCATCTTAATTGCACCTGTTTGAATAGGAAGCTGGTAGCTATAAATAGGGAACATGGCAAGTTCTGTTTTTTTCCCCTTGCTTAACACTGCATTGAGTAATTGATAAAAGTAACCCTCAGTAAAACCGCCCGATAAGATATGCTTGCTTTCTTTCATCCCTGGCCAGAATATGTCCAAAACAGGGTTTAAAAAAAAACAGATCAGCAAACACAGAACACAATAAAACCCCTTCTTATGTTGCTAAGTAGATATTCATTTATCTCCTGGTATACTTTGTTACTTATATTGTGGATTGGTGAAAAAAAAACCCAAAAACAAAACAAAACAAAAAAACAGATAAAAATCCCATAACCAAATGAAGATAAGTTCTGAAAGGGAAGAAGGTAATTCCTTATTCATCATGCATGCAAACGTGTCAGTTCATTAAAGTACACCTATAATTAAAAACTTAAGTTAATTAAGTTTTTAGTTTTATATATTCTCGTTATCATAAAAGAGAAAAAAGAACAGTCAGGAGGGATCTCAGTGTCTCAACTATTGCTGGTTGGAACACAGCCCATCTTCTTCAGTCAATGAAAACGTTTTTTGAATAAACAGCACTATTTTTAAGCAGAAAACCAAGACCACAATTTCTACTGAAAAGCAGTGTTAAAAAGTGTTGTGAAGTACTTCTCGCAAATCAACAAATTGTTAATTTAAAAATTTCCATTGGAAAAACCCAATTGCTGGGAATTTTTCAACATGTTCTACTCAGCATAAAAAAATTTGGCATCTAATTCATTTTAAGTAGTAATCTGTTGGTTTTGGCAATAACAGTTAGTAGCAGTTACGTAGTTACCAGTGGCAGCTTCTTTATATTAAGCTGCTGAATCTGAAAATTTTAACACTAAAAATATTTCTAACAGACTTACAAGTTCAGAGAAACTAATGAAGAAGGGTTTCTGCATTTTTTGTGGGGAAAGACAATGTTGAAAGGGACTCTTAGTTTGGTAAGATCTCATTCATTTCAGATTGTGATAACCTGGGAAAGCTGCTGATGTTAAGTTTATATTCACTTTCAACTTTCTATCTGGATGTAACCTTTACTTTTGTTTTGTGTGTTAGGTGTTCTGGTCTATCTGGTTTTCCAATAAGAAAAAAAAAACTCTTGCACACTGCAGAGTTTGCATTCAAGTGATTCACATGAGTTCAAATGATTTTAAAACAAAATAGGGATAGATGGAAAAGACTATCCTGCTTTGGTCCAATTTTGTTTGTTTATTTCAGTTTCTATAATTAATCTTCATTTTCCCTGAAAATCTGTAGCACAGGCACTTGTGAACTGTTGGTCAAAAGAACCCAGTAGTACCACCACCCTGTTCCCCACCCCATTTTATTGGGTTTATACACAGGGTAGCACTTGTATAAGGAATCATATCTCTCAAACAAGGTGACGAGTCACTTTCCAGGTAGCAATGGGCAATTGTTTTGTAATGGTGGCTTCAGCTGGATGAGACTTCCCGAAGCGTTCTTCAGCTGAATTCTTCTGACTGGCTGGTCCCTGACCCTGTTTGACCAATCCAGCCATGAGAAGGATCAGTTGCTACCAGCTAATTTGTATGACGTGCTATAAACATTTCTTAACTGTCTTAATCATGTCCTGCATAACCAATCCTGCATCTCAGAGAGGCAGTTCCTACTATTTGCAAATATATTAGCTATCTCCTGTTTGGTTGATTCTGCAACAGGAATTGCCTTGGGGTCTCTGGTCTTGCCTGGTTGCCCACCCAGGATGTTAATAAGCATGTTGAAGCACAGCTTGCAGGAATCTCCAGGACTGAGAGTCTCACCTGGAGAGCCTTGAGACAATTAATGAGGCCTTTCCATTGCTTTTTCTCAGTTTGCTCCACTGTCCCCAGTCAGCTCATCTTTGTTCAGAGACTAGGCTAGGGGTTCTTTGGCCACCCAGGGGATTAACAACTAAGAGCACTGGTTGTGCACACAGACGTGTGATATCGCTGATATCCATCTACACCACAATTACGCTAGCACAAATTTGAATTTCATCCTTCTGTTATGCCTCTAAGTTAAATTCCATACCCTTGCCACAAATATCTTCAGTGACAGACTCACGGAAGGTAGGAAGAAATCTTTTCCAAGGCTACGTGACCATGAAGAAAAAGAATTACAGAGGTGTTAGTAGGTAAAATATAAAATTCTCTGTTTTTGCATATTAAATATAAGCATGATATGTACCACATGAAAGAGAGAGGATTTGTATTTGTGTATTTCATTGTCTATTTTTATTTGTGAATCTGTCACTCCAAAATCTGACTGAGCACACAATAGAGATTAATTAAAATCAGAGTTACTTCAGAAAGCACTTCCTATAATAGAGCCGTATTAGTAAATTAGTTGTGACTAATAGTCTTTTGTAGATGGATTAGAGGAATGAATTAAAATGTAATCTGAAATAGTATTGATAGAAGTTATGTCTGAAAATCCAAGGTAATTCCTATCCTTGACTGAAAACAGAATGTTATTATGCTCCTATAGCAACACAGACTACAAAAAGTAGCTGTGCTCTGGGCTGTCCATTTTCAAAGAACTCATTCGTAAGAATAATCAAAAGCACAAAAAATGCCCATTTACCAGTTAGCTGAATCTGTCATTGGATTCTACCCACCTAATACCTTCTGCATGTGTATTTCAATCAAGGCATAAATTCACCAAATGTAAGAGAAGCATGTATGTAAGTACATATATATATATATATATATTCCATATATAATACATTGTTATCAGTATCTAAAGGGTCAGTATAATTTGATTCATTACTGTGTCAATTTACTAATGATCATCTTTAAAAAAAAAAAAATCATCTCGGATAATATATTAAAAAGAGCTCTGAGTTGTGGTGTTTTGTTTTGTTTTGTTTTTTTCCCTACGTTTAAAATCTGCCCAGAGGCAGATGAAGCATCCCTCTTAAAAGTTACTCATGCAGACTATACCTGCTGGATATTTCCTGGATTAGTTGCCATATGAGAAATAATGCATGACATAATAATTTTATAAACATTTTTGTGCAAGGTAATAACTCTAGGGAAATTTTAATATACACCTCAAACTTCTACATTCCAGAAATATTTCTAAATTAATGTATGACATTTCTCTATGAGCAGAGAAGACTAATAAAAGTATTCAGATTGTATGTGTTCCAAAAGACCTTTCAAAATTAGTTTTGTTTTAGACTTTTCAAGTTCCATTTGCAAGCTTTCAAAATCTGTATTTAAATACTAGGTAGCAGTAAGATAACGCAGCTTGCATCATTAATTCAGTATTTGAACACCAGTGCTGGAAGTTTTGTTTGGGACACGTATGAAGTCTAGTAACATTTCTTCATTGTTTCTGTAGAAAGCTTTTTTACATTGAGCATTTTCTAAGATCTGAAAGCATAATGTATTTAGGCACTGGAACCAAGGAAGGTTTTATGAAAGAAATGGGTTTAAAGGGAGATTTGTATGAGGATTCAAAGGTTGCTTGACACATAGGATTTGGAAAGCTGATGAAAGCATAAGAAGGAGTGTGGGGAAAGTATAAAGCTAGGAGTGGGACTAGATTAAGGATGAAATTTATTACAATGCAGAAGGCCAGCGCAAAATCTATACATCACTTAGATCTTAATCCCTCAACATAGAGGTTTATATAGATATGGACTGTTTGAAGAAGTTATGGGGCTTAAATAGGACTCAGGCAGAGCACTGATCTTGTGCCAACCCATTGCAAAATGAGCACTTGCCATATGGAGGAGGATTGTGGCGAGCTGTAAGAGCCATATGGAATACATATAGTGAAATGAGAGTACAGGTATAGAAGAGGTCAAATGATGAAGACTTTGAAAGTACGAGAAGATGAAAGGAGACATTATTAGGAAATATAAAGAAAATAGTATCTCCAGATGTACCTCCTTTAAGTAAATGGCAAGGTATGGCTTTCCTCAGAGTAACATAAAATTGAAATTAAAAGAAAAAGAAAAAGAAGGTATCTAACACCTATCTTGTTTATACTAATCAGGGATAGCTTTATCCTAATCAACAATCATAGATTCAATCTGAATAATATTTCATTAGCTTTTCAGATCTACCTTTCCTGTCTAGGTCTAATTATATCTAATGGAATGTAGCTCAACTCACTATATTAAATCATGAAAAAAACTTCATCATTTTAAATGATGATGGGGCCTTGGGAAAGAGTAGTCCCTCCTCCTTCTACGGCCTAAAGGACTTGCCCCAGATACTTGTCATCGTTTTTCTCCAGCCTGTTGTATGCTTGAAAAGAAACTTAATATATCCATTTTCATTTGTAACCATCTATAAACAGCCACATAAGTGCAAACATAAACATCTGTTCTAATCAATCCTCAGAAAAGGTTACTTATTCATAGAAGTCTTCATTCTCTTAGGGAGATGTTCTTACAATTATAACACTTTGGTATTATACTTTTGTGTTATTTCTATGTTTGCTCTATTGTTGGTAAAAGGCTGAAAGCCTGCACTGAATGATATTCAAATGGGATATGTATGGAATTGACAACATAGCCAGTTCAATTCGCACATTGCTGCATGTTAGAAATACAGATATATATTATTTAAAGAATGTTTGTGAGAGCAAGACATATTAAAAAATAAATTCGAAGAAGAAATTTTAATTATTTTAAAACCATTAGTCAGAAGCAGATCAGATGTCTGAAAAGCCTTTACTGGACAAATGAGTGTAGTACAGTGGTTCATTCCGGATTTTTAGGAGAGCAGTAGGGAAGAAAGCGGTGAATGGGGAAAGATGCTTGAGCACCAGCTAGTCTTAAGAAACTGACGTCTGTATTTCAACTCTACCTCTTTTAAGTAGCCATAGGACAAGCCACTTTTTAAGGGCTGAAAACACACTCCAGGAATTCCCAAGAATTTAAGGAATCCTGGGAAAGATTTATACTAATAATATCGCAGTTTTTATCACTGTTTATTTATCGTGCTGGCATCCGTAGTTCTGTATTTGTGTGAGTGTGGCATCATCAGTCTGAAAGAAGAGAGTAATAAAATATATTGATATTCTGTTTTATGTAGTGAAGTTGGGGCCCAGATACACAATTCTTAAGAAGGAAGGGAGACCCTACTGGGAAATACAAAGGAATTTTGATTTGAGCACTGATATTACATGTGCTTATGTCAAGAGGCACAGTCCTGTTAAGGTATTTGTGTTGAAAAATGTCTTTCCAGCTCTCTGATCATTGAAGAATCCAGCTCTATCATTAAGATAAAAGCGAAAACCATTATATTTCTAGAAAAATACTATTATTTAGTATTCAGTAGAAAAATTACTATCATTTATCAACAAGAGATGATTAATACAGTCTTTTTGTTTGAGGGAAGCTATTCCACAAGATTAAAAGGCTGTTAAGCTAATTAACTAGGTATCAGTATTATTTGCTTTTTTTCATGTTTGCAAACTAACTTTATTGCTATTTTGTTTTTGTTGTTATACTTGGCTATATATTGATGATAAAAGAACACAATTAACATGAAAAATTATGCTGCAATGTCTGGATCTATATTTTATAAGTTTAGCCCTTTTTGGTGTCTTACAATTTTTTTCCACTTGCATTCAATAATAGTCTTGCAGTCAGGAGCATTGTATTTGTACAATTTTGTCAAAACAGTTTTATCTTGAAAAGATTTTTATCTACATTGGTGGAAAACTTTCCATTTAAGATTTTAATGTAATTTCTTGCCTCCCTATTTCAGGCTATAGAGTTTTTTTCACTGATACTTCCTTGGCAGCTATGTATTTTTCTTGTAGAGTGTAGGTTTTATTTAATAAAATTTAAAGACAAAATCCTTGAAATTAGATATCTTCCGTTTAAACGGATGATGTGAATAGAAGCAAATTGGAAAAAAGTCCATTTATAAAATCATGGAAGTTACTGTTACGTTATGCTACATAAAAAGCTATGTCTTGGCTAAACATAAAAGTGAATTGTTAAGAAAGCATTAAATGTGCTACAATAAATTTTTTAGCATAGGAGTATATTCTTATCTTGATTCAGAAGGATTTATTATCCTTCCTGTAAATAAGGCTGTTATATTTTAGAATAAGCATTAGTGCTTGCATAAATGAAGCCTTAATAGTATCCTAGTAGAGTATATTTTTGTATACGTTTACCAGGGTAAATGTTTGATGATAGTACAATATATTGGAAAATGGTCCACATGGCTGAAAATCCAGATTATTTTTGTGGTCTTTTCATTATGTTATGGTTTTTGTTAAAATAGACACAGCCATAGCCCACCACAGAATTAGTGTATGTACAAAACTACCAATATTGTTAAAGTATACAAATGTACAGAAAATGCATAGTAATACATTAAAAAGAGAAGAAATAATAGAAGGAATATCCTTTCTCTTCGAAAGGGGAGAAATGCTGTTTTTCTTTCCAGTTGAAATGTTTATGTGCTTTATGCAATGATTTTTTTTTTTTGCTGATAAATTAGTCAGTCACAAGGTTAAGTCCAGGAATGCAGGTTCTCTCACTTCTTCTCTGGCATCAGGAATCTTGTATTTCTGATTTTCAATACCTAGCTTCAGCAGGAAGAGCAGAAAATATCTTACATGCAGTCTAGCTGTCTGAGCAGCTATGATAAGAAATCAAATCACTATTTTCAACTTCCCAAGAGAATGCTCTAATTACCAACCTATCAAAGAACAGATTTATCGTAGCAGCTCCAATCCTCAGTTGTTTTTTTTTTAAGAGAACAGTTATCTACTTCTCCTGTAGAGCTAGCCTATAGAGATAACTTATGTGCATTTTTTATGTTCAGAAGGCATTTTACAGTTTGAATTTCATCTCTTTTAGGCTTATAGGCAATAGTGTGAAATCTGGCCTTTCTTTGTCACTTTCTATTGGTTCCATATATAACCTCTTGCTCAGAGCACTGAGTGTCAGCAATCCCATTCTTTCTACCAGGCCATCTCCATGCCTCACAAGAAAAGCTGGTCACTATGCTCAGGCTGTGAATTCTACTGTTAAATTCCCTTGCACATGTATGTCTCTTTGTGTATCTGGATCTCACGCATCTCTTTAACTTGACACACATTAGGTACGAACAAACTGTTCAGCACATTTGTCAAGGCAAATTCAGGATTTTAGTTACAACTTTCATCCTGAAAAAGAATAGATTAAACAGCAGAGATCCTTGTATTAGAGTGCTGAATTGAGTAAATATATGTCAACAGAGAGTTGTTTATTTATCTTAGGATTTCTTGGAAATAGCTAGGGCTGTGAGGCACCATTTCTGACAAGCAGACTACTTATTGTAAAGTCCAGGTAATCATTTAGATGTATATTTAAGCACAAATGTTTTTCTCTTCTTATTTGTTATCAGATTGCCTCCTGAAAGAAAGATTTCCCCTTTGAGGTTCTCTAGATCTCTTTATCATTTCTTGCTCTGAAGTTTCCTTTCACCACATTAAATAGGAAAAGCAGTAAAAAAATATGAATCTTAAGGATTCAAACAGTGTATAGGGCAAACTATCTATCAGCTATGCATGTGCATATTGTCTGTAGTCTTCTTAGCTCATTAGCATGGGCTTTTCCTGTTAGCCACTGCATGAGTAACCCATGGGGAGAAAGTAATTCAGCCTTAAAGTTTATCCATTTTTCTGGAGGTGGTTCTGGGGATTATGCTGGGAAAATGTTCCTGGATCTAGCCTTTCATATCCTGATTTACAGTTGGTAATTTTCAATTTCACTCCTATTGCCCCACAAGGTTGAAAAATTCAGTACATATAAGCTAATAGAGCCTGCTTTCAAAGTAATATTCATTGTACATCCATACCTTTTCCTGACAGTAAGTAGGAACTGTGTTCTGTTTTCAGCTACACACCATCTGTCCATTTAGAAAAAGAATATACTGCCTATGATGATCTAGTCCTCAAGAGATCAGTAGTTCAATTTTATATTCTCTTTTCCTGTAGGAATATTCAAATATGTACTGAGTAAGATGCTGATCTTCACTTCTTTTTTAATATACTTTCACAGGATCACAGAATCACAGAATCGTAGGGGTTGGAAGGGACCTCCAGAGATCATCAAGTCCAACCCCCCTGCCAAAGCAGGTTTCCTACACCAGGTCGCACAGGTGGGTGTCCAGGCGGGTCTTGAATATCTCCAGAGAAGGAGACTCCAAGCCTCCCTGGGCAGCCTGTTCCAGTGCTCTGTCACCCTCACCGTAAAGAAGTTCTTGCGCACATTGGTGTGGAACTTCCTATGCTCCAGTTTCTGGCCGTTTCCCCTTGTCCTGTCTCCACACACTGCTGAAAAGAGTCTGGCCTCACCACTTTGCTCCCCACACCTTAGATATTTATAGACCTGGATCAGGTCCCCTCTCAGTCTTCTTTTCTCAAGGCTAAACAGACCCAGTTCACTTAGCCTTTCTTCACAGGGGAGATGCTCCAGGCCCTTCACCATCTTCGTGGCCCTCCACTGGACTCTTTCCAAGAGATCCCTGTCTTTTTTGTACTGGGGAGCCCAGAACTGGACACAGTACTCCAGATGAGGCCTTACCAGGGCAGAGTAGAGGGGGAGGATCACCTCCCTCAACCTGCTGGCCACGCTCTTTTTAATGCAGCCCAGAATGCCACTGGCCTTTTTGGCCACAGGGGCACACTGCTGGCTCATGGCCAGCCTGTCGTCCACCAGAACACCCAGGTCCCTCTCTGCAGAGCTCCTCTCCAGCAGGTCATCCCCCAGCCTGTACCGGTGCATGCAATTATTCCTAATTATTCCTCCCTTTCCACATCCTCCTCAGAATTCTTTTTTCCCTGATTTACTTAATTTTACCTTCACTCCCCTCTTTCTCATAATCTTACGATGACATTTGCTTTGATGAGGGCTGGATGCTCCTTCACTTGGAGACCAGCTAAAATGTGTAATGACAGGAAAGGTTTTCTGGGAGTTCTCAAAAGGCTGCCAGCACTGAATAGTTGGTTAGCATAACCACCTCTGTATTCTACTGAAGAAGTCACAAAACAGTGATCTCTCTTAAAGATTTACTCTGTGTGGTGAATTCTGAAGCTAAGTCCTTTGTTATTATCTTGAACTTAAAATGTTCAGGGACACATTACTTATGTTTACACGGTTCCCCTAGAACTGTGTAAGAAGAAGAATATCTGCTTTTCTAAAAGACCTTCCTTCTTTCTAAAGTGCAGTGTCTGATGCACGGACTCAGATGTGAGCGATCCAAATTCTTTATTTCAAGTTCTCACGTCACTTATATACCTTCACAAGTTTTCTTTTTTTCAGTTTTCCCATCTGCCTCTACAACTTTCCCATCCACCTTTACATGTCAGCAGTGCATTCTACAAACACTCCTTAACTGTTCATGCGGGCGCTTATCCAATCAGAGCCGTGAGCTGTTCCTTCTTCTTCTAGAGGTGTCCTTGGTTCTCATGCTGTTTATCTTGCTCCACAGCTGCTGCTCTGAACAGTTTTTCTTGTATTCCCACACTAAAGGTCAAAAGAAGTCACTGCCATTCTGACATTGCGCACTGGGAAAATAGCTCAGGAAAAGCTATTATTAATTTCTATGCATAAATCTGTGCACATTTTAAAAGGTGCTAGTGGCTAAAACTTACTTATAGCAAGAGCCAGAATCATGTTGTTGCTGAAAAAGTATCTTTCATTAAAATCACAGGAGGCACTCAAGAATATTGTTTATTTATCCTTTTGCAACAGTGCAAATGTCAAACTGAGAGTCTGAATCCAGACAGTCCTGCATTCTGGAGTGAAGTCCATTTTGCAGTTTTGCCTAGCCACACCTCTAAAACAGACTGCAGGAGCAATGTACTGTAACAAGAAATATGACAGGCATAAAAGTGTCTTTAAAAGAAGAGGTACTCTTGTGCTATTTGTAGGTATATGTTTTGATAATTAGCAAGCATAAAAGAGAGGGATTCAGATAGTCAAAGACCACGTTAAACTAACATTAATGAAAGAAGAAAACCTGGAGAGCCTGAAGAAGGATTGCAGGTCAGCAAGAGAGCAACTGAAGAGCAGTACAAAGGAATTCCAGAGGAGGACCACACACATAATTAGAGGGCTGGAGCACATCTCCAAGAAGACAAGATGAGAGAGCTCAGCTTGTTCATTCTGGGGAAGAGAAGGCTCTGCGGAGACCTCAGCCTTCCAGTACCTAACGGGGGCCTAGAAAAAAGCTGGAGAGGGTCTTTTTACAAGGGCATGTAGCAGTGGTAAAAGGGGTAATGGTTTTAAACTCAAAGAGGGTAGATTTAGATTAGATATAAGGAAGAAATTCTTCAGTGTGAAGGTGGTGAGGGATTGGAATAGACTGGCCAGAGAAGCTGTGGTTGTCCTGTCTTGTGAGTATTCAAAGCCAAATTGGATGGGACAACCAAATCTAGCAGAAGTTGTTAATTCCATGATAGGAGAGTTAGAACTAGGTAATCTTTAAGGTTCTTTTCAACTCAAACCATTCTGTGATTCTACCGTTCTATGATGTTATTTTCATGCTTCAACGAAATATTATACCATTGCAGTCGCTTAAAGACAAATGTGCTGAGATGCTTTGTTGCCCAAATATCCTAGGGGTTTGCAAACCTCTAGAAGCTTTTCTAGAACTACTTACATGAATTAGGCATTGATATTTCCCCAGAAAATGATAGGAATTTGGATGTATACATGTCTACTTTTGAATTATCATTAATTAACTTGATAAATCCCTGAGCACTACATACACCGTTGCAATTGGACATTTTGAGCCTTCTCTGTATTTTGTTGTTAAAGTCTTCATCTTGCCAAATACTAATGCCTGAGCAGATGTACTGATTTTAGTAGAGTTTTCTACACTGGGGTCTACATAGGTATGTCGGTGTGCAGCAGAGTGCAGGAACTGAAGATAGGATTTAGAGACATTCAATCTCTGGAAACTTTTCACAAAGGAAAGTGAATTCAAGGGAGGAATAATTTGGGATGATTTAATTCAGCCGTTATAAAAGTGATTAAATTAACTTGGAGAAATAATGAATTAATACTTAGCTAAATGTATGTTTTTGCTAAGTTTATAAACGTTACTATGAGTATAGCTAAATCCAGAATGCTTCAAACTACATTCTCAGAAAAGAAAATGTTGATGTGTAGAGAGAACATCAGAAAAGATGTGAAAACATCCAGGGAAATATGAGAAAATGAAGGAGATTTTATTCATCCCCTGCAGTGAACAGGTAACTTTAACTGACACATTTTCTTCTAACTCTTGCATAAATCCTTAGAAAAAGACCATGGCACTATTTCAGTGAAATGCTTAAACATATGCTAAAACATAGAACACCTATGTTACCCCACTGACCTGCCACTGAAGGGCAGACTAAATATAAAGGTTTTGGGAAGTGTGGTCTTCAGTTCTGGGGTTAGAGAATGTAGGCAACGTTATTTATTAATGGTGCTTAAGCATTTGAGTGCTCCAATTTCTCCATATTCCTTCCCGCTACCCCCCCCCCCCCCCCCGAGAAATGAATATTTAAGTCTTGGTAGTGGAGCCAGAAGGATGTATGAGATGTCTGTGCCCAGTACGTCATGTTATTTTTTTTTCATACTTTGCTTTGAATGTTACTAAAAAGAAAAAAGAAACAAAACCCTATAATTGTTAATGTACCACCAAAACTGATAAATAGAATAAATTAAGATATATAACTGATGTAAGCATTAAATCCTCTTTGATATTTTGCTCACATATGTGTCTGATCATGAAACTGTTAAAATTAAACACAATTATCTGCAAGACAGCTAGGTTACTTTATAAAATTTAACCTCATTAGTACATGCTTCTTGGATTGTTATGTCTCTAAATTTGCATTATGGACTGTCTCTAAATTCCTTGTGAATCTCTGTTCAGCAAGGATTGTGAATTTTTGAGGTTTTCTTATTTGCTGAAAAATAACAGCAGTATATCAGCATTTTCCAATTTGGGGTTTGGTTTTTTTTTTGGTGGTTAAGAAAATCTGTAAGCTTTGCTTCAGTGTGATGTTCCATTAACAGCAATCTTAATGGAAGCTTTTTTTCCCATAATTGAAATAAAAGTATTGAAATCTTCTAGCGTGCATTCAAATCTTCTAGCGTGCATTCCCTGAATACAAGTATCCTGAAAGTGTTTTCTGAAGACTTAGCTTCTATGTATTGGGCAGAGGAGCTGTAAGGCAGCCTTTACTGCCTGCCTTGATTAAGAAATGAACTGCTCAGTGTTGAACTGCAATGTATCTTTTATAAAAGATGGCTGAGCCATTGTTTTGGTACGACACATGTTCACCATTCTCACTGGTACAGTGAGAATACTCAAAGCTACAGCGTTTTTTGTTTGTTTATTTGTTTGTTTTGTTTTTATTCCAGGGTATTTGAAAGATAACAGTGTAAAATCCTCTTTTTATTTTGAAATAAAGCTACTTCTTTTTTGAAGGAGTATAAATTTTAACCTTCAGCTCATCTTAACTGCTTTTGAAATGCTTCTTCATACACTGAAACAGAGTCCTGGTAAACATATACTGTAAGTATTATCTAAGAAAAACAGCCTTCTAACATTTTTAAAATTAGGTATCTTTTATTTCTTATAAGCTAATAGCCAAACTAGAAACAGTAAAGATGTCCAGGTTTCAATGAAATATATTTCATAAATTAGCTTATCATTGCACTGATTTAGCATGCCTAGCAGGTGAAAGACAAAAACATGTGTTATCTTCCCTAGGGAACCTTCAATGAATGTCATTCCAGCTTCATATGTCTTTCTTCTCTCCCCTTCTTGAACTGATATAAAATTCTAATGTGTGCCCTCTGGTTCCATCTTCATTGAAATCTAGCAAAACCGCTGAAGGTAAGATAGTGGCAATGGTGCATGAAAAAAGGGAAAAGGAATACAGTGATTCATAGCATACTTGAAGAAAGTTGCAGTTGTTAACAGCACCACTTTTGAACGTAGACAGGTTAAAATGTGTCATATATCAGTGTTAAAAATAAAGCTATTCATCTTGGCTATTTTCTTAAAGTTCAGAAAAAAAGGCAGTAAAACCTATGCCATATGTGTCTTTAAAAATTATTTCACACTTCTGAAATCAAGCTCATTTGAAGGTTGCCAGTAGTAGCAATAATACAGGCAGAACTTTTACATGACTGTGCTTCTGTAATTCTGAAGTGATTGCCCTTTGTTGAAAAGCTTCTGCATGTTTTCAATCCTCTTTTATCCATGAACATCCAAGTTGGTAACATACAGGGGCATTCTTTATTTAATGTTTTCTTTGCTCACTTCATCAATAATGGAAATCATCATTTAAAGTAGTCATGGAAAAAACCCAACAGATCGTCATGCTCAAAGATTGTTCTGTAATTTAATAAATTTGTTCAATTAAAATAGAAAATGTAACCAAATAAAGCAAAATGATTCTGTTAAATCTTGAGCAGATCAATAGCAGAAAATTAAATGAAAAGCACGCTGTTGCTCTTATTTACCCACATTTGCAGTACTGAAAATGAAGGAAGCATTAAAGAGTAACTCAGAAATAAAATATTATGACCAAGTTCTTAAGTCCTACTCTGAAAGGTGAGAGAAAAATGTTGTTGCATTGGATATGTCAAAGCAGCAGAATCTTGACCAAAGACGTGACAGACCATCTTGTCTTCACTAGGCCAGTACACTGTTTGCAGAAGTCAGTAGGTCCGTTCCCTTTCATAGCTAGAATTACAACAAGAAAGCATTAGGAGTCTCACCATACAAACATATACACATGGAAATAAGAACTCACTGGACTAGCTGCCATGAACTTGGAAGGACTGTATATGAGTGCATACTCACAGGAAGGATTCTGACTTGGTATGCTAGATAATGGACTCAAACGGACGTCATGGAAAGCTGAATGAGTAAAGCCATGTGCAGCACTTTGAAAATGTAACAATGAGCACATCAGGGGAGTGGAACATCATTGACTTCAAAGAGGCAACATCATTCTACACAATTCATCTTCTTCAACCCCTCAAGTTCTTAAATCAGCAGCTCACAAATGCATAAGCTGTTTATTTGTATTTCTTTTTCCTTTGCTTTTTGCAGTTATTTGTGAAAAGAAGGGATATCTTCTAGACAGTAAATCGCTGTAAAACCACTCTATTTTTAAATGACTCGTGACCATACACAAACCACTGTCACCTAGCTAGATCTCAGGCATAGAGCTCACATGATGTTTTGAAATAACTCTAAAAAGATGGAATTCTGGAGACAAATATTTTGATTGAGGGCATTTTCATTGATTCATCAAGCTTTAAATAGGCTATAAAATTTTTCTTCATTAAATACTTGAAGAAAGAAGGGAGAAATATAAATTATACTGGCTGCAGAAAGTAGAGCATTAATACGTTTTTGACAAGCCTGAGAATCCAGCGTCTGCAGAGAAGAGCTTTCTTCATTTTCAGATTAATAATGAAATAACACAGTGCAATTAGTCTTCTCATAATAGTATTTTTCTGAGATTGTTGACCTCATGTTTATGGAGCATATAGTCCACAAGTAAGTAAGGAAAAAGGAACAAAAAAAATAAGTGTGAAGGTCTTGAGTCACCAAAGCCATTAAGGAAGTCCACAACTTGTATAGGTAACTGGAGGAATAATCCTGTTGCCCTTCAGTGTGACAACTTACATGCTTGAAGTTAAGCATGTTTTACAGAATTATGGCTTCAGTTATTGTTTTTGTCTGTTAAGGTACTGTGACTTTCCACTGAGTATCTTAGGCCAAACGTTTTAAAACTAGCAACTGGTAACAAAATGTGTTCTTTATAAGATGACAACATCCCTTTTTTTGGTATTGAAAAGACACATAAGTGTTTTATTTTAATCTCCTTCGTAGTTAAGAAAAGCAATTGCTTCCTCAGTGGACAATTGGCTCAGATGTAAGGCAAATTTTCAATAGGTAAGAAGAGAGGGTATGAAAACAGTAAAGTACTTGCATATTTTCATGTGAGGAAAACCAAGTAAGTAATTTTTCAATTAATGTTTAAAAAATCCAGCATATTTGGAGGCACACACTCCATACTTGTTAGATTAGAGATTCTGAATAACTGGCAATGGATTCAAAGATTTAGCTAAATAAAACTGCATTACTCATAAGCATACGTAGCTTCATATTCAAATGTAGAAAATCCATTTAAGCTCCAGCCCTTCTTAGTTCTTCATTCATGAGATGATACCTTTACAGCAAAAGCAAATAAGTAAAAAGTTTCTTTTACCCCAAATTAAAAAAAAAACCCACAACATTTTTAAAATACAAGTTCGAAGTTAGTCTTCCACAGATAGCCAATTAAATTATGCTAAAAATGACATTTTTAATTAAACACCAAGGTAAGCATAAATGGATTTCAAAATAATTAATCAAACATCAAAAAATTGAAACCTTTTTCTGCTTGAGCAGCAGAAATGAAAGAACCAGTCTTCAGGTCTCATAGAGATTCAATCTAATTTAATTCTCTGTCTTCTCTAAATAAACATTCCTAAAACCTTTTTTTCATCTGGGGGAATAAGGATGAGAGGGGTAATCAATATTTCTAGCATTTTAATTAAAACCGTTAGTGGAATAAATCCATTTAATTATCAGTTAATGAAATACAAGGTCATTTACCTGACAGGAACTTTGAAGGTGGATTACTAGCTGGAATAAAGTAGAAGAACCCAATGTCACAGCCATTTAGCTTCTGTCAAATTTAAGGTTAAAATCCTTTTAGACTGTTTAACCTATTCTCTACCATTTTCTATTACATATGCCAATTGGCAAGAAGAAATACATGATCAAAACGTATCTATCTTCAGTTTTTCTCCGAAGTTTCCACTAAGTTTCTACAATTTCTTCTCCATCTTTTTTTTATCTTAAAAAAAATGCAAAATGCAAATAAAGTACACTGCACCACATGAATCCTTGTGTATTTCCACTTATTGCAGAAGGTCTCCTTCTTGAATGGTTAGCATACTGTGCTTGAACTTTGGTAGGAAATTATTAGCAAGTAAACAAACTAAACAGAAATGTAACCAGTAAATGTATTTGCTGATAAGAAATATTTAACTTCTGTATTTTTCATGTATAGCGGAGAAAAATTAATTACTGGAGAGGATTTTAAGGCTCATATTCTTATTATATATGTTAGAAGGAAAAAAGAAATTCAGAGTCCTCTGTGAGTACGGCAGCAAACTTCCCATGCTCTTTGCAATGTCTTGATGTGATAGCAGTTCTGCCAGAGATACAAATAGTGAATGTCAGTGTTAACAAGCAGCAAGATCAACTCTTTCTAGAATTCTCAGACAATCATACAAGCACAGGAGAAAAATCTGCATTTAGGTGTGGACTGTTCCTACTTTGTGATAGAATTATGAATTTAATTAGAATAGGTTATATCACATTGGAATTATAAGCTTACACAAAGCATACACACTGCCACTTAGGAATGACATTAGGTGCACTGCTGTACTAAGTTTAAAAAAAAAAAACGAGGTGCCATGCAATATATATTATGCTTATCAGAATAACCGATTGTTTTTAATGTTCCAATGTCTTCTATGTAATGGCAATTTAAGATTAAAAAAATCAAAGGTATGATTTCGAATTTGGTGTAGTGACAAGTTACAAATTGCATTCTTATATGCACTGTGGCTTTTGTAAGCTGAAGTCACATTTCGCCAAATTGCTCATAAACCTCCATAAAACAAAAATAATTATCATTCCATTTCATAGCTATATATTTTCATAGCGTAAGAAAATTCATTGTTCTTAACAATAAGATATCAAGTGCTGTGTATCATGTTTTTCTTTCAATAATTACGTTAGTGTTACAGGAATGTTTAAAGACATTCTTCAGAACACATCAAACTACATGGTTCAAGACTGCTCATAACTTCACTGTGGCAATGGCAAGTTATGAACTATAGACAAGGGAGGCAAAGTTTAGTATCTTTTATTAGACCATCTGTTAGAATCAGGAAAAGAACAGAAACCTTAAGGGGTGGCTCTCAGCACTAAGTAAGTTGTGTGGTTGTCTGTGGTAGCTGTGACCCTGCTGTCTGCAATTGTCTGTGTCCAGGTTACAGGAAGCTTCTAGCTACAAGTATAGAGGTTGTTGGACATGGGGTGGCAGCTAGTACAGGACGGCACAACATGCTTCCCACAGTGAACAAAAGAGCTCCAAGCCTTCCTTCCTGCAGCAACATTGGAGAACCAAGGCTGACATTTTGAGTTCCAACAGAAGTTACTAACCAAACCTTAGGCTGTTCTCTGTTTTCCTCACGATAAAAGGGACATTCTTAGAGCAGTAGAACTCAACCTTTGCTATAACTGCTGCTAGACCTTGACTCCTCTGCACTTCCTTTCAAACTTTTCCTTGTTTGCATTTTCTCTGTCATGAATGTTACAGCTACAGTATGCATTCTTTCTCTTAATGAAATGTTAGTAACATGAATCTTTGAAATTATGAGTTCATATACTTTTTCTGTCAAATGGTTTCAAAGAGCATATTTTGCTAGTATCAGAAGGTAAGAAAACCACCACTGACTTTGACAGAATAGAACTCAGCCTTAATTTTCTAGGTTTAGCCTATTATTTTGAAGGTACTAGAAAAGCAAAACAAAACTCCACCTTTTAAAATATCAGGAGTACAGTGCACTTCTGTAGCAGAAATGCTAAGTCACAGCTTGAAACAGTGATTGAGCACCTGGTGGGAAGGCAGGGCCAACCCAGGGGAGCTCAGGTGCATGCAGTGCACCTGAATGACTGGAAGGGGGTGGAGCCAGGAGCCACCCCCTCCCACACCTCATTTAAGGGTTGGCAGTGGAGGCAAAAGGTATCTTGTTGGAGATGCTTATGTACCTGAGATCTTCTGAAGGTAAGTGGCTTCTTTTGCTTGCTTCTGTGCTTGCAACTGTTGTATTTGAGCAAGATTTGCTACAGCTGAGGTCCTTACTACTCTGCTGTCATTGCTGTGCTTTCCATTGTGTTATAGTGTAACTTCCTTCCCTGTGTATTTATAATTCTTGTCCTGAGACTTTTACTCAACTGTTTAATGAAGACTCATTCTAGTGAAAAAGCACATCGTAACTATTATTCTAACCACTTTGAGTTGATATTCTTATGTTAAAACTAATGGCTTCAGAATTGCTTCTTTGTGTTAACGTATGCCATATAAGTCTTTCACTGTGTTGGGGCTATCTTAAGTGATACATTTCTCAATAAGAATCTGAAGACTTTTTCATAAGGAAACCTTGAAATGATTGCACAGATAAATGAAGAACTAGTTTGGACCAAAAATTCTACTCCATTTAGTTATTTTGTTTTGATGTTATAAGGGTAGCATGTTTATTTTAACTGTGACATTGGGACTAACAAAGAATACTCTGTGAAATCTTTCATCCTAACTTCAGCAGACTAACTTCAGAGAGAGCAATAAAAGCCTTTGTTGTTGAAACTTGACAATACTGCAGAAGGTTTTAGCAATGAAAACTAGTTTCTCAATATATTCTTCTGTTATCCCCATTGTCTAACAAGAGGTAGAATTTCTCTGGAACAAGGGAAGAAGGATGGGTAGAACCAGCTATTTCCTTGTGTTGCACTGAAGACTTGAGGATGGTTTTCTGATGAGCTGGCCTTTTGCAGAGTTATTGCATCTTCTGCTGAATTTCCAGTAGGCTAAGGGTTTCTGTAGTTCCTGAACCTTGTGTGATTGATACGCTACTGGATTTCCACCTCAGGATGAGGCATCTTAATTCCCGAGATGCTGTTTAGACTATTTCTAAGCACTTTCCTCATATATTTTATTCCTATTTCTTTGTTACTTTCTATGCAAAGAAAAACATTAATTAAATTCAAAGAAGTGAATGACAAAACATTTTTGTGGTCAGAATTAAGACTTTTGTATTGTCAAAATCACTGTTTTTGAAGTATTGTCATGTTGCTCTACAGAAACAATAGTTTCCTGATCTCTGCAGGTTACTTGGATGGAAAACAGGACAGATTTGACTCTTTGTGTTGTTTTGCAGGATTAAAAGTATGGTGAATTCAAATGCATGTCAGAAAAGGTATTCAGTGAAGTATTCTTTCAGTGGTAGTACTCTTAATTTCATAGTGAACTCTCAAAACTCTGTAAAATGTCCTGCAGCATCCCACAAAATCTGGCAAATTGCACCAAAAGAATCCGGTATTTTTAGTTAGAAGCATCGTAGATTCAGTGTCTGGGAAGTCTTATGTATGAGAAGCATGTCTGTATCTTGGGAATATGAAATAAAATGTAGAATTTACTCCTGTGGATAAAAAGTGCTTAAATTTGAGTAAGTAAATTCAGTTTTCTCTTCGTGTTTATTTTCTGAAAACTATTTCTCATTTAACCAGGAGAAACAAGCAAAAGACTGAATTGATGTTGATGTGGTTGTTCTAGGAGCTTCAGAAATTCTAACTGAAGGGCATATTCTTTTCTCTGCACTTGTACATGCTGTCTTTTGAGATCTGCAGATATTTGGATGCAATATGAATACAGTATATGCTCCTTTAAGATTGTCCATTCTTTCACTGCCTAATGCAGTAGAGGTTTGGAATGTGGAAGAATTGTAGAAACAGGACTAGATTTCAGCTGACTCTATTATTCAAGCCATCACATTGAAAATCTTATTACTGTTCTAAAATTCTCATAATTGATACGTATTCCACCTTTTAGTATTGACAGTGAAACACAGGAAATCTAAAACTGAGTGGTTAAGAAATATTCTTTGTGATAATAATGAGGCTATAGAAATGGAACTTAACATATTTAAAGCAAAGCTGTCAGGATCAGGTGGGTAATTCATAACAGGAGGGAAGGATTAGGAAGATGAAGGCATCTTTGCATTGTTTGGAAATGTATTTTGAAAGATATTGAGGTTAAGTTTTATTTAATGAAGGATTTTGAAACTGGAGCTTTGCACCGTTTAATCTCACAATCTTGTGCAGAGTTCTGTATGCTAGATATGCCTGGGAGTATGCTATACTTCTAAATAAGAACTTAAAATTCAGATGGATAGTTAAACAACCAGAGTAATAAAGACGTTCTCTGTGTCAGAGAAATACTCCTGTGTTTGGTTTGAAAGCTTGAGTGTAACTGCACTTGTAGAAGCTCTGTAAGGACATCAGTTGAACACCTACAACTGGGACCTGCCATGCAGAAAGGCTGGTGTTGACCTAACCCAGTTATTTCACCACAGCTCCCTGTTGACTTGAATTCACAGGTGTGATGATGCCCAGCAGTGGGATTTGTGATATAGTAGAACAAGAAGTTTCAGAGGATCAGGCTAGTTCTTGAGGGTGTCTAAGGTCTGTGCAAACTCAAGATGATGTTCAGCTCATGTTTGCAGATCTGCAGCTTACTTGCTGTGGGGAACAGCATTCTGTTAAAATGTTATGTGCTAAGTAAAGCAAGCATGATGGGAAACAAAGCTAGAACTTATGATAGGGCATTTATTTTTAAAATGCCACCTTTGAAAAAAGCTGTCCTAAGCAATGTATCTGATTACAACTGACCTACCTTCATTCATAAGGCAACCATTTAGATGTACTCGCACACAAACATATAATATACATACGTACACATTTTAGGTGTGTTTTGAAGTATTGTGAGGTTATTCTTAAGGAATCTTTTCCATCATTTCAAACAAAGTAGATAAATTTATATGTACTTTTTTCTTTTTAATGCATTGTGATGTATTTAAAGAAAATTTGTATGATTTATAGCCTTGGAAAAAATATAACGTAGTCATAACTTTGCAGTTTTTGTGATGCATGAAGATCAGATTTTTAAATGTTGGTTAATGCTTTACTAATTAAAGTGTGCATGTTAATTAAAGCAGAGGCTAATGTTAATTACCTATATTAATGGAATCTCATGTAGCACCTGCCTGAAGCAATGCGTTCAATTTTCAAAATATCTCAATTAAGGCTGAAACTTTTGATTTGCATCTAGTAGGGTTTCAATTAACTGCATTGCAAACTTAAATAACACACTTAAAGGGATAATATCACCAATCACATGAGCACAGTGGAATTGCTTGGTTCAATTACTGACTCTGTCTATGAGTGCTTTCACAGTTGGTAGGTAGGTAAGTACTATGGTATTGGTGATTGTCAGGGGCTGTCATCATTTCAGTGGTTGTTGTAAGAGATGCTAAATTTCTGTACTTGGATCTCACTGCAATGCCATTGTTGAAGGAGAGAAACACTGAATGTGAGCAAACATCATCCTGTGTTTAATGGTGAAGATTCAGTTTGTTCCTCTAAAATACATGACTGCTGTTCCATGACATGGTAAGGTTTTTTATCAAATGGGAAAGCAGCATTTGTGATAAAGGGAACAATGTTACTTCTCAGCCAAGCCAAGAGATGCGATTGTATTCCCAATATCTGTTTCAGTCACCACAGCATTATGTGTTGACATAGGAGCTTTTAATGAGCAGCTTCAGGAAGCGATTAACAAAGCACTAGAAATAGATGCAATCATGCTGATTGGAAATCCTACCTAAGCACCATAAACAAGACCATAATGTCCTGCAACCATATGACTTTCTGTGATAATTATTGCTGATGGCTCCAGACTGAACTTCTGATATGAACCTGCTCCAGTAAGATATTGATGGTTCAGTTACAATGAAACTAAGCTCAAAGGCATAGTAACTTTTGCTGCTTTGTACACACAGTTGAAGAATGAATGTGAGGTTCTGTGGTAGGATCCAAACTTCTTCATATGTGTAATGCAGCAGTATATCCAAGAATAGTTTCTGTGTGGCTGCTATGGGAAATGGCTCAATAAAGTTGATTTTTTTCAGTCATGCTTGGCAAAGGGAATCTGGAACACAAAGTTAGCTGTTAGCCTGAACTATGTTATCAGGACATCTCACTTGCATCTATGTATTTTCCTGCTGAAAAATGTCCTTAGGTTTTAGACCATCCCACTACACCGGTATGACTACCTGTATAAGGGACTCACTGTGTCTATTAAAAGCTGTAATATTTTGGTGTAGTACACAGGCTTAATGCTTCCACTTCAATTAATGCTCTGAAAAAGCAAAAAACCTTCCTAGTGTTAATCTGTTTTCATAGAATTTGTGTAATTTGAATTAAACTCTTTTACCAAATTGTACTGAAAACTTTGTTTTAAAATATTTTAATAACCTTTGACTGTTCAGAATATTACTTCTCATAGTTCTGGATTAATTAAAATGTTAAGTTTTTTTTTCCTTTAAATTCTAAAAGAGACTAACTCACATCATGTTGTAAGTTCATTACGTGGTTTAGAAATCAGACATTTTACCTCTGCAAACAGATCAGCGTTGATCGGAATTTGAATGCCCAGGATTCCTCTTTATACTGTGATATGTTATTGTCATCTCAGTTAGACTTCCTAATATTATCTGAAGAAAAAACACTACACTGCAATTATACAGTCATTTATTATACACACGTCATATCTGCATCTTTGCATCTTGAAAGGTGTGATTTTTTTTTTTTGTAATTCTCAGTCTGCTTCAGACCTGACTCCTTTTCCTTTTGAAATTAAAGCATTTGTTCATATACACTTAAATTTCTATCTAAATGAAAGTAAAAATACCCAGTATCTTCTGCTTATTGAGCTGTTTTTAGCCCAGAATACTGTAAGAATAAATCTTCTAAGTTCATAATTTCATGTATGTTCTAAGTGAGAGATAGTACAGTGCCAAACCAGCAGTACCTTATGTAATGATCATGTCTTTGAAGAAAATACATTGAAATCATTGTATTTACAAGATTTACTGAGTTTAGGTCTCTCTCGGTATTAGTTGGCCCAAAGGCACTTAGCCAATTAAGACTATTGGGAAAAAAATGAAAGCAATCCAACTTGAATCTTTGTGCATCTTCAACACCATTTACCTTGCTTGTTGTATACTGTAATATAGTAGTTTCACTATGTTGTTTTTTTTTTTAAGCGGAGTATTTTTTATGACATATGAGAGNATTTTCCTTGATGTTATTTCTGATGGCTTTGGGAACTGCCTGAAAAAGCAGTCCTGTCTATCTGTAACACAGCCCTAGTCTAAAATTTCATCTTACGCCCCCTGTGGACAGGTATAAAATTCATGTTACTGCTGGTGTTTAAACTCCACAAGGAGTTTAAGTACTTTGATAACTAAGAACATTGTTGCCTTGTAATTTTGTTGTTTTTTATCCATGTGGAGGTTTCACATTGTTATAATTTTAGTTTTAGCACACTGAAAAATAGTGATAAAGTTATTACTGATATAAAAACATTTCTGAGACTTACTATGATAAAAACACTTTGTTAAGACTTCAACTGGTAACAGGCATGCCCTGATTAACAGAATTAACTTCCTGCATGATCAAAACACAACATGTCCCTTGTCATAGGACTATCAGATGTTCAGCTTTCATAAACACATCTCACAGTATAGGACTATTTTTAATCTGTTTTCAGTCCTGAAGAGAGTGTGCAAGTAAAGGATGTGAAAGGTAGGAAAACCACAAGCAGAAAAGGTAACACACTAAGGAAGAAGTAAACTGCAGCAGGTCTCTGTTTAAATTTTGCAGAGGAAGAAATGGGGGGGAGGGGAAGGGAAAAAACCTGAACAACAGATATTTGTTACACAATGTCAGTTAAAATACCTAGGTGACTTGGAAGTCCTGCTTCTACCTGAAGTGTTTTCAGGAGTGGAAGATGTGCTGTCTCACTTCAGGGATGGAGTGGTGGATGGTCAAGTCTGTACAGTCTTTGGTCAGATTCTTGCCTGGCGAAGAACTCTTTCTGGCAGCTGTATCTCTGTGGGAGATATCTTGTGCTCTGTACTTGATATCATTTTATTCAGTAGCTGCATTGGAGACAGTCTGTTTCATGTTCTGTAACTATACCTTGTCTACAAATTTATAATGTGGATGTATAACCAGAATGCTGTGACAGAAAACAGGAGAAGAAAAAAAAAAAGCTTGAATGCAGATACGACCACATCAATGCTACTGTAATCAACTTATTTCCAGTGAGGAATTACTCCTTATTCTGTCTGTGGATATAAATAACAAGAATATGAAGTGTGTTCAGCTGGGGTGTACATCCTTTTAGGCAGATGCATCTGAGTTTTTCTACAAAATATACATATAAATGAACATTAAGTCTGCATGCTGCGGAATGCCATCTGACCACCTCACTTTTAGGTGAAAGGTGGAACCTGTGCTTTAAAAGAAAGTATTTTTGTTTAAGTTCAATTAATGGCAGAGGAATTAAGTCTGTATTTATATATAATTCTAGAGTAATTGCTGTCTAGTGAAAGCGTTGTATAGAAGAGATAATGAAAGATAGGGTAACTTTCTAATGCGAAGTCAACTGCATATGGTATATTGTATAACACAAAATAGTTTGCTTATGACAATGTAGTTAATAATAAGACTTGTGATCCCCAGGAAACAGTGTTTGAAAATACTTTCACATCAATTCAGAGATACTTATTCTAGCACATTTCAATATAAAAATGGTTTACAGCTTAACAACACAACACTGAGTTCTTAACTCCAGTTTACATTGGTGTAAATTTTAAGTCTCTTATTTGACACTCTATATGTATCCTTTCAATCTCCTTCCTCCCACGGTAGGAGCCATTATCCCATGTCTTGTCTTTCTCCACTTCAGAATAAGGTCATTCTAACATGTAAGTCTAACAAGAAATACGATGTGTTTTCATTGATTGGTATTGTCTCTGATTACCCCTTTTGTGTTATGTAGTTAACTGTATAATAAAGGACATTCTGTGTTGTCATACAAAGCCAGTCCTAAGGAATAGGCTCCCTCAGTTTATTTATAAGTTCTTGTGTCTTAAAAAAAGATAGTCCCCTTGAAGATAGTCTTAAATATTTACAGTTATTAACCCATCACTAAATCTGTATATTTGGCATGGTTGTAGAAAATCTTCAGTTTTCCCAAAGAGACTATTTTTTCATAGTTTTGTTCAGAGATAGGATTCTCCAGGTTCAGAAATATCAGAGCATTGTGACATTTGATTATTGGAAATATCTCAGTTTAATTTACAACTGAATATTGTAAATTAATTCCTTCTTGATAGGACAGTGATTGTTAGAGTTTGTGTTACCAAACAAAGCTTGTCATCTTTGTGGTTACATCTTTGTTGTTGAAATAACCACTTGGAATAAGACCATGAAGTACAAAACAGCTGTACATCATTCCTTGCTTTTTTGTTTTTCTTTTTTTTGCATGGTCAGCCTCTCAATTCTCACTACCACTTCTGCTCTAGGATATTAAGAGCAAATGAATGATTGCCTCCCTTCTAATTTCTATTACGTATATTTGGAATGATGCATATCTTAGCGTGCTAGACATCTACATCCATAGCAGTGTTTTTGTGATGGATACCTGTTTTCAGAGTTTCCTTAATGAAAATTAAGGAATGAAATGTTTGCAGGGCAGTCTGAAAATGGGCTCTCAAAGTAAACTAGAGACTAACAAGTAGCTATTCTGTATTTAGTTAGCAATTAATGAAGATGCTACTGCATTGTCCCAGAATATTTCATAACTGTTCCTTCATTATTATGGAAGATTTTTAGATGAAAATCAACTGCAATAGATTTATTACATACCTGCTATGCGCTATTTTCTAAATTGTGCTTTTTGCCTGTTCAGCTTCTGCAGAATGTAGGATGCTTTTTGAGACTTAAACTGATCAGTAGCTACTTGAATTCTTCAAAGACTCTTTGGATTTTCAGTTGCTAACAGTAGAATGGATGAAAAAATGCTTAAGCACAACAGTTGGATGGGTGAACCTATACTGAAAAGAAATCAGAGTTCCATCTGAAACTGTACACTGCCACAGTGGAGTTGCTGTAAGCATTTGCAACAGTTGAAGACATCAAGTGGGTTTAAAAATGAAGATGATTGATTTATAAAGGAATCATATTTCTGAGGTACAAGAACTGGGGAAAAACTTCTATTCAGAATTCATAGTGTATGATTTTTATGGAGTTCAGAATCCTCAGTACAACATGGCCTCGTAATGGTGAAGAAATAGTGGTTACTCATTCATTTCTCTCCATATATTTTCTTTCTCTTTCCATCCTGTATTTTCACTGGGAGATAAAGCTGTTAAGCATAAGAAAGATAAATTTGAAAAGGAAATGGAATTTTCAAATAGCTATATTGTTACTCAGCAAAAACTACAATGCTAAAGAAAGGCATAAGCAAACCTGCAGAAAATACTATGACATGCTTAAAGATATTTGAACCTTCTTTTGGACCTTCTCTACTGCCACTCTTAAGTGCCTACTTCCCTTCACTTGTCAACATTTTTCTTTAGTCTGGATTTTGCACATTTCCATTCTTTTCTCCAGCACATTCCCTCCTTTGTCTGTGTACAGCTCCATTCCACAGCCTGGTAACTCTGCCGTGCTGTCAGCAACCAAGCAAATTCTTCACTTCTCTGCCTGCCGCAGTAGAAAATGCAAGAGTCCTTGCACAGAATTTCCTCCATTTTTTTTTTTACATTTTCTTGCCATAGTATCAAATAGCTAAGCAGGCATTTTCGTAATAGAAATAAGTGTGTAGTTATGTAGAAGGAGCAGATTTTGAAACATTATCAGAATTTGTAATGTGTTTTTCTTTCAGAGAGGCATATTAAAAGAAAACAATAGCAGATTGGTCCCAAAGTGCTTTTGAACTTACTCTATCCTGTTCGTTTCCCTTTTCCTAGGGGCAATTGTGGCACACGGCAGATTTCATCTTATCATCTGGTTCTCTGAGCCCCAGAATCAAACTGATCACCACAGCTGCACTAAATAAAGTGTCTTTTCAGTAGGTTATGATTCCAAGTATTATTCAGCATTCTTCTGGCCAGTTTGCCTTAACTTTTAACTTACTGCCTTCATCTTTGTGGTCAAAATTGCTGAGTAATCACTGGATGCCAGTAAGGGGAAAGTAGAATGTGACTATTGCTGATTTCTTTTGTTTTGCTCACACGTGCTGCTCAAAACAAAAATACTTAACATGGTTTTCATTAATTATGAAGCACAGGCAAAGCGTTAAACAGATAAATGATAAATATTTGTTTATGTATCTACATGTCTACATTTTTATGCAACATCTGATTGGATATACATGTTATGGAATATCTTCCACATTCTCTGATAGTTACCCAAATATTTAAGTTTGAGCATTTTGGAATACACCGGACTTTTATCTGACTCACTGGTTCAGCCTTTTTGGCTATCATGCTAAGAGAAAAATGATGGTGTGAATACTCCTCTGTTAAAAATTTTTGCAATACAAAAGTAGCTGTTTTAAATGAATTCTTTTTGAATTAAAGACAAAAGTTCTGTTTTTTCTCTTTGTTTTCTTTCTCTAGGCTGAGGTTCAGCTATGCTATCTGGAAGCACAAAGAGATGCTGTTGAACAGATGTCCTTAAAGCTGTACAGTGAGCAGTACAACAGTAGTAGCAAGCGAAAAGAAGAGTTTGCTGATATGTCAAAAGTTCACGCAGTGGGAAGTAATGGGTAGGGAACTATTCTTTTTGTTGTTTTATTCTCACTGATCTGTATTATTTTTTACGTGATATACTCTTTCTTACTTCTAGTTAACCCAAACTTTTCTTCCTAGGTCAAGAAGCAGTGAAAAGCTTTGTCATATATTAATGCAAAAATTTATCTGTTCTAGATAAAGTACCCAAGTCATGGTTTGTTCATAGAACTACCTAACATTATCTAGAGGCAATCCATTATTTCAATTAAAAATAAGTGTAATGCCTTTTCACTTCAGACTTTTCTTCTTTTGTCTTCATTTCTTTTAATTTCTTAGCATATTACAAGAAAATGTCTTTATAACTTGTCTTACAGTTGCATTAACAATTCTCTATAACGGTAATTATATTGGTGACTAGAGAAGTTGAATATGGAGCTAAAGTATACGTATATCATNCCCCCCCCCCCGAATCACTGTGGAAACATAGGAGACTTGAATATACTTTTTTTAGAAGCTCATTTTATTAAGACTGAAAGTATGTTTCTTTTTAATCTTAAAATGCAAACTGGAGTTGCATCTTAATTGCTAACTTGTGGGATCTATTTATCTCCTGCTATCTTCATTTACACAAACATTTGGTGCAAATTATAGTGCTCAGAATTTCCATGCTATTTTTCAGAAAATATATAGAAAAACTGATAATGTCAGTATAGATCTACCTGTTTTGTTACTAAGCTTTGTTTGCAATGATTCCTTTATGTGAACTGTGTCTTTGTAGGAAGCAACTGATACTAAAAACAAAATATTAAATACTTAGTATCAAATTAGGTGCAGCAGTCATCCTAGGAAGACAGACATAAGCATTCTACAGTATGTTTAAATAAGGCAAGTTTACCTTTTCTAGCAAAGAAATCAAAATACTACTTTTTGGGGAACTAAGGGTATGAAAGGAAAATGTTTATGGTTCCCTACTGGCACAGTTATGATTGACAGAAAAAAAACATGTATGCCACATGAGACGTCTTGTGCAGGAACTTTCAGGAGGGTAGTAAATTGGTGTTGGCACACACACACACACACACACACACACACACACACACAAAAGACTTGATTCAGCAGTTTTCAATTCTAAATCCCCAAGCTCCAAGGAAAGAAGTAAATATTCATCAAATGATCAAAATTTATATTGATTTTTATTCTGCATTAGCAGCTCAAAGTCGAGATTCTTGACAGGGTGGATGTCGGTTTGAATGATTCTCTTTGAAATAAGGATACAGGCACTGGGCTGAGTGCTACCATGCATTCCTGAACCACAGGAAAAGCCTATTAGAACCCTAGGAAGCTAAATTTTTTAGAGATTGTATAAAGGCGTGCTTGTTCTGTACTGTTTTGATAACTAAATTGTTGTTATTAGTATGTAAAGCAATTCTTGTTGTTCCTGCTTTACTCCATCCTTTCTGTTATCATCTAGACAACTTTTCAATAAACTTCAAAGACAAACTGTGGTTCATTCGCTACAGTAACTGAGTTAATATCAGTACTTCCCAGAGTAAGTGTATTTTAGAGTGAAGTGATAGTCTGGCAGGGCAGAGGAAGCAGAGATTGTATCTTCACATTACGCATCTTTAATTTTGCAGTTTCTGCCAGGGAGTAAATAAAGATCTTGGGGGAGGGAGTGGGGAAAGGAGGGAGGAATTCCAGGGGAAAAGAATGTGAATGCAGCACTAAAACACCAACTTGATGACCGTGATTGCTGAGCTCACTGATTTAATGAGAAGGTCTGTATCTTTACTAGAATGAAATAGAAAATCATAAACATCACCTCTAATCTACAGGATTATAACTGAATCTCAGACTCCAGCAAAAGTAAATAAATGTTAGTGCCCTTTTATTTTCAGGTATTTTTTATCTTCGTTAATATACTGTTGCAATATTCTTTAAAAGTATCTCAGCTTGCACTAAAATGAGATTCATTGTCATAAAGCAGAAGAGAATAGTGTGTACATGTTTAGGTGGTGGGGAGTGTTAAAGAGAAAGCAAAATGAGGCTAAAATACTGTAACTAACAAAGTGTTAACAAATTTCCCAAACGTCCCGGGTGCTTACAATTCAGCAAACATCTTTAACAGCATAGCTTTAAAATTAAATTTTACAAATGTTATGGGTAATGCTTTAATAGTATGCAAATTACAATGTAGTCAGTAGTGGCAAAGCTGACCTCTCAGCAATACAAATATTTTACGTTTAAAACAGTTATCTTTTTACAGTTCCTTCTATTTCAGTAGGTGTTGGTGCTTCCAGAGGCTTCTCATCTAAGGATCATAAATAAGCTCAAAGGAGCAGCAGTTTGTTTGCTGCTTATATGTGGCAAGGTAACTGCATTAATCAATACATTAAGCTATGTAATTTCCTGTTGCTACAGTAATTTCCAGTCTTGATTAGTTTTTCAACTTTCTCAAATTATATTGCAAATTTTCAGTTTTGAATTTTCCTCAAAAAAAATAAAAATCAGAGTAGTACTAAGTCTGCATTTCACGGTTTTTGTTAAGTACATTAAGTACGTAGATTTTATTCACTTTCGTAGTCTGGTCTGCCTTATTCTTGAAGGGAGAAGGAAGTCCTGTTTTTGTGTTTGTTCAATTTCTCATTGTTAGCAGCTGAATGCATTAAAAAGTCAGAAAAATATTATTTCTCCTAGTAAGAGGAGAAAAAGTAATTTTTTTATAGTTAAAAAACAGGGATAATAAAATGCTGAATAGAAGTATATTCTAGGCATGGAGATAATACCCTTCAGTTTCAGAGCAAGTTAAATGAACGTTCAGTGACAGTCATCAAGGTACAGTCTATGTATGAGTTTGGGCTTGAAAATGTTTGACTCAAAATCTTGAATCAAAAGGAAAAAGGGAGACTTTAGCTTGAAATTTCTTCAATTTTGTGTGCCTCTATGTACAGGAAATAGAGGGACAAGTTGTTTAAAAAAAAAGTTCGTAATAATTAAAATAAATATGAAACATTTGTCAAGCGTTTAAAATGCAACCACTTGGAAAAAAATTCAAAATGTTAAGGCAGTACTTAAAATAATTTCATTACCATGTAATATGCTCACAAATGATGCAGTGTAACATAACTTTTCTCTAATATGGCATCGTTTCACTACTCATTACTGCATTTTATGTAGGTTTCTTTCAGCATGATGAGAAACAGAAATGTGCAAAAATCTCAGTTCATTAACAAATATCAAAACATAAAACAGGAATAATGTAACAGTATGGTAAAAGTACACAGTCTGCTTCAAAAGTAATGCCTCCTATTTATTTCCATGGAAACTACTACAGATATGAAGAACACAATAGCACTATTTGATAGAGCAAATTCTCAGCTACGAAATGCTATTTTTTTGGTACAGTCACCACCATTAGTTATGCATTTTTGCCAGGAATGAACAAAAGCCTTTATGCCATGCTCATAGAAATCAGCACCAGCGGAGGTGACCCGCTGTCAGTGTTGCCACTGCTGAAACACACCAGCCACTGCCTCTGTGTGCTCACACCAACTGTTTGGTCTCCATAAATGTTCAGCAAGTGTTGATGAATGTCACTGGGTGCCATTTTTTTTTCTCATGCAGAAATTCAGTTACACACCTCTGATTCATACACACTTCCAGGTCAGATGCCGTTTTGTTAGATTACCCCTCTGCTGTTATCTGTTGCACAGAAACAAAATGTATCAAAATGTTGGCAGGAAGGTTCAACTTCTACTGCCAGCATTATCCACCTCTGATGTCATGGGCCAACATAATGAAACAGAAGGTGTTTTGGAGCAGCCCTTGTAATTACAAGTCAATGTTTGTTGTCAAAGTAACATCAGATTTATGCACTGTAAGTTTAAAAGAACAATTACTTTATATTTCTTTCAAAATAAGTGGTTAACTTATGCAGTAATTTCAAATATCTTGGAAGCCACTTAATACAAATTATTCATTGGGATTCTCTTCACTGTAACTCAGTAGAGCTCCCAACAAAGAGAAGAGATTACTCCAAAATATGCACAAAGTAGAACTCTGTGAAAAATTTCCAAGAAAAAGGCCATAACGTTTCTGATGTGTGCTCAGTCATGCCTTCCTGTGGTGTGCTGACTGTTTTTTTTCTTTTCCCTAGGAGGTTTTGGTTTTGCAAGAACCTTTTCTCAGTATTCTTAGAAATGACCTGTGAGCCCATCACTGTGAGGCTGCGGGCAGAGGAAGATGCATGATCACTCTGGAGTTTATCCTACATGTGTTTACTGTCTGGGATTTTGAACTTTTGTGCTTTCAACCTTAAGAGTTGCCCTTTTGAATGCCCAGGCCTACTGACCTAGTTAGATGCACAGCCTGTGTGGTTTGGTACTCAACCTGTTAGGGGAGCATTAGAAATATCAGTGCAAATTCTTCATAATCTCATTTTAAGCCACTTCATTGTTCTAGAAGTGCTAACAGAGAGAATGTTAGGACTGTGCAAGTAATGGAGGTTTTTAATTAAGATGGTTTGCAATTTTAGCACACTGAGGAAAGACTTTCAGCATCTGATTTGTCTTTCCACTTTCTCACTACTTGGGTCTTGAGGCTGAGCTGGGAAAGTGTTCAACCTTGATATTAAATATAGCATTTCTGTGTTCTGACCTCCCCCCAACAAATTATTGGCTTACTGGGCTGGAAAAAAAAATCAAGGCAGAAGGTTGTATTGATAGATTATTATTTTAATAGGACAACTTTAACAGGGTTTGTGGGACTGGGACTGCTGGGGGCTTCTGATTCTGGTGGCATTCTGAGTGGTGTCACTCTAAGGCTGGAATGCATATGGCAGTTTTGATGAAATGTACTCTAACCATTGTATTGATATCTTCAGATGGATCTGAGTGTTTGTTAATTGGTACCTTGCTGGTTCTTAGCAAGAACTATTCTATTATCCCAACCCTCTCTGTGTGAGCTTCCTTGTTAGAGCAAACCTATTCTCCACCTGGTCCCTGACTATTGCAAACCCATTTTGTATGCTTGAGATGCAGACCTGCAAAACGAACAAACAAAAAAAGTACTAAGATACTGTCCATTGTTCAATTTTCATTCTTACTAGATTTTTTTTATTCACAATTTTGGGGTGCAATTGTCAGAAATGATTCTCATGGTCCTGGAAGTCTCAGGAGACATTATGCCTTTTATACCTTCCTTCAATGCTTTTTGGTATTTATGATAAAAGAAACTACTCTGGATCAACAACTGAGATCCGTTTGATGCGCAAGACATGACACAGTCCTGCAGTGTATTTAATTTTACACTGAACAGAACCAAAGGCAGGGGGCAGTCAGGAATTAGACACCAGAGGTCCAGATTTGAAATTAAGTGTGATCTGGACACCTCCATGGATATGGTCAGACTTACGTTACTGATTTGAGTTTGCACTCCACAGTCCTGAAGTCACAGGTCATGTTCTTAGCCTTTATAACAAAACTGAAAAAAAAAAAAAATCTCTATTTCTGAACTAAAACCTCACTGCATGAAAATATTGGTGCTTTTAACTACAGGAACTGCACTGATGTGAACTCCCAAATGCTGTTAGCCTATCCATAAGGCTATGGATTAGCAAAGNTGAAGTAATATTACATAAAAAAAAAAAGCATCCCAAACAATGTGATTCTATAGTACAGTTTCCTTATGAGAAAGGAGGTTATGCAAGTTGGGATAGATTAGTATCAGTGGTGATGTGGAAGGTACACATGTGAAGTGCTTATTCATATGTTTTGTTGCAGATACTCCCTTAATGTTTTCTTTATAAGTCAGTTAGGACATTCATGCTGTGTCTGAATAAGCAGAGCAGGCTTGGGCCCAGAGTTGTGGTGAGTTTGTAATGGAGGTCTTGAGGCGAGTAAAACAACTCTAACTGCATAGAACTGGATACAGTCTGTTATTCTGCAATGTTTTCAACAAAAATGGCAGGAACAAATTGGCTGAGATGCATTACATAGATATAGGCTAAAATGTGTGGTCATTTTTAACAAGGTTCGTAAGTCTCTTGCATCAAAAGACTCAGTCTTTGCTCGCCAAAATTCTGTTTTTCTATTATGGAAAGCTTTCTTAGATATAATATCTAAAAAGTTTGAGTAATGGTTATTGGTGTTTCTTTTAAAGTTATTTTTAGAAGTTTGACATAGGTAAGGTAACTGTAAATCAAAATTTACCTTATGGTGCTGAGGTAAAATGTTGTCACTGAATTTTGTCTTGGTAATGTAATAGTGTTATCATATTAGAATCCTAGTCAAAGTAATGTGTCTAATATGCTTTTGTAAAAGGCAGCATTTAACAATTAAAAAACACATTATTATTAGAAAAGAGATGTCATAGTTATATTTAGGGGTTTAATTGTTCTCTTTCTTTCTTAGCTGTGAACAGTCCCTCTACTTGAGTGTACTATATCTTAATATTTTGTATGTATATATAAACTGAAGTTTTAAAAAATAATTTTATTACATCTGTTTTTACTGCATGTTGCTGCCTGTCTCCAGAGGCATACTGCATTTTTATTTTCAAGTAAATTTATATTAGTTATAGTCTCCAGCTGTTTTAGATGTAGGATCATTTCCTGTTGGTACAGTTTCCAGGTCAATTCTCCTTTTTTCTTCTCAGAAGAATGAGAAATTTAATTTAACAAAGACATCCTATAATTGTCTTTGTATCTAGCAAGGTATCTAGCAATCTAAATATGTAGACAGATGTTTTAAATAAAATGAAATAATATCATATGACTATACAAGCCTATATCAGCCTTCCGAAAGACAGCTGCTGCCACTTTTATTTAATTTACAAGAGACCAGCAAAATTGCTCCTTAAGATAAAACCTGTCTGCCACTGAGTAACATACAAAAAAGTTTGCAAGATGAAAATTGCTTGCATTTACAGTTCTTAAACTAATCTAGCTTTTTTTCAGATTTAGAAGCATCATTTCTCCTTTTTCTTCTGCTTCCCCCCCNAATAAAACATGGATTTTTAATGTATATGTTATGTATACACGTGTATGTAAGTGAAGTTAAAATTCCCAGTTTTGTATTTCTAGAAAACAGCAATTCTAACTCTTTTCACGTGTTCAACTGTTTTTCTTGGAAATTTGAGCAAAGAATCTTAGGCAGATTCATCACAGAAAAGGTGTCTTGAATGTCTGCCCCTCGCTTTTTCACAACAAAGTGAATTTATTGTAGCTCTGGTTTAAGAGTTTTTCTTTAACAAAATCATATCTGACAACTCTAAATGTGTACACAAGGACATAAAATCATAGTATAGCTCAGGTTGGAGAAGACCTTGAAGATCATCATGTCTAACTGCAACCTAACAATCCACAGCTAAATCGTGCCTCTGAGCATCACATCAAGTGGATTTTAAACACATTCAGGGATGGTGACCCAACCACCTCCCTGGGGAGCCTATTCCAGTGCTTAACAACCCTTTCTGTAAATATTTTTTTCCTTGATATCCAACCTAAGCCTCCCCTGGCACAGTTTGAGGCCATTTCCCCTTGTCCTGTCACCAGTGAGACCAACCCCGCTCTCACTGCAATCACCTTTCAGGTATTTGAAGAGAGCAATAAGGTCTCCCTTCAGCCTCCTCTTCCCCAGACTAAACAGCCCCAATTCCTTCAGTCGCTCTTTGTAGGGCATATTCTTGAAGCCCTTCACAAGCCTTAGTGTCCTTCTTTGGATCTGCTCCAGCACCTCAATGTCCTTTCTGTATTGAGTTTCCCAAAACTGAACACAGTACTTGAGGTGGGGCCTCACCAGTGCGGAGTACAGGGACAGGATTACTTCTCTGGTTCTGCTCACCACATCATTCCTGATACAAGCCAGGATGACACTGGCCTTCTTGGCTACCTGAGCACACTGCTGGCTCATACTCAGTGTACTGATGGACAGTTGGCTATGTTCCCTTTCTGTCAGGCAGCTTTCAAGCCACTCCTTTCCAAGCCTGTAGGGTTGCCTGGGGTTGTTGTGACCAAAATGCAGGACCTGACACTTGGCCCTATTGAAACTCATACACTTTATCTTGGCCCATTAATCTAGTCTATCCGGGTCCCTGTGTAGTGCCTTTCTACCCTCTCAACTTGGTGTCATCTGCAAACTTACTGAGGGTGCACTCAATCCCCTCATCAAGATCATCAATAAAGATGTTGAATAAGAGTGGTCCCAGTACCGAGCCCTGGGAGACACCACTTGTGACTGGCTGCCAACTGGATTAAATTCCACTGACCACAGCTCTTTGGGCCCAGCCATCCAGCAGTGTTTCACTCAGCAGAGCATATGCCCATCCAAACTGTGGGCAGCCAGCTTCTCCATGAGGATATTGTGGTGGACATCCCTGTCAGTTCGTAATAGTGTGTGGCAAAAGTAGTTGAAAAGAGCTGACTAGTGTACACCCTCATCTTAATACAAGTTTTCTAGTAACCAGAAAATTCAGTCGAACTTTTACTTTCAACTTCATATGAAAGGAATATCACTGATCAAGGTGCTCTTCATCCCTGTAACTTCCTTTTACAATTGTTAACTCAATGTTGAGATCTTGGAAATACAGTTTTATTAAATTACTTACTGTAAGGATAAATGAGACTTGTAAACATTCCCCTCTTATTATACAGGAAGATGACTGTTTTAGAAAAGTTGATGTGGGCTAATTATGTAGGATTACTGACATCTTGATTACTTATGCAGAAATATGTCAGTTTCTCAAACATGCTAGAGCAGCTATTGCCAGCTATAAAAATAATTTGTTCAGAATTGGTATGTATATGTATATAGATGTGTACTGGGGGTTAAATGTTCAAAAACAGCTTCTAATTTTGCAGCCGGAGTTGAATGTGAGCAAGACTTGAGGTTGGAATTCTGTGTGGGATGCAAGACTGTAAGACAGTAACAGAGTTACTTTTCTTGAGGATAAAGGTTATAAAGAAAGCTTTAAGCCTCATGAGAAAATCTAATCTGTAACTTTACGTATCGAACATGAAGCAGATAGGGGGAATCTTGGCTGCTTTTGTCTGTACTCATAATTTTCTGCGTTTTACTGGTAACGATGATCTAGTGGTGGTTTCTGTTTCTGTGCTGTGGCCACCTTTCTGGGCCCTTGTGACCATCTTAGGCCTTATAGGCTCAGCAGTAGACTGAAAGACCAAAGGATGTGAGGGAGATAGACGCACCATGCATTTAGCCATTATAAAAAACCTAATGGGCTGAATTCAGATGGAAAGCTTCAATTTGATCTAGTCTGAGGTATTGTATTGAACACAATGATAATGCCTTCCAGCTATGAATACATAGCTTTGAAAATAATTTTTATGCAGCTTTTCCTTGCCACATAAAAATTGTAAACAGAAGTTCTGTAGAAGGATGAGCAGACATTTACTGCAGGATGACTGAGATCTCTACAGACAAGAAGTTGTTCAGCTAACTGGGAAAATTAGGATATCTGTCCATTGCCTGTTGTGGACACTGGGCCCAAGAGAAAGAAGTATGACTTCAGGGAGAACAAGAGTTACTGTAGATGGAGAATTGTTTATATAGTGATTTAGTGACTTTGTGCAATAAGCAGCTAAACTGATATTGTAGTAGTAGTAGAAATTAGTATCTGCAGAACAGGGTGATGCCAGTTACTCTGTAAAGAACAAGATTTCCTGCAGTGTAGATGTTGTTGTGACAATAGAGAGGGTTGTGTGTATGGAATATGAGACAACATTAAGGTCAGAATATTGATTTCTCCTATATCTGTCTAATAAAGTCGTGTGTGGAAAGGAGTTTCAAAAAACAATGACCCAGAAACCTGAAAGAACTTTGTTTCTGGCTGATTTTTTTGGCAGGCATACCAGCATGTTTACAGTATTCTAAATACTATGTGAATGATGCTATCAAAGAAGTAGTACAAACTGCAAATGTGTGTTAGACGTGGCAAAAAAGGCTAATAGAAATAGCTTCACATTCCTTTTTATTTATTAATGCCACAGACGAGCTGGTTTTCTCATGAGGAAGGTGCTCATGAATTTTCATTCAAAATAATAAATTGATGTCCACATTTTAAGAAATATGTTTAGGGTTCAAGGGATTAGATGTGCAACTCTGCATATCTGATTCCCTGTTTACCAAGGTAAAATATACTTCTTAATGTCATTTCAGTTATTATGCAGCTAATGATTTTAGCTTATTAACAAGCAAACCTATATAAAGAGAGCCCTTTGACATCAAAGCTTTCGTGTTGTTATCTACCAAACTTGAAACTTTTCTGTAGCTTTTGTTTGTAACACTGATACAGTATTTCAGAGGTTATGCTTTCCTTCACTCTGCCTGTAGCAATATGAAAAAAGATCTGCTAAGCCTAGGGAAAGAAAACTGTTCTCAACGTAAGACACATTCAGTATACCACCTAAATACTGACAGGTACGTTTTAATCTTAACATGTCACTGATACCGTGTTTGCTGAATTTTCTAAGTATCTTTTTAGCAACTTAATAATTTATCTTTTTTTCCAGATAGTAATTAAGAGTAGTCAGTATTTTCCATTCAGATTTAAGACATTCGTTTTCAAAACAAGGTTTTTATTTGAAAAACATCAGAATTACTTCAGAACTATTATAAATACTGCAGTCCATTATTGTTATTACTTTTTAAATGATGCTTTAAGGCTTCACTATCTTCAGGTTTGGGAAAATAAGAACAGTATACAGTTTGCTTAAGTGTTCCCAGTTAAGTTTATTTTACAATCAGGGGAAAAAAAAAAAAAGTAAAGAGGGACAAGATCTAAAGTATGGGGAAAAAAAGAAATCCCTTCTTGGGATTTTTCCCATGAATCCTGTTTCTCTCTTTATTTTGGGTTAAGATGTTTAGAATGTTAGCTAGAAATCAAACAAGGAAAAAGCAGGACAGTGCTTATTTGGGTTTTGTGAAGGTCAAGGAAAAGTGCTTTTGTGTGTATTTAAAAGATCAATTCATTCTCTTATACCAATAAATGGACAAATTTGGATTGTAACCACAATGTGGTTCAGTAGATATAAAGCAGGTGTTTGGATCCAGCGCATGTTCTGCACATTATATTGAAATCCCAGTTCACTTCCTGGTGCTGTTTCCAAAGGCCCATCCCATCCCACTCTGGCATCAGAAGACCATGAACGTTGGATGTTAGGCTTTGAGTCAGTCAGTTTCATATCTTAATTCAAGTATTTCACTGATACAAATGGACCAAGTCCAACTGAATCAGGACCAATTTACATGAAATGAAATTGAGCCTCTTATATGATAAAACACATGTTTTAATAAATGTCTGTCAGTTTTATGACACTGGATAATACTTGGATAAGACAGAAGGGGACTAAAGGAGCACTAGATACTAAACAAAAAATGGTTATGCTCTTTTCAGAGGAAAGGATAAAGATTCAATATCATTTCTAATACAGTATTGAAAATGGAGTTTAGTTTTATTTTAGTTTCAAAATGATATTTGAGAGAAATGGCTCCTGAAAGAGAAGAGCCCTGAACTCCCAATGAAACTATTATATTTCAACAATAGTACTTTTTTTTTGTATGCTAGCTCTTCTTTGTAATTGCACCATTGCTTACTTTCTGAGGACAGAGAGTAGTTTTAAGTGAATACACCTCATAAATTATTGAGTAAAAGTACACTAAGTGCAGTGGATTAAACTGGAGTCACTTCAAAAGCGGGAATCAACACTTCGGCATTATACAAGACTTCCTTTATTGTCAGCTCATTGAAAATAATACCAGAGAAGGCAAATAGTTTCCCATCTCTCCTTCTCTCCCACTTTCTCTCTTTTTCTCTTTCTTTCCCCAAGCTTTCAAAATTACCATGCACATGGTACTCTAGTTATTAATGCTATTGCAGTTTCAGTTAATAATAACATTAGAAACATGTTTAGTTTATTGTTTCTCTGTTGAAATACTGTTAATTTTTTAATGGCATTGCTAAAGATGCAGAAAGCTAAAATAGTTTTTAATAATTGGATAAATCAGCTTCAGTGGAATGTGCAATTGTTTGATCAGTCTGTTTTTTTTGTACTACCGACAAGGCTTTTGTTAACTCCAGTTCTGGATGTTTAGAGGTCCCTTTCCAAAGGGTATCTTTTTGATGAATGTGCAGTTTTTTTTTTTAGCATGTACCTTCTGTCTTGTACTACGGTGTTTGAGAAGAAACTATGCTTTACTTATTCACTAAGCTTTCAATGGAGAATCACATTAATCCTTCTAAGCTCCTTATTCTAATGATTTATTTTGTTGAAAACCGTAGCGATCCTCCTTTGAATTTTAATGATTGCTAGCTATTCAAGGATTCATTGTTTTGACTTCCTGTCCTTACCTTTGTTTCTTACATGTCTGTAGGGAACACCTGTCTAATACTGTATCTGGCCTTAGTTCTCACTGGCTTACCGTATTCACTCAAGCCTATCTTAAGGCCTTAAGTTGAAATGCTAGCTACTCATCCATGAAAATAAATGTAGGATATTTACAGAGATAGGCAGATAGACAGCAGAGGGATGGCTGAATGGATTGAGTCATTTTTCTGTGAAAATAATATTTTTATATGAATTATATTGGAATGATTGTTGCAAAGTTTACTCATTATAAAGTTGGTGCTTTAAAAACCATTAATCAACATTATCTGTGGAGGATTTCTATTTCAAAAATTTTGAAGCAAATGCAGTATGCCAACAGTAGTCAGGATTTGGCATCAGCCACTGAATTTAGGTCATGGCACTGGCTTAAATTGGATTTCAGTTTTCATTTTCCTCAACTCTGTATAAATACAGAATGTCTCTTTAGAAATATAACTAGGAACATCATGAGTTTTCAAGAATATATTATTCTAATACAAGATTTTAACAACTACACTGTATTTATGCATAATACATTTTGTTCCTTATCTACAGCCTTTTGGACTTTGATTCAGAATACCAGGAGCTCTGGGATTGGCTGATTGACATGGAATCCATTGTGATGGACAGCCATGACCTGATGATGTCAGAGGAACAGCAGCAGCATCTTTACAAGGTTAGCATTACCGTTACTGCCTTTACCTAGCTATAGAAGATCTGATTAGCTTGACAAGTCTTTCTCTCACAGGATATCGCTGCGTTCATTGTATGTATCATGGTGTCTATTAGAATTCCTTTCCCTGTCCCCAACCTCATTTCCATCCCCTGTGCGCTGACAGGCTGCACCGACATCATAATTGCAAGAAAGTTCCCTTTATCACATTCTATTTGGTGTAATTCTATAGAAGGACAAAGATTTGTCTTCAAGATGAATAGAAATAAATGAAACGGCATTAATAAATAGAGTGAAACAAAATGAAGGAAAAAGAATGAAATCAAAACACGTTTCACAAAACGTGTTTTGATTGGAGCTTTCAGCTGAATTTCCCTCCACCTTTCAGACCTCTTCTGGAAAGAAAGAAATTTACCTTGATTTTGGTTTGCTGCTGCCAGAATACAGGACTCTTCCAATTTAATTTTTATTAGTTATACATAAAGCGGTTGTTGTCATGTTAAGCCATCACACTTACCTCTTGATTTCAACAAAATGATTTTGTACTTGCATATTGATAATACAGTTTTCGGATATGTGTGTATGTTTATATACATATACACACACAGAGTTTCTTATCATGGTAGCCTTAACCCAGAAGCTTTGTCACTTTTTTTAGGTATGATTACTTAGAGGAAGTTGACCAAAACGAGTGACTTGTTCCTAAAACTGTTTCAGGCTTCATTCTGTGTCAGAGAAACTACAGTCTATGGGTACTAGGGGTGGGTGGTGGGGAAAAGAAAGGAGGGGCTTTTGACAGAGATATCAGGCTGCAGTAAATCTTCCTCATTTAGGCAATTTTTATTGGAGTAATTCTGACAGTTGTCATCCTTGAATTGCTTTGAGCATATGGCATATTTCAAAGAGCAGATTGTGAATCATAAAAAATAAAATTAATAACTAACCACAGAATCAGCAATAGTATAATGACAAGAAACAACTACCCTCTAGCTTTTTTTAATTTCTTTTCAAATAAATGGTACATTCAAGGTCAAATAGAAGTTGTTTTCTCTCTTTTATGATAGCACGATTTGATAATTTATTAAACATAATTTAGTTTTTCCTGCTTTGGTGTCCTATTTTCCTGATGGTCTTCTCGCATTTTATTCTCTCTAATTTTAGTCCTTTTATTTAAAATATCCTATGAAAAAGGGTTGTTGAACAAGTTAAAATATGTTTAGGAATGGAAATATGCTTCAGATCTGAACTATTTTAGTCTGCGAGTTTAATTCAGTAATCTTTATTTGTCAATCATTTATTTTTACTAATGTTTCACTAGTTTTTCCTGTCTTTCTAAATAATTAATCAGAATAAATTGCACAGACAGTTCTTGTTCTCCGTAAGTTCAGAAATAAGCAACATCAGAAGTGGGTATAAAGTTTTTGCAAGTCTAAAACAGTGTGTTTTGGTAGTGTTTGTTCTTATAAGACCAGTATGTACATGTCTAATCTAGCTATTAGTCTTAGTAGCATACTTAAAAATAAATCAATCAATAAACATAACATTTTAGGAAAAAAATCAACTCATAAATATGAAAAGCCACAGTGCTTATATAGCACAAGTATTTTAGGTGCTGTTTAGGATACTTCTCTTTCTAATATCCAAATATAGACAGTAAAAATAATTATAAATGGTCAGACTGGGATAAATACATAGCAAGAAGAGGGCGGTAGTTTATGAATTACTTGGCAGTAGAGGATGAAGGCAAAATGAGAAATATTGTTTATTCAAGATGGGGAGTATTCATCTTTTATTATTACCAAATTCTGTCTTATGATACATGTGACGCTTCCAAAAGCAGGAAGTTTGTCTCAGAGACAGTAAGTGTAAGCACAAACACCAGCGCTGCTTCCTGTGCGGAATCAACTTAGTCGCTGTGGAGTTTCCCCAGCAAGGGCATCTGCTCAGTAGTAGAGCCCGTCTCAAAAGTTCTCACAACTGCGAAACCTCTTGAAGTAGGGTAGAAAGAAACAGACTGCTTATCCTCTTAACGGGGAATATTCTCTGAATATTTCTTTGTTCCTTAGCAATTTGCTTTCTGCTTTCACTATAAAAGGAAAGACTTAAACAACTAAAAATTTTCAGTTTGGTTAAGAGATGGCTGAAAAGTGTCCATAAACCAGGATGAGTATTTTCAGGTAATGTAAAAAGCTTGAGTGAATAGCATTAAGATCTATTAGCCTTTCAAAAGAAAACAAACAAACAAAAAAAGAAACCAAAAACACACCAAATAACCACCTCCCAAAGAAATGCTGAAAACCCCATAATTTCAGACATTTAAAAGTAGACAAAAGGAAAAAAATCTACATTCTCAAAAGATGAGAGATGAGATAAATCAGTAGATCTTTGTTATCCTTAATTTCTGAGATTCAAATGTCTTCAGAAATGCCATGAACAAGTTTTTTTTAAGTAGCCAGTATCAGATGTGATACTCTATTGTTTTTTTGTTGTTGTTTTATATAAGACGGCGGATGATCTAGTGCTCAAAGCCATTGGTCACCTGCACTGCTTACTGTTCTGTTCACTGCAAACAGCCTTTTTACTCCATATGGAAAGAAATCTGTAACGAGATAATCAGGCTGCTTTTATTATCAGAATTCCCCAGTGGTGTGGGGTGTCATGAAAACACAGGTCTTGCTTTTGTCATCCTTAGCAGTTACAGTTTCAAATATGAACTTTCTAATGGCACTCCCTGTATTTTGGTGGATTCTCCTAAACCCACAGATCTCTCTTCTCAGTTATTGAGCTGATGAGTAATTGCACCTATAAGCCAGCTCAGCAAACTGCCCATGGCAGGGATCCAGCTGTGGTAGCACTGTAACCCATAGTGATCATTGCCCCTAAGGTATCTATGAATGGGATGGAACAGTGGTAGCACAGCTAAATCAGAAGGGAAAAACATACCTTAAAGCAGCCTAACATAACACATAAATGCTAAAATTGCATATAGGAAAATAAAATACATTTTTATAGTTAGACTATTTTCCCAGTACTCTATTTTCAGATTTAATACAGATTTAAGTTAACTCTCTGCTTAATTTTGTTTTGTAATATTCTGGGAGCTTCATGGTTTTTTTTATTAGGATCCTTATTATCTCTCTTTAACCAGATTTCGTTGTGCTCTTAATATAAGAGGAGCAGCACAGCCATTCTTTTTTTTTTTTAAACTCTGAATACGTAAGCTGACTTCCCCATATTTCCTAGACTTTAGTGCAAAGACTTGCAAAAATAGAAAACTATTCCTCCTTCATTTTCCTCCCAGTGTTCCCCTGCAGCTCTAAATGATTTCAGCTTTACACTCTTAAACTAACAATTTTGAAAATTAACTGGTGTGTGATGGAATGGCAGTCACAGAACACACAGCATTAGGGGACAGATAAACTCTCTGCTGTATCTATTAACTAAGAAAAAATTGAAAGAAACATTCCCTTTTTTTTTTTTTTTTGGACTCTCACTTCTTTGTACTGCAGTAACAACTCAGTTAATGCCTAATGTATCGTGTTTATTTCATTTTAATCTACTACATGTAAGACTGATCTCATAAGCTGTAAGTACACAGAACTTGCATTGACTTCAGCTACAGTCATATGCCGTTACCGAAGGATCAAACCCAAAGAATTTAAACTCTGCTAATTAGCCCTTTAGTGAGAACTTGAGTAATTCTGCACCTTGAGTGTTCAAAAATGAAGCAAATCAGTATTTACTGGAACTGGGGAGATTAGAAATGAGTATACTAGGCAGAAAACTTAATAATTCTTTCCATTTCCCTCAGAAGATTAATTGCAAAACTTAATTGTGTTAGATTAAAACCCCATTTAAATAAGTACAGTATGATTGTTCAGATTGTTGGCATGTTCAGAATAAAATTTAACTAAATGTTTTAAAATATCAAACAAAAGAAATTGTAACCAAACAGAAAAATACAAGTGATGGATGTTGTTTTTAATACAAACTGCATGAGCTGTGTAAGACTTGCACTTATAAGTTCTCAGAAAATGTGGGCATGAGAGGAGGAAGAAAACCCTATGTAGTAGCACAGAGATTGTGAAGAAATGCAGTTGGTATGGCATTCGGGCAGGTTAACTGCAAAACTGCTTACTTTGCGGCAAGCAGACCCCTGGCTTAAATCACACTAAAACACACATCAAAAGCTGAGGATATGCTTCAAACCAAGTTGAAAACTGTTTAAGGTGCTGCTTCTTCCTCTGGGTGTGCTGCTGCTCCACTGGCTGCCCTGGTGCGGCCTGGGCAGCCCAAGTGGATCAAACAAACCCTGCTGAAAGTTTCCCTCATTTGCATCACTTCTAGACAGCCCTGTCGTACTCTTTGCTGACAGGAAACCACTGTCTTTGTCACCTTTTTTCAGTGATCTCCTTTTGGCAGAAGTTGGCCATGTGACCAGGATTAATCACAACAGTTCTGGCTCAGAACTCAATGACATGTTTTCCTCAGCACTTCAATAATGGTGTAGAGGAGTCAGTAGGAAATGACTACATTAATTTCAGAGTGAAAAGATAATTAACACTTAAGGACTAGTGCTATAACCTATGGAGCTATTATTCAAATTAAAACTAATTTATTGAAAACTTGTGAGGAAAAAAAAAAGTTCTTTAAAGCAACTGTTAAAATAATCTTGCAAGAGTCCCCAAGCTTAACATGAAGAACAAACTATACTTAACACCATAATATAAATACTGAGAAACTTCCACATTTGAAACTGGAGGCTGAAGTATGTAAAGTGCTTACTTAGATGATATGAATAGGATACTGGCAAACAAAAGCAGCAGTGTGCTCCTCGAATGCTGTGCTTAAAGGAGTTTCCTTGGCAACAGAAATGCAGTTCCAAAAGTAGACAGAACTTTCCTCAGAAAACATACTATTAATAACAACCTTCCGGAACAACTTGGAACAATTTGACTACTTGGCAATAATAATGCCAAGTGTTCTGCAAATTAATCTAACACATAACAGTTGTATGTTTCTCTTGCCTGTAATTCTCCTGAACTGGAGGACTGAGTTCTCTTCAGGCAGAGGATACAAACGCGTGAAGCAGTTCCAGATACTGCAATAGAAAGAGGGCTCAAATAGCAGCAGCCTAAAAGGATCAATTTGTGTGCTTCGTATAATTTTAACTTGTAAAACAGATTAGTTTAATTGGATTACTTTGTTCCATTTAAAATGAGTCCTGCGTACCTACTGAAGCTGCATTGTAGTTCAGTCTTTATTTTGAGCAGATTTTCTGTATAAAGAAAACTTATTAAAAGATTAACAGCCTGAAGAGTGATATATTTGGACAATATGCTTAGGGGATTGACTACAAATGAGAAAACGTGAAGATTTTTTGCTCCTACAATGCATATTCTGCAGGGTCTGGTCAGCCTTCTTTCTAGTAATGTGTCAGTGGTGCACAGGGCTGCTGAAGCAGTCAGTGAGAGAAGATGGTGACAGGTACTGCAAAGAAGCTCTGAGCACACTGCAGGATTAAGCCCCTTGTAGGTAGTAACTACAAATCCACTATGCATGCAGTATTTTTAGGTATGTCATCATTTCTGTATGAGCCAAGAGAATAAACTAATTTTGGATTTGCCTTGCCACTAAGAATCATTAGAATTCCACTAAAGGCCATAAGATTACTAGACAGGCAAAGTAGACTCTGCTAGTGCCTTGACTTTTCTTGAATTCATGGATCTAAAGGTTAAAAGTAATCAATATCTCATTGTGCAGCCTGATAATAAGTAATAACCATGATGTTAAAATCTAAATGATTGCAGAATAGCGCTTAGGTGTGTTGACACATTTGGGACAGTGTTGGTTTTTGGAGGGCTTTGTTAGTTTGTTTTTAATTGAAATCAGAATAGTTATTATAGTTGGCTAACAATTTTTTTAGGCTAGCTTGCAAAAATCACCACCTTTTCAAAATACGTCTTTAATGCTATTAGCAAATCACGTCCCAAATTAAACCCCAAAGTGAAAGCTTTTATCTGATGAAACTTATGTAACATAACTCTTAAAAAAAAAAAAAAGAAATTATTCCACTAAATAGTATCAATTAAGATGTTCAATAGTGATAGTAAATTATAGCATGTACTTGTCTTCGTATGTGGAGTGAAATTTACATCAATGTCAGCTATTGTTTGCCTTTGACACTGTAGTATGTTTTTAACTGTCACCCAGAGTAAAATAACTTCACTGAATTTTGCAGTAAACTCTAAGTTCAGTCACTGTTCTTCATGAAGTTCTGTAATTTCCATGTACTATGCCAGATTTTTATTTTTAATTTTTCCAACAGATTAAAAGCCTCTATTGGTTTTATCTTTCTACATTAGGTAGGAAAATCAGTTCTTTTATATGAGAGATCTTGGAAATATCAGACACCCCATGCAGTAATAAGAGTTTGACTCCTATTTGAGCCTCAGCTAGAGGATCTGACGCAACAGAGCTTCCTAGTCTTTTATGGTAGGGAGTGATTAAGTTGGTTAACATTTTCTACACAAGTATTTTCAATTGCACTGGAGTAAAAACTTCTCTGTGACATATACTATAACAATGAGCTAATTTTTCAATGATCAATATGTTTAACCTCAAAATATGAATGAGTTCCTTGCTACCTCTGGCAAATTCTATATTTTAAAAAGCAGCAAATGAAAATATTGTTGGCAAAAAGTCTTCTTTAAAATAGACAAATTTTAAGTTTTAATAGCTTGTATAATTACAACAGGAAAACACTACTTACCATGCCAACAGAATTACAAATTAAGTTTAAAGCATGAGTAAAGAAGGAATAAGAAGAATATTTTTACATGTTCTTGGATGCTTCCCTAATACATTTCAAATGTAAACATGCATTTTTAAAGATAATGTTACAACTTCTAGAGAAGATTCCCCGAGATTCCAAAAAAAGTGTCTTCATGCATTTCCCAAGAATAAGTGATTTTTCTCCTATTTCTTCCCAGCATGACATTGAAGATGAACTTCACGTTGTAGCAAAGCAGTATTTACTGAGCTTGTAGCAAAAACAGCACAGCTTTTGGGAGATTAAAGCAGCGTGTCTAAAATGAAAGAGGCATTGGACTTCAAACAAAAGTAAATGTGTACCACATAGCTGTCATCACCATTCCTTACTACAGCTGCAAAACTTGGACAATTTACAGTCATCACGTCAAGCATCTTAGTCAACTCCACATGCTCTGTCTTTGTGCCCTTGCTGGTATAAAATGGTAGGATAAGGTCACAAGCATCGAGACCTTAAAGCATTATGAAAGATTCAGTTCTGAAGCAACAGTCTAGCACACTCTGCTATGGTGGTTTGAGCATCTGTGTCCAGCAGTATATTTTCCCAAACCATTTTCTGTTCGTCAAGCATTTTAGTTCATTTTAGTTAGGAAGGACATGGCAACTTAATTCACCCTGAAAGGATGATGAAAATTACCACATTCGTCATTTTCTGTATTCCAGGACTGCATAGCGTTCAAGGTAGAGAGGGCTGGAGATTGGTCTCAGATATACTTAATTATTATTGGTCTAGTCATTGAGCTAAGAGTTCCTAATAAAAGGCGTTATGCTTGTGTTGTTACACTTGCAGTCAAACACTTGGTGTAACAATACTGGTGCTGCAATGTTTTTCCTTGCCATGAGCAGATAAAGAAGCTGTATGATGTCCCAAAACATGGGCATGTTCTGATTTACATTCTTAGCATGATCACTCAAAAATTTATCCTTTTGTCTAAAGAAGTTTAGATGAGGAGTATTTTCTTGTTTCCTGATAGATTAGATCACATACAGACCACATGTAAGTCCTAGAGCTGCCCACCGAGTCTAATATTTAATGTATTACCGTAGGTTTTAGGATTCTGGAGACATATTTTCAAAGTTGCGTGTTGAACTTGGCTTGTTTGGTTTTAATAAAGTCAGTAGGAATTAGCTGACTAAAAGAATCTTATGCAGTCATTTTGGAATTTGCGCTCACGATTCACTCATGAAATCTCAAATACAGTAATACCAGATAAAGAGATCAGTCGTCTATAAAGAAGTTTGAAGAAGCCAGGACTGATTTATCTTTATTACACTATATTTAACTTTCTCTGCTGCTTTAGTCAACATTTCGCTGCTGTTGTTCTGGGTTCCAAAATCATGTACTACCAATTAAGGATATACAAAAAATATGTAACATAAAAATGGCTCAATTGAGTCAAAGAACAGTGAATCTTACAGAATTCCCCAGGCAGTTTCCTTCCTTGAGGCTTTCAAGCAATCCTGACCTGATATCAAAGTAGAGAAGTCCATAGTGTACCCTAGCTCAAGTGATTTCTCAGACCAAACTCTACACGGTAAAGAGCTGCCTTTTGTGTGACATATACAAGTCTCTGTCCTAAGGCTGCTTTCTACTGGTCTCCTTTGATGCCCCATAGTATTCATGTCGGAAGGCACAGTAAATAATACGTTAAAGTAAGACAAAATTAGGATGATAACAACATAATTCTTGATGGTGTATGTGAACAGGTTAATGTTTTTTTTAGCAGCTTGGTGGATTGGACTTTTTTTGCTGGGTTACGGATAAAAAATGCACTAGTGATTTGGATGATAGTGAAAATATATGGGACAACAGTGTTACCCTATTTCTCATGTTACTTGCCAAGTTTTAATTAGTTTTCCTATTTTTTTTTTCACACCATTCCACAGGATAAAACGTATCTATGTTTTCCGAAGTCAAGGAATTATGTTTTATCCATGATATTTTTCTTCATAAATGTAATACAGGAATTTTTTTTATTTCCCCATTTCTCCTCATGAATATACCTCATAAGTAACTCATACTGTAGTATTTATTTCAAAAAAACCCAAATGACCATACAAAGCCTGGTTACCAGGTTTTCTAGGTGAAACCCAAATTCACTAAATCTCAGTTAACTTGAAGTTGCTGAACCTTCAATTCATACATATCAAAATCATAAAAATTATGTTAGAGAGAAGTATACCAACTTACTATCTTGAGAAATTTTGCTTTTATTTTTTACACTTATAAAAATATACATAAGGTACATATTTTCTTTATGTTTTTTATACAAAGTACTTTCATTTATTTGTAATATTTTAAAACTTTTTTACAAGTTTACATTTACATGATTGTTTTGCAGTGTTTGTATATATTTTGATATATTTTACTAAAAATATCTACAATGTTTTGTGCTAACTTCTCTTTCTATCAAGGTAAAATAAGCAATCGTTATACATAATTTCATTCATAGCTGTTGTAGTTGTATTGGTCCACTGGGGTCTAGGGTTGATTCCACCCAGCTCCCATGGCCAGTGGGAAATACCTGTGGCCTTTTGTGGATACTGATATTTTAGCATTGCAGAAAATACAGTTGCTATAAGATTGCAGCAATCGTGAACTGTAAATAGTAAAATTTGTCTCAATGGAGAGATCCTTTTGGGGGAAGACAACAGTTGCTCCCTTCAGTCATCACTGTTGCAGAATGATGGGTGCTGTTACAGATGTGCAGAACATACTCCATTTGTGTCACAGAGCAGATGAGCAGCATGTCGGAGACTGCAGAGAAAGCTATGGGCAGCTTATAGCCTGAACAGTGATCTACTGGGAGAAGAGGTCATCTGTGAAGACTAATTTAGATTGCTAGAGTAGACCAGCCTCTAAGAAATGGAGGTTCTTCCAAGGGGTAATTCAGGGTAGAAGCTTAAGCTAAGCACTGAGATAGTTTCAGGAAAAACCTTTTCTCTCTTATCTATCTCTCCACTGATTATATAAAGAGATTATGAAGATCGGCCTCGCTCAATATTACCTCTCACTGACTTTCTCTGTTATCATGAAAAGAGGCTTTTTTTAGTACTATTGTGTCATGTCTGTGCAATATTCCAGTTTGAAACCCTGCTGTGATGCATCCAGAATTTGATGGACATTACACTGGAGTTTGGTCATCTCTGCTGTACCAATTGATTTTGCTTAGAAATGGGAGATGATGGATTAAGGATGTTAGGGATTTTCAGGTGGTAACTTTATAGAGATGAGCATTTCACTTTTTGAATGAGCTATTGAGACAGACATACATGGTTTTTGCTGGCTATCATCAAGGAAGACTGTGTGTCTGCTAGGGCAGAGGAAGAACAATAATTCCTGAGACCTCTTAGATTCTTAGCGTGTGTGGAGAGATCAAATAAACACTATCAGATATGCGAAGTAGTTAGTCCCATGATCCACTTTGCAGATGAACTTTCTAAAAGTTCATCTGTATTGTTTTGTTTTGTTTTAACAAGTGTATCTAATTTAAAGTTAGGGTTCATTCTTCTCCAGCAAGTCAACAGTCAAATCATACCGTGAGTATGGAAGACTTTTGCCTTTCTTTTCCCGTATGTTAGCACAGCTCCCCTTCCTCTCCTCTCCACCCAAGCCCTCCCCTCCCCCCCCCNNAAAAAAAAAAAAAAAACAGAAAAGCTTTCTTTCTTAGAAATATGTGGTAGTTACTTATTGCTTTGGCTTAGATGAAGGAAAAAAATTAGAACTTCTACCTGATTTAATCTTAAATTATGATGTATTCAGTGTTGTTTTTTTGTTTGCTGTCTAGTAGAATGTGTAAGGTGTTAATGCCAGACTCCAGAATCTGTAATGAGTAATAGTTAAAGTAAATAATAGATGAGGGGGAGAGAGGATAAAAACACTAAAGAAAATTGCCCCACTTCCACCTTTGCTTCTGTGTGCTGGCCCTTTCTGCCCACTCCTCTTTATAAAATTAATGGCTATATAGTCTCTGTGTAGTTAGCTTCCTGCTAAGTAGAGAGTAAAATTCACAAGGTGCCTACTGAAATTAGAAGGACTTTGAAGATACGTACTTTATTCAGTTTTATTAAACATACAGAATGATTGTTTTGTAAATATGGCCAAATGACAATTCCTCATTAATCCATGTGTTCCCGCTGCAGATTGGTAACTCATTTAGCGTGATCAGAGGATTAGACACAAGGTAGCAGGTGTCATTGCACATGAAAACTATTGGCCTGGGCCCCCTAAGCCCACCAAATCTTAAGAGTCATAAGTATTAAATAAGGAGCTAGTTTAAGTCCAGTCCATTCCTCTTATTTCCCTAATATAGCATATGAGACCTAAGACAACAGTCACCTTAGACAGGAAGGTACTATCTGTGAATGTCAAGATAAAACACACCTAAAACACAGCTTGCAGTGACTCTGAGCAACCAGAAAAGTGGTACTCCAGACAAAAAGAGCTCTGCTTTGAGGAAACAGAAACAGTGGCTTAGGATTGATCAGAATGACACAAATAGTTCTAAGTTCTAATCCTATAGAACTATAGAAAGGTTTTCTTAACCAATAGCAGAAACAGAAAATGGAATATGGTATGGTGCTGGGAGCTACAGTGCCCATGTGTAACTGGAAACATAAAACATTTCTTAATTGTATCTCGTCCCCAGCATCATCCAGGGGGAAGATTTAAAAGTAAAGCAGTTTAGCGTATGCTTCCAAATAGTGCCACAAATACCCAGAGAAGTGCCAAGAGACAAACAGAGGAACACACACATAGATTTAAGTCAAAAGAACCAGTGGAGAAGGTTCAGATCAGCTGAAAAGACACTCGTTTTAGTGCATCAAATGCAGTGTAGCAGGCAACATACAAAGTGTAAAGAAAAAATGTTTTTGAAGAAAGAACATGTAGGCAGATTAAATATTGCAGATACCTCTGAAGTTAAATATATAGTGGCTGAAACCATTAAGAATTTAAGGTTTAATCTGTAATGTAAAACTTAACCAGGTCTGAAGATTCTTAGTGTTCTGGCAATGCAGAAGGCTGCCAGGCATTCAATTGCTATATTTGTAACTATGCTATTAGATCAATGACTAATTTGATACCAGCTGGATTGTGGAGCCAGCTGCAGTGCAACACTGATAAGGATAAAAATTGGACTGGAGAGATGCAACCAAGCACTGCAGATGTGCAATTAAATCATGATGAGGCCAGTTGATAAAAGTAGTCAGTCACAGAACCCCTGAAATGAGAGGACATCATCACTTAAAGTTTACGGTAGTTGTTTTATAAGAATTCTACACGCTAGTAGCCACATATCTTTACAGACTCTGGTTTCAATTGCAAAGCAGAATCTGAAAGAAACGGGGTAGTTGCTCTGTTTCCTCTTTAGCATTCTAGATGAACACGACATGTTTGAAGAAGAATAGAACCTACATCTTAAGCTGAAATTAGCACAGAACACCTCAAAGCACTCCAGAATTCATCAAAACAGAATTCTGTTAGTCTAATGAAACTTCTGAAAAAGGCTAAATGGCAAAGTAGAGACCATGTAAGCCACAGAAATTAAGGCAGAGTAGATAATGATCAGACATTTAGTGGTCAGACAGCACTGGAGTAACTTGATACCCAAATCACTGAACAATATACTGAAAGCCTGAGACATATTACTACTTTTTTTTTTTCTCCCAAGGCAAAGCTGTTCACATGATTTCACAAACAAGCTTCGGCTTATTGATCTGAATGAACAACATTGCCACTGTTTTGTTTTGCTGCGTATTTTGCCAGATATCTGCAGGCTTTTATGGTCTTCAGTCACAGCCAACTCAGAGAGGTATTCTAGTAGACACGGTGCTGAAGAAATTTCTGTTGCTCTGGAGAGTAGCTGGTGGCAATAAAGGGAAAACTTGGAAAGATCTCAGTTACCTGTGTGTGGCCCCTATTCATTTTTGAAGGAAGTTGCTGCTGGCCTTGAGAAACCAGAAATCCCTCAGGCCCACACTCCCTTTTTTCATATCAAGTGCTGAACATATTTCTACTAATTAATGAACAGCACCGAGTCCTCCATAAAAATGCATCAACATGGTAGGTTACTTGGTACAGATGCAAAGCAAAGAGGATACAGTTCGTTTAGGGACAAATATCTGCATTTAGTTCAGTTGTATGTAAGATGCATATCTATAGACATGTATTTTGTCTAACACCACAAATACTGAATAAGTGAGCTCAGCTATTCCTGGCACATTTTGAAGTTACAGTATTAAAATGTTAAACAATAAAATGCGTATTTCATGGCAAATGTTTCTGCTTGGCTCACGTTAATTAAAATACAACTCTTCCTGTTAGAAGAAGGATTGAAAGGAAGATAGAATATTGCTAGTCGACAGCAACAGGCAACAACAAACAGAATTAGGTGAGCTATGTGTGAGGAGTTTTTTGCATTTTCTTTAAAAACAGTGTGTCCTGTAATCTGTTTCTTGATTGGATGGCAAGGTATTCTCCCTTGGAGGACTAGGCATTTGCAAAGACAATGTTCTACATGGCCATGATGCACCAGCAGCTGGGAAATTCTGACCTTAGTGCTGAGGGATACTTGAATGGCAGCTAAAATGTTCTGGTTCATCTCAGCATGTTTAAGTAGTGAGGAAGTATGTTTTCTGCACTTTACCCAGGTGAATTCATGCTGGAAAATGAATCTTCTACGTGCTTCATTCCTTTAAGCTAGTCCCTAGATTATTATATTATTATCATAACTTGCATATTATATAAGGCTATTATGCTTATAGGTGTCTTTATATGTTCAGAACATTTCTTCACTTTCTGGATAACCTCTCAACATGTAGAGCTACAGCGATGGCAGATCTTCTGATGTTTTAGACATTTGGTTTGATTAAAATCAGCATGGACTGTTGGGATTGTGCATGCGATTTGTTTGTAAATGTGATGTGGAGAACGGGCTTCCAAAAAAGGGCTTCAATATTGATACTTATGGTTCTTTAAGGCTAAAAATAGCCCAGAACACATTTATGCTGCTTTACTTTCTAGTGCATTCTAAATTATTCTCTCCTGAAGAATATGCTTAATTTTTGGGTTCTTTGGAGGTTGCTGCACCTTTTCTTTTAATTCTTTGTGTAGCTATATTGTCTAGCTTGATGACTTAATCTATCAGGTCCAGAATTTGCTATCCTAGTAGTATAGATTTTAATACCAGCAGATTCTGATCAAGTAAATCTCCAAACCATGCAGTCTCCCATTTTCTGATCCTTAGTTGTCAGATCATTCAACAGCTGAAGATCTTTCCAAAGTTTTGACCCTAACTTATCTGTTCAGATGTCTCACCTACTTGTCAATATCCAGCAGTTGCTTTACATTTCATATCAACTTCTTTTGTAGGTCTGAACATAAAGTATCCACAATAGTTTGCACTGATGCCTGTTGTCATTGTTCTGTATGGACGTTAAGATATTTTGACCCGGATCTGTGTGCACAGTCATCTCAGTTTCTATGTCCTTTAAAGCAATGGGCTGGCCAATGTGTATTTGTGTACCCTATGATTAAGATTCCCAGGGAAGCTCCTGGAAAGCACTCGTAGGTCTCATTTAGGGAACTGACAGATATAGTGGGATAGGCTGCTGTGGAACCTTATTCTATAAAGTGACATGGGGAAAGCCTAGGAACTTAGCTGCTGTGGATCTTTAGCACACGAAACATTTGGCAACCAACCTTGGTATCTTGTCTCATGCAATGACCACTCCCTGAAAATCTAAGATAGCTCAAAGAAAAAAATCTTGTTTATATATTCTTATCTTATTTCCAGTAGATTTTAATGGATGGGGTTTATGCGCTTATTTTGTGTCTATCTTTCCTTAGAAGCGTGGTCTTCTAATTTTGTTTTAAGTGGATAATTAGCTTCTTTGACCGCCAGGTGGCCTGCTACACTGTGTTGTTCAATGTATGCCTGAACTCTTGTCTTGGGAAGGACATACAATAATATTTATCTAACAATAGAATTTTTAATAATGTTATTCTGTGACTGTAGGTGTGACATTTGTAATATCACCTTGGTTTTTTGTTGGTTGGTTTTTTTTTTCTGTACCAATCAATTGTAAATATATTCATATTAGTGGGACTTTTTCAGAACTATTTAAGGTTGCAAAATTAATAAACGTATAGAATGTCCTTAAAGATTTTTACATGGTGTAAATATTCAAAACCTTTTCTGAAGTACTTAATAGCCTTACCAATGGACAGCTAACTCCTTCCTCTGCAATTTCTTCCATGCTTTATCGAAGAGGCAAGGAATTAAATCAATGCAATGGCAATTCTTCAAATATCAGAACCGAATGCCAGTCACCAATGAGCTGGAAAAATTATCTTTAATAGGGTTAATGCAGTGCTAATGTAGTCTCTTAATGTACAAAAGCTCTATAGCCTGTTCTGAAATATGTATTTGTTACTTTTGTTTATTTAAATTTAAGTTCTGTAGCAACATGTTATATGTTAACATAGTTGGTGTTAAGTCACCTGATATAGCTGATATAGATAGAGATTTGAAAAAGTAACGTAGTACTATTAGGGATATGGAGTATTCAACGAGGTAGACTTTTTTTATTTTTGTCAATAATTATAAAATGTTAACATGAGAAGCACAAGATTGAGTAAAACTACTTTATTTCTGTCACTGAAATTGCAAGTCATTATTTTTCTGTCACCATAAAAGTCACAGTCTTTTTCTGATGTTCTCAGTTGAACATATTCCTTACATATATCTGAAAATCATAGCATACACAATGTGCTTTTTTCCTCCTCAGCTTATTCTCATTCTTTTTCTTTAATTTTTCTATCATCATTTGGAATTTCTAAATTCCCTACAAACTTAGCATAGTATAACAAGGATCTAACAACTGGGCTGACAGCAGTTAAAATTGAAGACATTGAGACACATTACTGTAAGCACATAAGCTTGTCTGAATGGGCACAGACCTTTTCAATTTGTATTTGAACTGCCATACAGCTATCATGGCATGCATGCTTACCAGGATAAGTTGAGTACAAAAACAGGATCAGAATGTCTTGAGAAAATGCCAGAAAGAGAAAAGTTCATAAGGCTACTCTACCCCATGTTTACTACAACTGAAATGCATTCAAAATGTCCTGAATTTGCTTCATATTACTTCATGACTGGTTTTGTGTCCTGATATTTCCTATTGCTGTGGTCCTTTGAAAAAATTCCTTCTCAGATATGTGCATGTATTTTCCAATTTTCAAGACGTTTTCTTCATCTTCTTTACATAGAATTCAGACATTAGAGTAGCAATAATTTACCCATATCTAAATTGTAGTATCTAGCATTGTAAGTATTCTAAGTGTTTGAATATCAACGTGGTAGTCACCAGTTTAGTGGAGTGTTTTGAACATGGAGTTTAGGATTTTAGTTGGCAACATAAATCAACATGAAGGTATGTTTGTTTTCTAAAGTCCAACTTCTAGAAAAGTACTGCAGTACCTTTACAGAACTATGCTTTTTTAATTACTGAAAGTTTCTATTAATATACAGACATGTCCTTATAGCATCTTGTTACAAAGTACTAAACAGTAAGGGACAGATTCATCAGTCTGTCAAGACTACTTCATGTTCAGCTTTACAATTTCCAGTGTGGATGTAGAATCTAGAACAGGCATGCATATGCAGTAGAAAATGCTCTCTTTGTGGGTGAAAGTCTCATTGATATTGTCCAATTCATTTGCTACTGTCGTTATTTTATCTTGCTCCACCTCTTCCTTTCCAGCATGAATAGAAGCAGAAAATAATCTTAAATTCAACCAGAGGAGCTTAACAATTAAAAGCCAAAATATGAATACAGGCAATACTGTCCACAAACTCAAATTAAATCCAACTCCTTTTTTTTTTTTTTTTTTCCTTTTTAATCTATATCAGGACCAAGTTACAGAAAACTGGCTTTCTGACTGTACTATAATGAAATAAACCATAAGAATGTCCAAAGTATCTGGGTTTGACTTCACCAGGCTCTGCAAAAATTGTCCTCATTCTCTGTGTTCTGGTTATAAAGATTGTAATCCCAGAAACACCAAACAGAACTAACCCAAGATCAGTACAAGTCATCTGGTTTCATATTTGATTCTTATCATGCGTAGTAACATCATGCTTCCACAGACATTCAAGCTATTGGCAAGTGTATGAGAAGATAAAACAGCTGGAAGTTAAAATTAAACAAATTCAAACTAGGAGCATACCATACAGCTTCTAACTGCTAAAGAAGCTAATTATTTATCATTTTATCATGGAATGCTATGAATTTTCCATCATTTACATCTTTAAATTGGACCTGGATGCAGTATCAAAAGATTTTCTTTAACCAAGAACATTGAGAGCTAAATATAGGAAGGGAAGACCATGGCATATTTTATACAAGAAGTGAGGTTAGATCTTGAACATTAGATCTGTGAATCAGCCCAATTTTTTTTTTTTTCAGAGAATATTTTGGCAGAATGCCATTAGAAATGAGAAGAAGCTTTCAGCTTTCATCATGCCAGAAAATAGCAAAGTTTACATTTAGCAACAGCATAAAGCCTTGAAAATAGACACCTGAAATCAAGGAAATAGAAACAGAGGAAAAACATCTTTTGTTTTTTTCTTACTAGTTGTACAGTAGGCAAAATGAGTTCAGTGTCAGTACGCTCATGTATTCTGTTAAAGGTAACTATTAGTTCCTAAATGTCTAGTAGAAACAAAGATTTATTGAGTTTAGACCTGACGTATTTTCTACAGTGACTACAATGTGTAATAAGTAAAATAATAATTTTATTTTTCAGTCTAGTATGAAATAAAAACTGTTAAGTAGTTTTGAGCTCAGCTACATGAGAGGAGGTGTTGGGCAGAATGAAAGACTTGTGCTCCCCCATCAGAGATCTCTGGCACCGGACACATGATCTGTCTGTACCTCAGTTTCTCATTTTAAATTGCAAATAATATTTCTCCACTTCACTGAACTGTTGCAAGCCTGTAAAGAATTGGAGCAGAGGAATGGCAAGCTTGAGTCTGCCTGTGAAAGGCTGTTGATGGATATTCTGAAAGGGGCCAAGTATCTCTCTTAGACACAGAAGCTGTTCAAGATAGAGACTGGCTTTTAGCATGTCCTGGACTGTATGATTTCCAGCATTTCTGGATAGAGCTGCAGTTCACAGTAACAGTTAAAGGAATCTTCCTTCCTCCCTCCCATCACAGAACAGCAGAATGTATACTTTTGCTCCTGGTGGTTCCCATTTACTTTTCACAGACCTCTCAGTAGGTGTGGGGCTTTCAAAGAGCAAGCCAGGTACCATGTGCAGGTAAAAAGAAGAAGCATTGCTTTGATTTTTTCCCCTTGCTATTACATGTGTGATAGCTTTCCCAGTGTTATTGCTTAGGTTTTGTCTGCTTTAAATTTAATTAGAATATTAAAATGTTATTACATTCTGAAAGTCCATTTTTAGAAATGGATTCAGAGCCTTAATTTACTAATTTATTTAATTTACAAAGGGTCTGGGGCTTAATCATGTGTGTTAATTTTTATAAACAGTGTTCGTACCGTTATAGTATCTTAAATATTATTCAGCAAAGGTAGTGGTGTTGGAGAGTGTTCTGAGATTGAATTACATCTTGGAAGAGGTTTTCCCACCTTCAAAGTGGTCTGGCTCTTACTGAAAATGTCATTTGGGCACAACATTGTGCTGTCTAGATCAGTACTTGAGGAAGGGAGAAAACATCTGTGCAAGATACGCGGAGGTCCATGAGGTTGTTACCAGCTATTCTTAGGAATGCATGTTGTTAGTTCTTGCTTTTCAGCCATCTTTATACACTTGATTTGTTTAAGGGACTTTCTACCAATGGGGAAAAAAGCAATTGCTGCCATAGCATTTACTATTAAAGCTGTTAATACTGTAAAAGAATGAAATATTTTCTTCCATGTTATAATAATTCAGTGACATTTGTGAGGTGTACAACTTCTTGCCAACTCTTCTAATTTAAAACATTATCTGTTTGAGGAAAACATATGTTAGAAATTTTTAATTCAGTGATAGGAAAGGCACTAATGAAATATGCATGTATGAATTTTGTATCGCATAAGTTTCCTCTTTCTTGAAATGTGATTAAAAGCCAAACATCTGGATTATGTTTAAAAAGCTTGAATCTCCAGTTTTCGGAGAGATTCAATCTATTTTGACACTGTACACTTATCCTTAACATTTTCAGCATGCTGTTAACATTACTTGCTATTGTAGAAAAATAAGTTCAGGTTTAAACAAAGTTGGACTTTTCCTTATGCTAAAAATGTTTTCTGAAATAGCTGCTTCTGCAGCATTCACACAAGCATGGTTTAGGCTGTGTCAGCATTTCCATTGTAAATTTGCTCTTGAAAACAGTTTGTAGTTGATCATAAAGATAACTTTTCAACTTGAAAGAATTTTTTTATTTAAAAGTACTGTGCTTATCGCAGAATAATATTAAAAATGGAAGATTGACTTCTTAGTTTTAAAAATTCAGTGTAACACAGGATTTGTCTGCTGTAAACACAGATAATGGCACTGCGATGATAACTTTCTCCTTTTGTTTTAATAACTCTAATTTGTACTAGAGAAGTGAATAGCTATTAGTTGCCATGTTTCTTGAAGGGTTCAGAAAGTCTGTCTGGAGATGATAAAATGGGAGTAACTATACAACTTTATTTTTAGCATGTTTTAATAATTGTTTTGATGCAGTACATTGTAATGGCGTTGCTGTAAGAGAAATTACAGTGATAGCCAGTGTTTTAGGTAGTCAGTGTAGAAGTTTTAGCACTCCTAGTGGACCTGCTGAGTGTGCTGACTTTGACATGACTCAAGGGAAATTATAAGGAACAAATCAAATAGCGAATTATAAAAACTATTAGCTTTCACTTTACTTAATATAGTACAGAATATGAATTTAAAATAAGAATGTCATTTTTCATTATAACGTTGGGGCAAATCAAGAAATCTGCTGTCAACACCAAGCTGCACCTTTCCAAGCAGCACCTTACTTCGGCTCTCTAGTAGGTGTAAATTCTGTTGTGTAGAAAAAAGTTCAAATACAATAAAGATCATGTTGTTACGCTACATACTACAGGTCTTGTGAACTCAGATCTGCATATTCTGAGGTTAGAGTCCAAGCCAGGTACACAGAATCTGTCCATCCTTGGCACAAGTTCGTTCACCAGCCTGCAGAGATTACAGGGTTATCACCAAAGGCAAGGGATGATTTCTTTTCTTACAGTTGACAAGGTCTAGTTACATGGGTTACTAAAGAAAGTGTGCCTTAAATGGTGGGATGAGAGAGCCATCTGGATCCCAGAGCTCCTCTGTGGATTCTCCTGCTCTTTGGTAGAGACTTTTAGTTCTGCCTGTGTCGGTTTAGATTTCCATTTGGCTCTTTTTGCAGTTGACAGCTTCTTCTCCTGTGTAATAGTACAACAAATAGGTAAGAAGAAGGATCCAGAGATATTCTACCCTCAAACATATCCCAGTAGGTACTGCTAGAAGACAGGATAATTTATTTGTCGATTTTCAGTTGGACTTCACTCACGGGAGGTTATTACTGCCTGCCATTAGCATTCTGGCTGAGTAACGATGGAGTAAGGACTTCAGAAGAGCCAGCCTGAGAAAGATAAATGTGCAGGAACATCCATTTCAAAATAAAACATAGCCTGTAACACACAGCCTGACAATAGGCCGTGCATTTGGAATTAAATCCTTCTGTAGAGGAGTTCCAACTTTATGTTTCATGCATATCGCACAAGTAGGCGCAGCTTAGCAGAAAGGAGGGTAAGATGTGAATTTCAGGTTATAAATTAGTTTCTTTGATTATCTTCAAAAAATCTCCATAATCTTACATTGTTGTGTATTATTTTGTAAAAATGTAAAAGTAAAAATGTAACAGTATGAGATTTGATACATCCTGGGTCAGCATTTCAGAATATCAAGCCAGGGAGAGGCGTATCTCCACCTTTGTGTTTCTCAGTCATACAGTCTTCCTGTCATCAAATACATTTTCTGACCAGTAATGGGCTAACTACTGCCTTCTCCAGTGTTTTGGAATCCCCTTAATCTACACTTCTCCTCAGTAAATAAAAATATTTGAGCAGTAATCCAAAGATACAGTAGTTATTAACTCCTAAACAGCACTATTTTTAAATTTATTTTAGATCAGTTATTCTTCAGACACTATACAAATGTAAATTATGCTAAATCCAAATTTGATATTTTAAACATGTCTGTAAGTTGCATATATATTAGTCTGTGCCAAAAGTTGCACCTTTGGTGCTAGTTGTGAGAAATACCTTGTCATATTAGTCAAAGCAACATGGGATGAATCTCAGAAATTCCTTAGGATATCAGCCAAAGATACCAGTTAAAGGATAGCTTATAGGGTGAGTAGATTGTTATTATATGAAATACACCTGAACTGCACTGCAACCTCTATTGTGGGACCATGTTCTCTTGCCATCTGCTAGGGTTTGTCTTTTACTTGTAGATCTAGTGGAATCTCATGCACCTGATATTTAATTGTCCTTGCAAATTCAATGTGTTGTATTTTATATGTTCTCGGTGATTTAATTATACTTAAAAACAGGTTAATAGTGTTGTAAATAACTGGTATTGCAAAGGTAATAGGATTGAATTTCAACACAAGTTGATGCTCAATTAAAATCTCCATATATCTAGTGAATTAGCCAGTTCTTGGCTGCTGTGCTAGGGTGGATGTCTTCCTACTTAACTGAGGATTGAGTAGTATGGGCAAAATGCACAATAAAGCCAAATCAAGACTTAATATCCCCACTCAAATTTTTATTCTTTCTATCATGTAGTAAGCTTCCAGAGCAAGCTCAGGGATATGGATTAAAGAAAAATTAAATAATCAGCATTTAAAGAAAATTCCCCTATTTTTAGAGTAACAAAGCTGAAAAAGAAGCCCTTAAAACTTCTTACTGAAGTACTGCCATCAGCCAGTAGATCCATGAGGCTTGTTCAGCTAAAAGCCACAACAGACTTTGTAATGCAATGATGTAATCTTGGCTTTGTGTCATTTATATTCAACCTAAAAAAAACAATTTTCCTGAATAGACAGGCTGACAACAATATTGTTCAGTGTTGGTTTTTATTTGGATTGTTTCCAAATGGTTCATATGCCTCCACAGTAACACCATGCCAGCTTAAGTTTTTACTCTGAATTCCAAAGTTTCCCCCTTTTCTTGTATTTTATTTTGCTTTTAAAGCCCCAGTTATGTTTGCGAAACTAACCAGCTTGGCCACGAAATTAGGATGTATCTTGCAGAGTGCATTCATTTTACTTTTTGCATATTTTTCCTGAGGTCATGTCAAGGTTAGTTTGAATTCCATCCTACATTAAGACTTCTTTCACAGCTATTTAGCTCTGCAGCCTACTCCCCGCTGGGGTCTGCCCCTTGGGCACGTCAAAGCTTCAGACCTGACAAATCACACAGATGAAGCTGTACAGTTTTTTAAACAGTTTCATCACTAACGTGCTTTTATTTTTTTTCCTTTACACGATACCTTTTTTTTTTTTTTTTTCCTGCTGGAGCTTATTCTCTGAATTGCAATATCCAAAAGACTGATTTCTGTATGGAAAATACGCTGGCGCAGCCGAGCTGTGACATAGAAATGGTGTTGTGCGCTGCATGCCACTCAGCCCTCTGCAAACTGAAAGTGCCGTGGCTCCTTAATTAGCAACAAGCTATAGCTCCTTGGCTAATAACTGTAAGCGTATTGTTAGCATCTATTTGCACAGAAGAGCCTAAAACTAGAAAGGCTGATAAATATTCAAAAATTATTGTCCATATTGTGCGCCCTTTCGTGATACAGGGAAGCTGCATACTGCTGTTCACAGGAATGAACTTCTGTCATCCCAGGGATTACTCAGAGGAGTAACGTTCATCGGTGTCAGCAATGACTCTCTGCTTTAACAGCAATCCTTATGGGACTTAGGAAATTGGAAGTGGGTGTATGTGTATATATATATATATATATATAATTAGCTTCACAACTAGATGCAGGGTTTTCACCACCTACATTCAAGCACAGCCCCCCCAGTCCCCCGCCCATGTGTATCTCAATGCACAGAATGTTTTGAAGTGCCTAATGTGGTTTGCAGGTGAAAAGAAGTTTTCTAAAATTCTTAACTGCAAACTGTTATCTGTATTTTAGCGTTTTGTGAAACTAATCGTGCAACACCATTTCCCATTTAATTGATGAAGTTAAAATGCTTGGCTGCTAATGAGTGTATTAGCAAACAATATACCCTTAACAAGCTTAAGCAGCTCAGGATTTTAAAAAGCAGATTACTGTCCTCCTCATTTTTATAAGACAAAATGCACTGCCTTCTACAAATTGCTTGATCAGCTGATGAAGTACTATAATTATAGTTGTATTGCAGTTTTGACAAAGCCACAATAACAGATTGTAGTTTAGTCCTCACTCCAGGCACACAACTCTTTGCATTACAAAACCCAGTTTTACTGGTCTAATTCTTACTGAGAACAAAAGGCACCTGGAGATGTTAACTATATACTAAAAGAAAACTTGGAATCTAGGAAATAATAATATTGAAGCATGACTTTTCTTCTTGCAGCTAGTTCATTGAGAATGGTATCTAATGAAGAGTTGTCTAAAGGGTTGCTTGTTTGGAACTAATTAAAGACAGATATCCTAAATAGAAGAAGGATCATGGGAATTACATTAGGTGTCTGGAGACTTGTTATTCTTTTGGTACTCTGAGTAGATTGTGGAAGTTGTTAAGGATTCAAGAAATAAGGCGAGCTAATAAAAAGTTCTATTTTTCTGGTTATTGGCCAACTATTGTATTTTTGTTTGCAATAAGATTTGAGCCAACAGGCTAGAGGCTTGAATAAAACATTTAAACATTTGTGCATTAACACATTATGGTGAAAAGAGAGTCTTGTGCTTTCACTCAGTGCATTTCAGCCTTCAATTAATGTGAAAGCACTACAATGCCTATGCAACTTCTCTTGCCTAGTGGTGCACCATTTATCATTGCAGTTTTACATTGACCTTGACACCCACTTCATTAGAATAAAGATTGTCTACCATTTAGGTTACATTGTTCCTCTGCACAGAGACCCCATGCAAATTTCTGTTCAGATAGAAGAGCTGTGAGCCTGTCAGAGGTCATCTGCATTAAATGATTGCAGCTATTTTCCAACTGCTTCTTTTCATTCTACTCAATTCAGGCTAGGAGGATCAATCAAGCCCTCTGCCTGAAACAGTGGGACTGCTGGGAATATAACTGTTTTTGGTAGTAGTGGATATGCCCTAAACAGTATTAAATATTTAATATAAATTCATTAAAGGGCATGCAAAGTCTTCAAAAAGATATTACGTTTATAGTAAAATTTAAAGTGTTAGGATCATCTTCCTTAAGAAAAAGACAGAACAATGGGTATTGACTGCATAATTTTTAATGTAGGGAAAAATTAGTTCATGAAGTTACTTAATATTTCTTTCAATGTGTTTGTTTCTCCAGCTGCCAGGAAAAGGAATGTGCTGCAGAAGTGTAATCCACATTTATTACTTTCTGAAACAAAAATGTGAGGGTTGAATACAAAAGTGCTAAGATTTGTCTTGTTTTACAGGCGTGCACACATATGCACGCGCTCACTTACACAAATACATATTTTACTACTGTGCTTATTTGTAGGGGGGAAAAGCAAATGGAAATAAGTTAGCGCTCTCCTTCTTGAGCTTTCTGAGTTATATAATTGGAATTAAATTATTAATGGGGAATACTTAAAAAAGATTGTTTTATGATCTTCTATTAGAGAATTTGCAATTCATTTTAGTATTTGTAGTTTGATTTATATTAAAGATAATGCAATCTATGTCCAATTAACAATACATAGCCAATGTAATATGATTTTCAGATCATGCAAATGGAATAAACTAGGAGAGGAAAAACTGATTCTTAACCTCAGATGTAATTTGCTGTGTGAGTTCTGGCAATTTTAAATGACATTGCACTTTTTAATTTTTCCAAAGGCTCAGCAGCAAATTTATCCCAATCAGGAAAGCCTATTATTAATTTACAAGGACAATTGTAGGAGTCCCTATAATTTCCCTGTGCAATTATTTGCCATAAATTGCTAATAGTGAAATACATGAAGTTTGCAAGAAACAGCAACTGCTATTTATCTAGACAGATCACTCAGCTGAGATCTGGAATGTTGTCCAGAGGTTCTAGTAGTATTGACAACATAAGAAATATAACCAAGCTTCTGGATGGTTTCTAAAATGTTTCACAGTGATAGTACCAAAAAGGTAGAAGCATTAAGAGCTATTGTGAAGGGAAGGCTGGCCTCTAGCAGATTCCTTCACTTTGCTTGTATACAGCTGAGCTTTGGACCCTGGACTTTGGAATAAAAAGACTCTTTGTTCTTCACTGAATGGCATTAGGCATGGGCTTCCTAAGGGGCCACCACGAAGCCTAGCATGAAGAGTGCAAACATTATCCAGAAAGCAAAGTGAGAATGTGTGTGAAGAGATGATGGACAAATATTGCTATATGTGCATGGCTATATGTTTACATATATTTATATTGCGTATTTGGTGAATTTACTTGCAAAGTATTTGCTGTATGAATATAGCATGTTTTGTGAATGTGTGTCACCACTGAATGTGTGCACATATAACCACTGACCGTGCATGTGTGTATATTTGTGTCTGCCTCAGCCAAATCATTCCAAAAGGCAAAGTTTTAAAATTTAAGGATGTAATCCAGGTAAAAATTAAACTGTAAGTCACTGAGTCGTGATCTCAGTTGTCTGTGGCGCAGTACTGTTTGATTGAAGGCACTTTTTTAGTATGTGAATGATGGAATGCAGAACATCTACAAATAGCACACCCTTATTCCAATAATGGAGAAGGTTCACTGGCTTAATTCTTCTGTACTTCGTAGCCATAGCTCCACTGTGTGTTCAGTATGTCTGGTCTCTTTTCACTATAACCAACAGAAGCACCATACAAAAGTCTTACAATGGATGTCTTAATCTCTCTGTGTGCTTTTAGAGCATTATTTTGAATTCCATCATGCAGGCTTTTTTTTTTTTTCTTTCCTCTTCTGAAGTTTTATTACAACAACAGAATTCCCAGGGAGCTTTAGGGGCAAGGTTCGCATAATATTGCCCTAAAGTTTTGCTTGAGAAGTGGAATCTGCACCCTCGTCCTGATCATCTTTTTGTGATGTTTCTCTTTCTGAAAGATGCGGTGTGCAGTCTTACAGAGTTGTTAACTGTGTACAGATTTTTTTATTGCTTACCAGACAGTGCTCATCTACGAACCTTTCATGATGATTTCTTTCTCTGACCTCTCAGTGACTAGGCATCTTGTTCCTTAACACTGAAGGAGGCTGAAAAATGCTTGAGTTGCTCAATGTGTGCCTTCTATACCAGTTTCAAAATGGCTTATTCTTCTGGTTTCCATGGTGACAATTAACACTGTTACAAGGCATTGTTCCAGTCTCCATTTGGGCAGAATTTTCGGGTGTGATTTTTCAAACAAAAAATGTTTTATATAATTTTTTTAAAGAAAAGAAAAAAGGCATCATTTAATTAAAGTGTCAAAAAACGTGTCTCAATCAAGCCTGCCTAGGTTTTGTAAAACATTATACCAAAGGAAATTTAACTTGCTTTGTTTTGGAATTCAACTTCTCATGGTTTAAATATTTTGCCAAACTTATTCATAAATAAATTTTACTGCTTTTTGCTAAACTCCACTCTTTTTATTTTGAGGAATACTAATCATATTGAGAGAGAGGGAATGAAAAGCCCAAATGCTTTAACTTGCATAACAGTGTTTTGAATTTCTTTTGAGTGGCTTCAGGAACACAAAGCCAGCCATGCATGCACGCAGCTAATCATGCTGTAAATATTTTGCAGGTTTCTTTCATTATATTTTTTTTTCCAATTTTTTAACATGAAAAGTGTAATGAGAAATTAAATATTATTTATTTATTATTGTGTCCATTCTGAAAAAAAACTGGAACTTTTACTTTCTTAATCTTATTTTTGCCTATTAAACAGTAATCTATATCATAGCATCCACAGACTGTCACAATGGAGCAGCCTTTGCTCACTTAAAGCTGAGGAAAGAATGAATCTGAAGATTAAATTATCTTCTCACTGCAGGATTAAGAAGTCCTACCAGACTAGGGTTGTGCTGCACTGATAGAGCTGCTAGCTAATATTTTCCGTGCAACTGCTTAGAGTGTAGGTGTTTAATGGATTAAAAAATAGCATTAGCAATGTAGTGCTATCAGTTCTTAAACTATACCTCCTAACATTAAGCTCTTCCCTTAACTTGCATGTTAAATATCCAGAAATGAAACAATACTGACTCTCAGTCACATACTGATATATCTAATAATGAACTGAATATTTTCATCTTTTACAGTTATAGTATAAAGCATTTTCTGTCAATCAGCACCTTCATCGTGCTTGTTTATACAGTAGGTTACATGATGATAAAGTCAGAGATTGTACAGAAAATCTATCTTATTTATTTTTTAATGTAATAACTCTTTAATAACATCATCACACTATTTGGATTATGCTGCACTGCATTATTTCATCTGATCCAAAATTAAATGAAACATCTTAGTTTCTGTGTTAACAAGAACACTGTGGTTATGAAACAATCACTGTATTTTTTTTCTTCATTGGTCCTACTCCACCCCAGGACCGCTACCAACCCCAGCCCACCCTGTAGCAGCCTGTAACAGGTGATAGGCATTAGCCAGCTATGCCTGCGCCAGCCTCACACAGCTAGAGGACTCTCTCAGTCTATTAATTCACTTGACAAAAGAAAGGGAGTAGCGTGAACTGGATTTCAGTGCCTAGCAAATTGGACTCTGGGTTCCCCTTGATATTACATGTACTCATGGAAATAATTATGCAAATCCTTTTCTGCTATATCATTTTTAAATAGAAATCAGATTGCACAAGGAAGATTGTAATCGCCTCCAGTAACCATTCTAGCTGAAAAGGCTAAGATATGGGACCAAGAAAAGTACTTGTTGAACATTTCAGTCCAATAGTATGGTGTTGTCCCTTTCAGAATTCAGTTTTCCAGTGCCAAATCTGGTCGATACCTAATATTGCATGGTTCTGAAACTGTAGACACAGTGCACACTGTATCACAAGGCAAATTCTTTACAAACAATTCCTTGTTTTTTACTATGCATATTCATGTAATTTTGGATACACAGACACCTGATCACTGTTCATTAATAATGAGAAATGGTTTAAATCACCTCATTTAAAACATTTGCTCTGTGATCCACAAATGACTAATATTTGCTGAAGTTTACATAATACAAATGATGTGCATGTGTTGTGCAAATGAAAGATTAAAATATGAAACTAACAATATGCAAACATATGCATGGAAATGCTGAGGACCTGTTAGCTGAAACAGTGATTTCACACCTTTATTATTTTCTTTAAGCTGCCTCCGATTGTATTTTTGCTTTGTTTTCCTACAGAACATCTCCCTGGATCTGGAAAAGGCACCCATGTTTTAAACATTCGTTATTCACATTTAATTTTTTATACTTAGCCCATTTACTAGCATTTGCAATGTGAGCTGCTGTACCAGTTTTCTTGGCTGAATATAAAGCAAAGAAGCTTAATGTTTAGGATGTAATTTGCTAATAACTCTGCATAATTTATGAATGTCTTGTAAAATCCTTTGTAAGAATACATGATGAATTCTCCTTTACCACTAAAAGGTGTGATTTTGACTACACCAAAATCCTATTTGTATGAGTAGTTTGTATGTAAGACAGAGAGGGAATTAGCTTACCTATAGTTACAGCACATATATGAATATATGCCTGTGTTTAAATTTCGGGTTTTTTTTTTAATGTACCATACCAGCTACTAATTGATCACTGTAGTAGCTGTCACATTTAACACTGAATTCAGGTTTTCAGAGAATAAAGTTTTTTTAAAGAGATGTATTTCCCTGTGTATCTCTAGATTAGAATACATTTTCATAGGGTATATATCACATATTTACGCATACAGCTAAAATATTTAGAATTTTGTATTAAATTGATTTTGTAAAAAGTTTCTGGTATTAGTCCTGCTTTCTCTGTTCTTTTTCATTTTTTAAACAATACTTAACAGTGGAGGAAATAAAGTGTTGTTGCAGGACTGTATTAACACTGTGGCCATTGTGGTTTGTGCACCATTTCACTCTTCGTTGATACAATAAAAATCAAGTTACTTGTATTCTGTTACAAGGAAGTTACGTGTAAGTGTTTTTCTAAGGCGAAGCTCTCCCATTTTCATGTGCTGCAATGTTTAAGGCCCATGTATGAGACAAAATCCAGAAGGAGAAGGAGCAGAAATAAACTTCACAGAAAACCTAAATCTGAAATTATTTCCATGGGCTTTTTTCAGTGGAGAGACTCAGTGGTACCTGCTGAAGTAGCATATTTGAAAAATAAGATACCAACTCCCTTGAATGAGACAAAGGCAGATCAAGCTTTGGATGAGAGGGTGTTAGTGAATGCTACCGCACAAGTGAATATTGTGAGTGAGTGGATATTACTAAGTGTAATCAATCACTAACTGCCTGCATTTATATGTCGCCCAGAAGACAATGTGGTTGGTACCTAAGTCTCTTCAGATGCATAAAAAAAAAATAAAAAAAAAAAAAAAAAAAAAAAAAAAAAAAAAAAAAAAAAAAAAAAGAAGGGAATGGCATAGTGAGCACGATCAACTGGACACGTAGAATTAAAGTTCAGGTTTTTTTCTGTAGAGAACACTTGTCACAGTAGCTAATATTACCTATTTTTTTTCTTTTTAGAGATATAGTGTAGAAATGTCAATCAGGCAACCAAAAAAGATGGAACTGCTCAGTAAGGTTGAAGCTCTGAAGAAAAGTGGTGTTTTACTACCAGATGATCTCCTTGAAAAAGTGGATTCAATTAATGAAAAATGGGAACTGCTCGGGGTATTTGCATTTTTATTACTGTTTGTGGGTTATGTGTACATTTTTGTGTGTTGAAGTACGCTGTCTGTCTGATTTCTAATTTGAGGCACAAATATCTCTCTCTTTCAATTCACCACATACATTTCAAACAAGCTACCCATGATATTATAAAAACTCCATAATATTTTCCTCTTGTTGATTTTTTTTATTCCATGCTTGTCTCCTGTCTGACTTTAATAATTTTAGTTCTTTAATACATAAAAAATGTAAGTAAAATATGCCATGTATTACGAGTATGCACCAAGTCAACTATAATGCAGTATATCTGATATACACTGACTGTCATGCTTGAGTGAATGTTAATAGAATTTATTCTGAAGGTACATGTTAGAGACATCTACTGTTTAACTATTTACTATACCCTTAAGATGAAAAGTGGGGTTGTCACTGCATATTTCAGGTCACTCTGATGGCTCAAAAACAAATATGCAGATTCTGTACAAATCTGAATACCTGAAGCTTAGAATACAGCCAGGATATGTTTCATACTGCTGTATTCAGCTCACTTTTGACAAAAGCCAGAAAAGTTTCATGTAATTCATTTCACGCTATGATGGGCTGGGTCTCAGCCAAAGAGTGAGATACAAGAATCTGGCAAAAAAAGCAATATAGAGATTCTGTTACCCAGAGACCAGAGATGGCACCATGCAGGAGACACTGTAGTCCTATTGTTGTAAAACAGCTGAGAGAGAAAGAGAGGTCAAACTATATATTTTTCCATCCACTTCTCTTCTTAATTGCCTTCACTTCAAATCAAGGGTAAGATAAATTTATAAATTACTTTAAATGATTAATTATAGATGTGTGATATTAACAATACAGTCACACTGCATAATTTTGCATGCTATTATCTGAGCTTAAAAAACATTTCTAATATATTATGAGTAAGCTATACATGCAACTTGCCAGCATCATTTTAAATACTGACTTGTGTCACTTTAGCTTATTTGGTAATACAATAGCCATTTTACAGAGGGTTGAGTTATTTTAGTTCAGCAAAGTTGTTTATAACTGATTGATTCTCTAAATCTGCAAATTGTCAGAAAATGTTAAAAGTTGTCTTCTAACTAATGAGCTTATTATTTTCCAGTTGTAATTATAATATGTAGCATTTTTGAAGTATTTGAACAGGAATAAATTTGCTAATAAAAACGGGACCTACTAACTTGTTCTTTTACATCTATTCATGACAACTTTTAAAATAACTTTATTTGTTAGCCTTATATTTATGACATTCAATGTATTTAGTCAGATTAATTTAGTTGCACTGATTACAGCTGGTAGGATACAAATGATGAGTAAGTGATAATAATTATAAAAATCTAAGAAAACTCTTTCTTAAGAAAAAATTGAAGCCCCCTCTTCTCTGCATGGTAAGAGTAAAATATACCTCTGGATTAAGTTTTGCAATTAATTTCAGCATTTACAGAAAAATAAAAAAATAAGTATTACTGTTTTCCTGTTAAATGCAATTTCATTAATAAGCAGAGTTTGATAGAGTTTTGTTTAATTTAATAAAAATCTTCACAGAAACTAACGGTGGTAGGCATACTGTTTTAATTGGCATGATTATGTTTTAATTGGCATGAAAACAAATTAAAGACAAGGATTTTAACTTCTAACAATGGTAAAATAGAGGGATATGGTTTTTAATATTACTTTCATCTAAGGTGAACAGTGTGGAATGGAAATACATTAGAATGAAATGTCAGTGGTGCGTACAGTTTAATCTGTGAAATTTTGTCCCCTGTGCTGAATATTACTCTGTCTCAATTGCATATTAAACAACCCTATCAAGGCAGGCATTGGCATCTGCTGTGCTGACACAAATTGTGAATTAAATGAAATTGATGTCCTCTGTCGTATATTTATGAAGACGGACCATTCTCTGAAGTATTCTGTTTATGAAGAATTTATGATTGCAAACTGTTCCAGAACAAAAAAAGTGGCAATAAATTCTTTTTTGTGACCCTACCCTCCAAGGGCATTGATTTCACCTCCTGCTGCTACTTTTGTTACAGCATAAAAACAGTAGCTAGCACTGGATTCCACTGAGGGTCTTCAAATTATCAATATTTGCACCATGAAAATAGAAGGGTGGTGCCAAGAAAGCATGTTTTTCAGTTATGATCTCCTAAAGACGTTATTTACAGAATGCCACAAAGTAGATGAATGTCTATTGATCTAATTTTGTGTTTTTAAGCTTATTTTTGGAAGCTAAGTTCATTATGATAAATTATATTCCAGTAACTTAATGAAGGGTGGATTTTCAACAGACAGCCATACTGGGTCACCTAAACCATGTCTTCTTGTTACAACAATTAACTGCTGCTAATTATCAGTTTAAAAGGTTATTGGATGTGATCGTCAGTGTATATTGACCATTCTACAATCAGTAACACAGATCTAGTACTTATAGTAAGTGTTAGACTGACAGCCTCTTATAGGTCAGATAAAATACTGCTAGGCATAGGAGAAGCAGGCAATTGCATATCTCCTCTGTGATGTTTAAATGATTGCCTTTCAAAATATTAAAAAGGAAGGTAACTTCCTATCTCTGGCCTCTTCAGAATACTCATTACCGTCACCGTGTCTGCTATCAAAATGTTATTCAGCAGTTCCTTTATTAGAAGTACTACTTTGAAAAGCTATAGTTAATTAGTTTCATTAATGATCAGAGGTGAATGTTTATTGTGATCCATTATTTTTAAAGTGGATGTTTAACATGGAGAACTTAAATCCAAATTTAGGTGCCTAAATAATTGGTTTGATGGCTTTGCAATTTCTAGCTTATTGGTGTCTAAATGAGTTCATCCTCTTTTAAAAGCAAGCCAGATGTTATGTGACCTAACTGTTCCTGTACACAACTTCAGGGCTGCAAGTTTGGAAACTGACCTGACAGTTCGTACTTTGGAAATATTTCAGTATTGCAATGTTTCCCTAAAAACATAGATGCACAGGAGCTTGGTGAGCTCAGTGCTTGCTATATTTTCTGTTCTTACAGTCGAGAAACCAGTAAGTCCTATGGTCATAAGTATCTAAAGCAGCTGACAAATTCTGTAACTACTTTATGAAGTTATGTAGCATTTTGTCTTTTGTGTCCATAGCTGCTCTCGATAAACATTGATTTATCATGCTTCCAGCAAAGTCGGTGACCCATAGAGAACAACACTGTGGCGTTAGTGAAAAACAAGGATACAAAATATGAAACTGATTGAAAGAAGGAAACAAAGAGTGAAATTAATTGATATTAGTAGTAATTTAAAAATAAAAACTTCTCTAGTCACCTAACAGATGCTTCTTGTTGCACATTAACCTGTATGTGTTTTGGTGCATAAGATTAATCTATGTTTTCTTTATCTGATGTATTAGAAAACCCTAGGAGAGAAGATCCAAGACACAATGGTAGGGCACAGTGGGTTAGGTCCACGTGACCTGCTCTCGCCTGAAAGCGGCAGCCTGGTAAGGCAGCTGGAGGTCAGGATCAAAGAGCTGAAAGGGTGGCTGAGAGATACAGAGCTTTTCATCTTCAATTCCTGTCTGAGACAAGAAAATGAAGGAACAATGAATGCTGAGAAACAACTGCAATATTTTAAGGTAATAAAAAAACAGTCATAGTTTTCATGGATACTCTTCTTTATGATAGGATAAAATATTTAAATTATACATATCATAATGCAATGTATGTACACATGTAATCATGCACTCATATTTTAGCCTTCATTTATGTATTAAGTGTTCATTCATTTTGATTTTGTTAAAACTTTGCAATAATATTTTTCCTTTAACTTTTATAAAAGAGATCTTTACAAGGCTAATCGCCAAAGTTGAAGAGCGATATTATGCTTTATTTCTGCTTCACTATAAAGCTAAGTTCTGTTATGAGAAGCTTCGCTCTTAATGTTGCTTCCTACATCAGTTATTTTAACTAGTATGTTGTGTGGCCATCGGTTTAATAGCCTATTTCTCTGCATACATAAGTCAGGAATAGCCCATTTGAGGTCAAATTTACAGAAGTATAAATTTAGCATAGCTGAGAAAATATTCAAGTTTGTCATGAACAGATATATAGAAAAAGACATGCACTGTAAGATTTGCGTTAGTCTGGGCCACATCTTAAGCCTAAGCCTGGAGATTTATTGAAAGGAGGGAAAAGAAGCGCAGACATGCTATATACAGGTGGATAAACTCCTTCAACAGAAGGCCAGCATTAAGCTTTGCAGCTGACACAGCAGAGGTCTTATGTTTTGTTTCATTCCCCAGAAATAGAGGGACAGTTTGGGAGACAAGGCTATTAAGATAGCAAATAAATCTGATGGAACTATATGATTTTCTTCTGTTCATAGCTATGACTTTTAAGTAAACCCTCATCTGAGTAATCTTTACAGGTCACTTTACTCTGCAAGTCGTCTTTGACCAAAGAATAAGAAACAAATCATGAGTAATTGTTGAGCATTAGAGGTAAAGATGTTTTTCTCTTTCACTGGTACACCAGGGTGCCTAGGGCAACAGTGCTCTTAAAGCAATGAACAGTTTATTGAATACTCACTTCAAAGGGCAGGTTGCAAATACTTCCAAATAAATATTTTTTTTAGACAAATATTCAAGAAAACTACAGTGGAAAACTGCCTGTCTTCCCAATTAGGTAGTCTTTAATACTTCTTTTTCCAGTCATGAGAATTAAGGGGAAGAGTTATGTCAGTGTAGATGAAGTTGGTTTTCTTTTCAGGTTCTTTGAATACCACTTTAAATTTCTTTATTACATCTGTGTTGTTTTTCTTTTTTCTGATTCTTAGTCTTCTGATGTCAGGGAAGAAGTTATGCTGATTCTATTTGTTCTATCAGCAAACTTTTAAATGTTAGTGATTATGAAGGAGATGTTGATAAACCTGCAGAACTTAACAGCAACGGACCCGTGTTTTCAATAGAAAATGCTGGATAGTTCTTATTTTTGTGGAAATTTATGGCATTTATATAAGTGCATAAGTGTGGATTTAAAAATCTGATTTCTAACAAACTTGTTTTTAAAGTCCTAGCAACATATATATAAATGAATATATATATATGAACATAACTATTATAAAAATTTTACTTACATATTCAGAATGTGCATAAATCTTTCAAATTAAATTTATATGTATGTATATATATGTATATGATATGATGTCATGCCAAGACCTCTAGAGATGTTAAACAGGGTATTATAGTACACACATACTGTGATGTAACCAGAGTATTTCATTACTTGGTTGATTATCTATTAATTACATAAATAATACATTAATTATTTTTAAAATGGTAGCTGTTAAGAGTATAAAAAAATAATTACTTATCAAATATGGTGAGAACACATCACTTTGTCATATATATTAAACCATCTTTGTCTCATTAAATCTGAAATCCACTATAAGTAAGTTTTCCATTCTTCGCTGATCTCCTGGGGAAGTGTATGAAAGATAAAATGGATATAATTAACAATACTGCAATGTATAATACATATATTTGAGAAAGAACATTTAGAACATTTTCAAAAACATTAGCGATGCCACTAGTAGAAACCTGCTGGGGTTTAGACTGACTTACTTTCCACTTAACTAAAGAGTTTAACCTTATTACTGCTTTCACTGTGGGAAGTGAATCATTGTTACTTAATGGAACTTTATTGTACAGCACTATCCCAATTATACACATAGCCATTGTGCACAGCAAAACATTTTTAATAAAATAAATTCAACAATGCTGTTGATTTTCATTTATAATCTTATGTTTTTAATTACACTTTTGCCTTAGGAAAAACAGTTATTTCATTTTCCGTGTGTTTTTATTTTATTTTGCACTTAGAGGATGAGTTGAGTGTAATGTTCATATGTAGTTGGGACCCAAGATGACAACACTGTGGTGGAAAGAGGTGTTTTTAAATTAGGTAATAGGAAATTATTTTGACTTTTTCCTTTTATTTAAAAAAATCATACATATTAATTTGAGAGTTCTCTTTATTAAGAATGCAGTACTACTGCATTGCTTTTCTTTTGGGATATTGCTGTGCAGTAGTAATATCAAACATTTCTACAGTACTCTGCTGCCAAGGACCTGTACTTGCTGTACAAACATTAATGAACTAAACCCCATTAAACCTTAAAGGTAGGAATTATCATCACCTTTTTATAACTGGGAGAAATAAAATGCAAGGAGATTAAGTGATTTTTTCAGGCTTTCAGAAAACTAATGGCTGTTCTAGGGAAGAAGTCAGCTGCTATGACCCTAGTCTTTGTTTCTAACCGCAGGGCTGCTTTTCCTTCCTTCCTCTAGATTAATTCTCAGTATAGTCCATTTTAATATGTAATGCAAACAGACTGCATCCTTGTGCTAATCAACGTCTCTTGTTTCTGTTTGAAGTTCAAATCCTGCTAAAAATGTTTTAAATGATTTTTTTTACCATTATTATTAGCATATTTAGATATTAGAATTAATAGAATATCCTTAGTTGCAGTCATTACTCAGCTTATGTAAGGTCCAGTATTTCTTGGTTTGGGGATAACTATATTACATACTTCAGTTGGCCCAGTAATCTCCATGCAATGTTTTGCAGCCAGTCTGCAAAACCATTTTGTAACCTGTTCTGCCAGCTTTCTGTCCTCCTCAAGGTTTCAAACATTTTCATATTTAGTTCCAAGGCAGAGGCACAAACTTTGCTTCAGTCTATAGTGACATTTGCTTGCCCATTCCACAGCAACACAGCGAGCTTCCAAATATAGCCTAACCCAGGCTGTTTTAAAGAAGATGGGGGGGAAATAGTGAACACAAGTTGCACAGCTGCAAAGGGAGATGCATGGGTGTCTTACCCCTGATTTGCTGCAACTTGAAAAACAGATGAATCTGGACCAAGAAAATCAAGAGATGGACTTAAATTTCATGAGATTTTCCTAACCACAAACATACATTTATTTTATTTATTCATCCTTTTTGTTTCTGTTTTGCCTTTTGAGTTCCTGGAATTCGTGTTTTCTTGCTTTTCACTGAAACTCTAACAAACAGCCAGATTCAGAACCATGCTTTTTAAATGAGCTACAAGATTCTCAGGTAAACACATAATTCTAGCAACTGAAAAACCTACTGTCATGAGACTAATAATTGGCACAACTGATTTCCTAACCTAATGATGTATGACAATTTTGTGGGTCAGGAGAGACTTGGAACAGGAAAGAATGAGGAACAATACTAAAAATAATTTGCATTCTTTCATGAAAGTTTTAGTAAATCCCATTATTTGAGTAAGATCTAGCCAGAACTTGTGTGCTCATTGGCTTGTAAGTAGGAGTGTTCTGCCGCATTTGCTTTTATGTGTCTGGGACTTCAAAAATCATGCTATTTTCTGTGCAAAAGGCAGCAAAACAGCCTTAATAATTAGTCACATATTTCTGTCACTTGTAATAAAACTTATGACTTTAAGCATTTGATATAGAGCAATAATCCATCAACATTAAAAAGGTGTTTGTTGTGGTTTTGGATTACAGGCCAGCTGCTCAAGAACAAGCATTTATTTGTGAGTACCTATCCATCTTGATATCCCTTCTTAGACACATGAAGCTGGAAAAGCTCCTGTTCCTTTTGGTAGCCAGATTTATAAATCTCCTCTTTTCTTAAGGAAAAGAGAAGACTCCTCTGGACTTGGTTAAAATAACATAACAGAGCGTTTTTTGACCTAATGTTTTTTAGCAACAATAAAGTTGCATTTCATGTAGTTTTCTGATCTGGTTTTATGCGAGCTATGCTCTATTGTCATACCTGTCTCATAAAATTGTATTTGAGTCTTTAAAAAAGAGATGCCTAATTTTCGGCAGCAATGAAGGCGTGTAGTTCCCATTGACTTTAGCCAATGTATTCATTATAGAAATCAGACAAAACCGTTTGTGCCAGAATATGTTGGAAAGACTTTCTCATTTAATATTTCTAAAAATCAATAGTGTATTGAATTCCATAGCAAGTAGTATTTGTAGCCATCTCTGCCTTCTAAGCAGTGTAAATTATCTAATGTTTGTAGCTATTTCTAATGACTAAACTCACAGAAGAATAGTTTTTGTCTTCCATTAAATTTGCAATGAGCAAGCCAGATGACACAATGCCGTTAAAAAAGCAGAATTTCTGATCACCATCTCTTATTTCAACATCACTCGAAGAAACTGAGCACTCTGATGAAGCAGTGTAGATTATTTTGGTAATTCATAATTGATCAGTTAATCGACGCCTCTTATGATGCTTTTCATTGTAACTGGTAAGTTTCTCTAAGTCAGCACTGTGCATCTTAAGAGCAATTCAGTTAAACAAAATTCTGTTAAATAAAACAGAAGTGAGTTAGTTTGGGAGCATATAAGATTATAGCCACACTGAAATCAAAGGAAAATATTAACTTTGAGTAAAGGTTTGGTGACTCAGAGATTGGAAAAATGTTCCTACAGGTGCCAGGAATCACTTTTGCTACTGCATTTTGGATGCTTTACAAATTTTGGAATGATGTTTCTGGCAGAGCTGCAATCAAAGAATTACAGAAATTCAATGTGCATGTAACAAACATATGCAGAACAGTTTTCAGCAGACAGTCCGAAAGAAGTCAAGCAGCATTTAATCCTTTTTATACCTCTAAGATGATAAAAATGTTGAAGTAATTTTAATAAATTTCTCAGAAAGAGTATGACTTCAGAGCCCTAAGTCTTTTCACAGATGAAGAAATGTTTACCCAAATTTTGTTTGGATTAAATTTCAATAAACAGGAAGGCATAAAGTATTAAATCTTATGAAAACCAGACAGAATTCCAAAGTGTAATAAAACTTGATGCCACTTACAAAGGATTGAAGCAAATTCAGACTTAATTTACATAAACTACCATCCCAAAACAGCAATTCTGTAGGTTACTTAAATGAGAATCCACCTATGGCTCTAACACGAGAAGGGGGTTTTATATCTCAATTTCTTCTTTTAACATACTCAAATATCAATACTCAATACTTAGTATGTAAACACTCAGTAGTTAATATAATCAAGCATACCTCAAATTGTGATTTATTTTACTTTTTACTTAGTCAAAGTTCAATCTGTGTTTCACTAAGCTCTCCCTATTTAAGGCAACAATAATACAATTTACAGTTCCCATTTAGGACTAAATATCTGATCTGAGATAGCAGATTTCATTTCATCATCCTATTTGGACTTTGAAGCTTGAAAGGTGAATTCTGATTTTACTATGTTCTCCCTTTGCTGAGGGAAATAAAGGAACACAGAAGATCTACCCAGTAGGGGTGGTCAGATCTGACACGCTGCATGTTTCCAAAGAGGTATCATAAAACATCTGCATGTAGTTCTAATCCAGCACCAGCTGCAGGCTCCTGGACTGGGTTGTGGGATGGAGGTTACTATAGTAACAGGAACAGCCTGATTTCAGCAGAGCTCAGATACAGCAATACATGAAACCTTCAATAGAGGAGAGAATAGCCTACTGACTATGTTTAGGCTACTACCTAATTCATTTATTACTTCCTTCCTTCTTATGTCTTTTTTTTTGTTTGTTTGTTTTAAAGTCCTGTCCCCTTATTTCTGGTATACTAATATGATTACCTTGCAGACAGCATAGCCATATGGTAGAGGTATGATAGAGCAAATTCTCATCTGCAAAACACTATTTTTCACCATAGTCACCACCATTGGCTATGACTTTTGGCAATGATGAACAAGAGCCTGCATGCCATGCTCATACAAATCTGCACCAGTGGAGGTGATCCACTGTCCCTGTTGCCACTGCTGAAATGCACCAGCCACCTCCTCTGTGTGCTCACATCCACTATTTAGTCTCCATGTGTTCAGCAACTGTTGATGAATGTCACTGGATGCCAATTTTTTCCTCGCGGAGGAATTCAGTGACACACCTTTGCTTCATATGCACTTCCATTTCAGATGCCATTTTGTCAGACTACCCCTCTGCTGCTGCTTGTTGCATGACAACAAAATGTAACAGAATATTGGAGGGAAGGTTCAACCACTACAACCATACCACTAACATCTACTTCTGAATTCATGGGCCAACATAATAACGTAGGAGGCATAACTTTCAGAGCAGCCATTGTATGATTTATTTGATCAGAACTGTCCCTTTGGAGCCATAGCATTGTGTTTTCCAGTGCAAATCTCTCCAATATTAGTGGGTTGTTAATTGAATAGTGTCCTCTGAAGCTATTAAATCCTGCTGATGAGATTTTTCTTTAATTGGTAGATCACTGACCTAGTAGAACATTTCCTAATCTTGGTTTCAGGACTGTAGAGGTTTCCCAAGTTTCATTTTGCATGTAAATTAATAGATCATTGTCCCAGTAGGGAAAAGTATTACAGACTGTATTCGTACCTGTACTCACACTAAAAATAATATCATGCTTTCAGGAAATCCACTGATTCTAGTATAATTATTTGCAGGGTAAAGTGTAGTGCAGTATGAGTTAGAATGTGAACGCAGAAAGAACAAGCCTTCAGTATAAGTGTTATTGAACTCCTTATCAGGTACATTATATATCACAAGTATGAGATGTATGTCAGGAATGAGATTTGCAGACTGGCAACGTATTACTAGAGACAGCAAATTATGCTAGCTGCATTAAGTCAGTGGGGAAAAAAAGTATGTGGATTCTTGTTCTTAGCAGAATGGTTCCCTTACTGATCTGTCAGGAAAGTGCTGCATTTCCTCATCTCAGAATAAAACTGAAGGCTCGGCCTTTATATTGATGGATTTTCTGTGCATTTCACCAATTGCTGGCAGCGCAGTATCATTTGTAGTGTACGACCTTCCCTTTACCACAGTGATGCTTACTTTTGTGTTCTGAACGCAAGGAAGCAACCTCCTTATGTTCTCTATTCTGAGGATTAGTGAAGGAAATAGTGTTTTTTGTGCCCTCCTTGTTTGCGTCCTATCTAGCCTCCTTATCCTAATCCTGTTTTGTCCAAGCAATGGAAGAATGGCTGGTGAAGGAGCAATAATAAAATGAATAATGCTGAGCCTCTGAGACCATCATCTGCAAACAGTCTTCTCATCCAAAAGTTTGCCTTTTGACAACTTTCAGCTTTTTTACTCCCATTCACAGCTCATCTTGACCACATCATACACTTCTGTCCTCACTTCTAATTCCAAACCTGTCATAGCCCTTGAGCTAAATGGTTGTGTCTGCCTCTGTACAAGCAAATTAATTTACTATGTATAACATATTTATGCAAATGCTCGCAAAATAAATAAATAAATAAATACTGCAAGTAAGATGATGAATTAACCTAGCTTACTTCAGATATGAATAAACCCATATGAATGCAATGCTGCCTGGCTCTGCTTGGTTCTGCTATTGCCTTCTCTTGTAGGACAGTTTTAGTTTTGTCTTGGGCTGAAATTAAAACAGTAGGCTTATGTATTCATGATTAAGACACAACAAAATAATGGGCATCATGTTTTTATCTTTTAAGGGTGTAAGCATTCTGGTATGAGTGGCTTTCGTAAAATAAGGTGAGGAACACCATTTCTAGAAAAGCCTATGTGTTGTCCTTGTGTGTGTACAGGTGCACATGGCAGCACCATAATATCTTTTCTTCTCTTTACATCTGAACAGCTCAAGCTGTACGTTTTTGAATCCAGGCTAAATTTGCTTCACTGGCACAGAAAAAAGAGCCAAAGAAAATATACTTTTTCTTACTTGTTAGATGTGTTTATTTTCCCTTTACTGTCACCCTCCTGGCCTGAAGTCTTCAAAATATTAGTCTATTTTATGTTCACTGCTTTCCCATAAGAAGGTAATACCAATGCACTGCAGATGCTTTTCTCCTGTAATTCAGAATTTAGTAAATTCACACTGAATTTTGGAATCTGCCAGGCCCATCACACAGAGGCAACAAAAATGCATGTTTACCACTTGTGGTAGAATGGGATTAAGAAGGATAATAAAGGGATTAAGCACAATATCAGCGTCTGAACTTCAGCCTGAGGGCTACAGGTATTGGTGCATCTCCATGTAAAGAAATTTTCCTTTAAGAACTATTATGTAGCTCTGAGTCAGTATACAAAGTTTTAACAGTTTAAATTGTTCACTAAAGATGGCTGAAATTCATACCTAACACCGGAGATTTTCTTTGCATCTAATCTGAAATGTATGTTGAGAAACGTCTTCACTTCTTTTAAGCTGTAATTCTATGTGAATTCCAACAATTGAAAGTAAAGTTGAGCCGGACTCATGCCTCACTGGATTTTGTAACTTTTTGCTTGTACCTTGATTTGTTTCTTCTCTTGAATTTCAACACATGTTCATTTGAAACTCTGCCCAGTGTGGTTACATAGCAAAAATTTCAAGTTTGTCCACAACAGGAAAATGTCTTGTAGGTCAGTGTGGTTTAGGATTCATCATAAAAGGAAAACACAGCCCTGATATTTATCACATCTGTCTGGTGTTTCTGGGAGCAAAGAAAGAAACTCTAACAAATTGTACCAGTTCTTTCAGTGTTTCTACTTTGCACGTGTTTCCCTGGAAAGAGAACTTATTAAACTGAATGAAAAGAGGGCATGAACTGAAGGCATTTATAAACACCAACAGTGCCAGAGTAGGAAAATGGATCCTCCTGTCGTGTCTGGCTCCTCCATGTGGATGGCCTGGCTTACCCCCAGATCCAAGTTAACTCCAACTTTGCTATGTGTAGACAGCAGCTCAAAAATATTTGTGAAAATGCATCTAATTAATTTCCAATATGATGCTCAAAAAAATAATGCTTGGAGAAGGTATGTTGTATTTCAGTAGGGAAAAGGCATTTACATCCAACACTGTTTTTCTTTTATTTTTAAAAGTTACCTTCCAGTAATTGCACACTAGTTTAGAGCTTAGATAGGAGCATCTTAGCAATAATGGGCACTTTTTTAGCAGATTATTGCCGAAAGTGCATTCTTTATTCCAGGGAGACACTGTAATAGATACCGCTGCTTTAATAATGATACAAGCAATCTGTAAGCTATTATAGTTTCTTTTATAGTAACTTAATCTTCATGTTGTTTTATATGTCTGGAATTTTAATAGTGTTTTTAATTTATGAGGAGAAGTATATTACATATTACTAGTTACGTGGGAATGTGAGCTAAATATCAGTCCATTCAACTGTATTTTTACAAATATTTTGAAGTACTTAAACAGGCACAATGAATAAAACAAAGAAATTAAAGAATGCTGTATAGATATAATAGCAGCTTCTGTGGACCGAGCCTAGAACTTATTCTGGATTCTTACTGTTTTTTTCAGTATGATAATGCACTTCTAAAAGAAAAAAAAAAGGAAATAATGTGGCTATTTTTAGAATGCTATTTTAAAATCGATACTTTTTAAAAAATAAATATATTTGCCTATTTAATTAATTTGTTTACAGTATTAACTACAAATAAATACAAATTTCCTTGTACATTTTAAAGATAGTGAAATTAGTGAACTAATAATTAGCACGAATCTATTAAGTACTAGATTATACATAGAATACAAGCTCTTTAAGCCAGTGCAAGAATTAAGTATTTTTTCTTACTAGTTTCTTGCCATTTTAATATGTGCAGGAATATACGTGGTTCACAGAGAATATGGTGAACTGCACTCAGACTTGTAACACTTCGCTAAGCAGTGAGTTACAGAAAGAAATGATCACTGTAGCAATTTAGTGGTTGTAATGCTATTAAAAGTAGGCCTTTGAAATAGAGAACCAGTTCACTATTTTGGGAGAAGTCATAATCTACTTTAAACTGTCGTTCTGTGTTTCTGACTTACAATTAGATGATATTTCTAAAATGTCAGTCCTAGATTCTGTTGTGACCATCATCGTAATAAAATGTGACAGCAAAGATATTATATCAATACTTTCTCCATAATTATCATTAAAGATCTCTGAAGGGTTAAGTACAAAGGTTTTCCACGGAATGGTCTGCAAGCCTTATGCCTTTAAAGTCTTTTAATATAGCCAAGACTGGTGACAACCAGAAGACAAATCTATGAACAACCCCGTTTGGAGAGAATAGTTTTCTGGTGTGTGATGTATGTTACGTAAATGAGCTTATTAGGACTCTCATCTATTTTATTATTGGTGCCCAATTTAATAGAGGCATTTAAAAAACAATATTTCTGCCTGACTCCTTGAAATGAAGAAGATACATTGATATAATTGAGAGCAAATGATTGCATGTTGTGCCATTTAATCATGTCATTTTTCAATTGCTGTTTTTTGCACTTCACTGCATACTTATAGAATATTTAGCTTCAGTATAGATTAAGTCCCACTGTCTGCAACTGAGTAGAGTTCCCATATTAGGTAACATTTTCTTTTAACCTTGAAATCAGCAAAAGCACACAGGTTTGGCAGTATTTTTCTAAAAGATGACAAGTCATTCATTTCCTATATTTTTCATTTGGCATTTTTGTTTTGAGGAATTGCTTTCTCATTAATATTTTTTGAGGAATTACTGGTTTTCTTTTCCATTCAATAACTTTTTCATTGTTTCACTATGTGTCCTATAAGAGTGGAATTTGAAATACAAACATGCATCATGCCAAACAGGAGAATTTTCTACAGGCATTTCAATTTTACAGAAAAAGCTGAAAAGTAAGTTTTAACAAGTATTTGCAAGCATATTTTCTCTTATTTTTGCTTGTTGTATTATTGATGTTAACTGTGATTCTTGAAGCATTAGCACTTTTGTAAACTGAAGTTCTACGCTAGGTAAATATCAGATATTAGGAGGTGAATTAGTTTTGTTACGTTGTTTGATTGTTGTATTGAAAAGGGCAACTTCCACTCTCAGAATTTGCCTTAATTTCTATATGCAGTCGTTGTACTAAATAACAACAGATCTATCATTTCATCTTCCTATCATTCTCCATCAGGTGACAACAGATGCAGTAGGAAGGGTATCATTCCTTCCTGCACATACCCAAGTCTTCTAATGAGGAGAAAGAGCAAATCTTTAAGAGATCAAGGTTTAATAGAAACTTCCTCTTAAAGCTGATCATTCCAGATTTATCTGCAGTGGAAATTTTGTCATTTACCTGAAAACATCCATTATTGCCCATGCATAGAAACACAAAGTAAGGATCCTAGTAAGCGTTGGCATTACTTCTGAACTTGAAAGTCCAAAGAAAATTCATCTGTAAAAGTGAACCTTTATCATCTTCCAACTGTGTTTCAAAGCCATGGACTGGCTATACAGGCTTTAAATATTCCTAAGCATAGAGTGGAAGCAAGAAAGACAGAAATGGTTGAAAAAAGTTCAGATCATATAAAAATATTTCAGTAAACAATACATAACAAAGAGTGTTAAAAATTGTATCTAAACATTTTATGTGGTGATTATACGTCGATTGTGTGGGTTTAAATGAAGGAAACTCACTTCAAACAGACTTTTAAAATATTTTTAGTCTCAAGGTCTACTGAGTTCACTGAGAACCTTGGTACTATTGGCCAGTCCATTCTAGCACCTGCTCTGAGGAACCTTGATGTAAGAACTTCTGTGGCCAGCTCCTCTGCTATGTTGTGTCAGAAGAAAACTGGCTTCCCAGCCTTCAGTCACGCAGAACATACATTGCCCAAAGGCTGAGAGATGGAGGAGGGTTGGGGCTGCCTGGCTCTAATGTTCCTCAACTTCCCACCTGTCTAGGTCACCTACACTCTCTGGCACTGCCTAAAGTTGCACACATTTTTGTCACCTACTTTTCACTCAGGCAGCCATGCAGAACAATTTATGGTCAGGTCATGGCTACTTCCAGCCTCATAGGTAGTGCCATTAGCCCATGGCTTGGAAAGACTGTTTGATGTCATTTGACTCAGCAAGTGCTTTTCCACATGATTTAAGGCATGGTATTAACAAGGTGTGAAAGTAGTTTCAGCTAGCCTTTTGTAGCTATGCAGATGATAACTTCAAAGCACTGAAAATAGGAGTAGGCAGAAGGAAGAAATGTTTCCCAAGATTGTAGCAGCTCTGGTGGATATGGGAAAGTGTGACTGTCATTAATGTTATAATGAATAACACCTCAGTGTTTTCAAGGTATCTGTTGCAAAGCAAAGACCTGGACAAAGTCAAGCTTGTACATGGCAGCTGCAGTTACCGTGTTTACACAGCCTGCAGCAAACAAAGTAGTATATATCAATTTAAGTCTTACTGTGGAAGACTTAAGTTAGCCAGAGTTGAATGTGTCTGATCTCTTAATCTATATTTCAGCCAAATTTTTGCACACACAGGAGCCTAAGTGATGCTCTGAAGTCTATTGTTAGGCCATTTCCTAATTTTCTGAACTGCTGAGTACTCAGTAGCTTACCGTAGCTTCTATAGACATATGGCTCAAGTCTCAGTAGAGATACTGTGTAATCTATCTGAATTTTTTTTCCTTTCTTTTCTTTCTTTTCCTTTTTTTTTTTTTAATTATTATTATTAATCATGAATTATAGCTGTTAATTCACAACCCAGAACGTACCCAGCAAAGAATTTAAGTAACTGTGGCCTTGGAGGCATGCATGGCTGTACAGTTGCCATATTAACAGATTTTCAGAGAGTCATACCATTTTAAGAACAGCAGATTGTGGATGGATATACAACACCGTGAAGTATTGTGTCATAGGATACAATTACTGTGTCCCTTAAGGACACTGTATACCAGATCATAATACTGGTTAGATTCATTATTGCTAATGTCATTATATGGGGTTTAAAGAAGTCTTTACATGATTAAGTTTTCTGGCTTTTAAAGTATTGTTGCTATAGCCAACTCTTTCAACACTGTTAGGTACAAGCACTTCATTCTTCTCCTGTTTAATATTAACTATAATATCATGTAATAAAATTGAAACAAAAGTGCCATAGGCCTAATTGTACTGTCACAGCCATGTAAATCAGAAATAGCTTCAGTAAAACTACTGTTATTATGCTGGTGTAAAACTGATGTAAATTAGAAATGACTTGGATCCTGTAGCTCTGCCTTTGGATAGCACAATGTGAAGTCCTCACTTAAACACTCACATAATGGCTTATGAATTAAATACCCCTTACCTCATCAAATTATATGGTATTGTATCAAAAATGAATGTATTTATAAGGAATGACATAATCAGTTATATTGAGGTAAGATAATGTTATAGGGCCAAGTTCTGAGCTGTGTTGGATTCCACAAAGTTAATGTAGATCTGTATGAACTGGCTGCCAGCAGTATATAACTTGCCATCATCACTGCATAAAAATGAATTGTTTTGCTGTTGCACAATGTAAAGTAAGAACTCTGACTTTAGGTAGGGCTTTATTTATTTATTTATTTTTCTGATATGTTAGACTAATGAACAGCATCAAAAAGGAAATGTGTCAGACGTTGGTTACATCAAGAACTGTGTAGGAAACTAGTAATGAAGTCGAGGAAAATAAATAGGGCAAGTTCAGGAAACATAAGTGAAAATGCAGCTCTGGTATAAATTGAATAATAAAATTCCTGGTCATATTTTGCCATAAATAGTGGTTTGGGAATTTGTCATTCACCTTATTTAAAATTCAGAAATATCAAAGGTACAGGGTTCTCTCATTATAGAAGTAATAGAATTCCAGCTATTACAGAGTTAGGGTAATTTACATTGCTATAGAATGCATTATATCAATAAGTGGAACATCTGTATGAAATGTCCACCTGCTGATATACTACTGAGTGTACTTTACAGTGAAATGTACTTAGTCATTTTAAGACGTCTTCTAATGAAGTCTCATCATGATTAGCATTTTGAACACAAATACTGTTAGGCATTAAAACTTCTGCCTTAAATGAGATTGCATTGTCTTGTTTACCCTTGTTGATTAATAAGCAATCTGTTAACTGTTAGAACAGCCCAATTCTGCCAGTGAAAGTAAATTAGTAATTCAGCTATGTTTGTGGGCTTAATCATCATTTCTCTTGAAGGCTCTGAATTAAAAAAAAATCACTTCAACACTATCCGTAGGCAAAGGATATGTATTTTTAGATGTGTATACCACTCTTTTGACCTAATACTATTGATCAAGTACTTATTTTCAGCAGCAAAATACTCCATAGGTATATAATATTTCTAAGTAGATTTTCTAATTTTTAATCCACAAGTGTTATGAAACTTTGGACCTTAACTACACTTGCTATAGAATGTTAACTGTTTTTCTAGTAAAGTTCAGGAGGACACATTCTGAATTTCAGCTAACGGTTTTGAACAGCTTTGAGAACTCTGCTCTTGTGGCTAGCTTTTATTTATTTATTTGTTTATCATGATTAACAGGAAGTTTAAATCAAAATACCCTGTCTTTAGAAAAGATGGTAGTTGAGATTTTCTCAAAGGGTCATGCACTTTCATCTGTGGCATCCCACAGAGGGAAACAGATGTTAACAAGTTACAATTTAAATTATCTGGAAAGTTCCCATGTGTGGAGCACAGTTCTGTTAAATTCAGGAGTAGCACTGGCCTCTGATAATAGCTGCGTACTTGAACCATGCGATGCTATAAAAGTATGAAGTCTTGGAAGCTGGGCTGAAGCAGCCATCCTCAGAAGTGTTTGTGTTTTGTGTACCCTAGTGTTATAGATATTATAAAAACACATTGTGAGGCAATAAAACCCTGATCTGATGTTGAATGACTATAGAGTGCAATTGTATTTGTAGATAAAGCTGTGTTCAAAGTCATCCCATGCCATTAACTGCTTCCGGGTGGTAGATTTCTCTTTTGTTTTGGCATGTAAAATGCATTATTTATATAGCTTTTCAATAAGGCTCTCAGTGTAGTTATTTAGCTTTCTGGCATACAACCAGCCTATCCCAGCTTCCGTCGATATTCAGCAATATTAGGGCTTAGTGACTGTCTCCCATCATGCAGTTTACGTCAGACTGCATTCTTTGTGGCACTGGTATCTGTAGGATGAAATAAATGCAATGAATAACCCATCTTTGAGAAGAGTACAGTTATCATAGTATTCCTAAATTTATTTGAATATAGAACTACCCTGGAAATGTTTTTATGACAGCAAAAGCCATCTGTAAAGGGTTTCATAGTAACCTCTCTACTCCTTCCTGAAGGTTTCTCCTATGACAGGGTACAGATGAGCCATAATTTCTATTGGTTTTTGTTGTGTTTTTTTTTTTTTTCTTCTGAGAAGCATATATATGTGTACACACACACTATATATATGTTCTCATTGTATGAATACAATTTTTTTTCCCATTTTTTTCCTGAAAAAGTTCTGAAGTTGATTACTGTCAGAGTAATTCATTTCAGATGTGGAAAAAGGAAGAATAAACCAGTCTACACCATAAAACTTTCAACATTATCGAGACAGTTAGCTATGTATGGCATTTGTTTGAAAAAGTCTGAAAGTAACTTTGCTCCTTATGTGCAATTAAGATTGTGTTTATCTTGAAATAAACAGTAATCTTTGACGTTAAGTATGGAAATTTATGGAAGAGCTAAAGAACTATTAGCACCAGTATCTAACAGATAAGAGTTAATGCAGAATGTCCCACCCTGACATTTGTCCTCTGTCTGTCCTGCAGTCTCTATGCTGTGAGATCAAGCAGAGACGCCGTGGGGTTGCCTCTGTGCTGCGGCTGTGCCAGCACCTCCTGGATGACCAGGAGACCTGCAACCTGAGTGCAGATCACCAGTCCATGCAGCTGATAATCGTAAACCTCGAGAGGAGGTGGGAAGCCATCGTCATGCAAGCTGTCCAGTGGCAAACAAGGCTACAAAAGAGACTGGAAAAAGACCCAGTGAGTGATGCTTGGTTTAAAAAGATCTCATGTAATTCCATTTTACACCAGTCATTTTTTCAGTGCTAGTCAAGTACCGAGTGTTTTCTTCTGACTGACGATGCAATTCCTAGTCTCTAATGGCAACAAGTGAAGTTTTATTTTTTCACAAAATGTTATAGTCTATGGACACCACTGATTAATAAGATAAATTCACAATATACGTGTTCTATTTGCTGTATATTTAAATCTCTTCTCATCTGATTCTATTGAGTAATGAAAGCCATCTTCTCCTTTTGAGATCAGTAAGTTGCTCAGTACCTAAAAGAATTGGGCCCAGGGATATGTATCATTGATTGTAAATATATTTCAGAAGAAGTATTTTCTTTGTAAGTAAGTATGTCTGGTTTTAATTAGTATCCCAGCAGTAGATGTGTATTTCACATAGAATGCCACGGTATGTGATTAATATACAAATCTGTGTTATTTGAATATAAGGAAAATGCATTAATTTCCCTTTTATCTCAGGGAAATGATTCCTCAGAGGCAAAATAGCACTCTGCTTAAACCATCCATTAAATGACATAAATAAGACAGGTTTTCTACAGCATAAAACTATATTACAATGCAGTATCTACATTCAAATAATAAACCATAGGGGGGACAAAGTAATCCCTACTGTAACACCATTGACTGTAATGGATGAATTGGCTCAGCATGCTCTGTGGTACTATCATAATGCCAAAGCCTGTATGCTGCAGCTACACTGACAGGAATGATAACCCTCTGTAATGCATATATTGAGGAGCCTTGATGAGATTTGAGAATAAGTGACATATTTAGCTTACATAATTTTTAGATTTATATAAAACAAATAAAAGGAAAAAATACTTGATACTTACTTATTTCCTGACAATTGTCTGACTAGCAGCAAAATACTACTTTTGACTTAGTTTTGCTCCTTTAAAAAAATAACAGAAGCTGTATTTCTCTTGGAGTTGTTTATTTATGTTAGTGTAGTATTAAGATATGCAAGATATCATTCTGAAAAAACTGGCAGTTCTTGAATGAAAATACTATCACTCTGAACCAGCCATGAAATAGCGAGTTGGTGAGGAGGATGCTGTAGTGCTGAAGGTAATAATAGCAGGAATTTTAACAGTACATTCACCTTTAAATGGGAATGTAAGAAAGAAAAGAAGACAAATGCTGTCTCATCAGTGAGACAGGATTCCTGAGTTTTGATGGTAATGAATCTAGGAGAGTGAGAAATAAGAACAGAAGTGAGGGAAGTCAAAGGCAAAATAGTGGGTTAGGATATCAGTTTGAGACTGAGGAACAGAAAAAACTGTTGAAGAAAGAAAACAAAACAGCAAATATTTTTTAATTCTATTGAGGAACACCAGTTTTGTTTTTGTGATAGTTCCATCTTTGAAATGTTTTTTATTCATATTACTCAGATGTCAATAGCTCTTGTAAACTGTTGGTTAGTGCCGTGCAAAAGATTTATTTATTGGGCCAGTACTAGAAAAACTACTTGAATTTTGAAGCTTCAAGAACATGTATGTGAGGTATTAGGCAACAGCTAACCTAAAAATCAGTTCTCGCAATTATGAATTTGGGTTGCTAAAAGCTGAGTCTCTGCTAAGTCTGTAACTACATAGGTTGCTCCAAAAGTAACGCCTCCTATTTAATTCCATATAAACTACAACAGATACAAAGAGCACAGTAGTCTATTTGATAGATTAAATTCTCAGCTACAAAACTCTATTTTTCAACTTAGTCACCACCATTAGTCAATTTGTGCAGATGAGCTTATCGAGATGTTCTTCATTTTGTGGTGTAAAAGATGTGCATGGCTGTCTGGAATGGGGCTTGTCTTTCACATCAATGTCACCACTGCTGAAATGCACAACTCACTGCCTCACTGTGCTCATATTGGGTCTCCATAAACATACCGAAAGCATCAATAAATGTCAATGAATGCAATTTTTTTCCACATGGAAGAATTCAGTGACACACCATTGCTTCATACACACTTCCATGTCAGACGCCATTTTGTCAGACTGCCTTTCTGCTGCCATCTGTTATGCAGCAACAAAATATAACAGAATATTGGTGGGAAGATTCAGCCTGTACTGCCATAGCACCAACATCTGCCTCTGAGTTCATGGGCCAGTATAATAAAATAGGAGGTATTACTTCTGCAGCAGTCCTCAAAACTACCCAAGAGAGATTGGACTGGGTTTCTACCATACTTATCTGAAAGGTAAGGTACTACAAAGATGAAAAATTACCTTTATCATACAAAACTTACAACTTTGTTGTTATAAATATATCTGTTCCATTGAGTGTGGAGCACAAACAAGTTGTATTTGTGAGATAGGTTAGAGAGGGTCTGAGCAGAAGTCTAAGTTGCTGTAATGAAAACCTATTATCTCCTCTTGCATGTGGGCAGCTGCCTCATGGAAGCTGTTTGCTCTTTGTAGCTTCAATTACTCTAAATAAGCTGTTATGTGCTAATTAGAGCTTGGTACTGCTCTTACAGCAGGAGTGAGCCTTGTGTTACTGTGTGGGACTGCAATCGATCAGGCATGGTGTTCAAGCACTGTACTTTGCTTGATGTCCCAGTGCTTGGAACTTCACAAGGTGCATGCTGCTTCATTCCCCCTTTGCCTGAGGGAGTCTGGAGTTATTTGCTGGTCTGAACTGTTTTTCATTGTGCAAGGGGAGTACCATTCTTTCTGCTAAGAAACAGAAGCCATTAACTGCCATCTTGATGTGATACTCATTTAATTTGCACTGTGGGCTGTTTTGCTTTGGAACCTCTTATTCTAGTCTTGTTTATAATAATATAATTCTTTGAGTGTGTCAACATCTACAAGTTTCTCATGTTGATAAAACTATTTATATTCCCAACACTTAAGGATGCCTCAGCCACTACAGAATTCAGGTTTCTTTGGCTTCCCTGGTCTGAGTTGGCATGTTCTAGACTTCCTTTTCATACAGTTCCTGTGTAGTCATTTCTTGGGTAGGTACCAGGACTACTTCTTCTGCTTCCCTATCTCTCTGTATTTGATGGTGTGCCAGTCTTGGCACATAAACAGTATCTCTTAGTAACAAGTCTTCATTTGTGGTTGCCCACAAAATACTGTAATTTATGAAAACAAATGAGATGTTTTTATACCCTGATGGCATCCAACTCATTCATGGTATCCAACTTGCTGATAGTACATGGGATAACCCCTATGATTATATTGCATAAAAGAGGTACAAGAGTCACTTGCATCTTCTCCTTTCTCCTTAATTTGCGTACTAGGATCTTTCTTTGTCCTCTTTCTGTCCCCAGTCACTTATCTGAGCCACTTATATCATTGCAGAAGTATGCTGGAATTAACCACAAAGAGGTTTTAGGTTTCTTTTGAATCGTCTTTGCTGATGTTTTTCAATGTTCCTCAACCTTTGTAATGAGCACCATAACTTTGCAAATAACAAGAGATTAACTTTTACTGCAAGCACCTGAAGTCTGGTAAAAATATATCCTCCTAATGAGCCTAAAGCTATGTCTATATGTTGAAATTTTCAGTAAGGGTTACTACAGAAGGATGAAATGTGGCTAGATTCAGTAGATTAATCTAGCTAAAAAGAATGAGATATTCATGCAGGGGAAAAAAAATAACAAGCAAAGATAACTTTTAAAAGATAGTAGGACACTTGTCTTTTACTGGAAGCAGTCCTGATGTGTTTTAGCAAAAGAGGGTTTTAACTCCCCCATCTGGTTTGTTGTAATTTTATCATTCCATAGTTTGCTGGTATAATGTTATCTGACAACTATATTTTAGCTTCTGAATTACACAGATGCCTTTCTGTTTGCCTAACAAGACCCTTCTGGCAATCATCGTAGAAAGAAAAAGGAGTCTGTCTGGCAAAAGCAACAGCAATAGCAACAATCTTTAGTCAACTAAACTGAAAACTGCCATGTGAAATTCCTACTCAACAGCTGGAGAAGCTTTAACTCACTGTGCACTCTCCTTTAGAGGATCTGGTCTACATGAAAGAAAACTGACTAGTTAAAAAAGGATTTGGGGCAGCATCTGTCATGGTCATGCCAACAAGTTTTCAACAGCTAAGTCAAAGTGGGAATATGTAAGTAGTTTTAGGCAGTATTTTTGATCATTTGCTTAGCCAATTGGTATATCCAGTTTAAGTAAGTATCTAGCCTCAGTGGATTATCCCAGCAGTCAAGATATTCACAATTTGATGTCCTGTCCAAGTCAGATATATCTCTGTATAGGAAGCCACAATGAGGTTACTCTGCATGTTCACTTTTCTGGAACTGCTTTGTCGATACTGGAATGCGTAAAACTGTTGTACTGCTGTGGCTCACAGAGAGACAAAACTGTGTTTTCTAATAGATTTGATTTCTTAAGTTGCAATTCAATTCCTACCTTTTTGATGACTAGAGAAACTGCTTTTTCTCCAGACTGCTCATTCACTGAGTGAGAAAGATATCTATTTTATGGAGCAGACAATCTCTTTTCTTATTCAACAGAGGGCTAATTATTGAAGGGACAGTATTCATAATGCTTTTAAAATGGAGGTTTTGAGTGAAGATAATTTGGATTGAGGTGCTATAATTCTCACATTGTCCAGAAAGTGTCTGAAGTATTCATTGATTTAAGTCTACCACTATGCTTCATGAAATTTTAAAAACTTTTATTTCGTTTTTCCTCCTGAGTCATCCTGTGTGTACACTACACTGTACGTCCAGCAAAACCCTCATCTGTATTGGCTAGAAAGTATGCTGTACATCCAACCACGTAATTGAAAATAATAAGGCCACAATAAATGGGATGGCCTTGGGGTATAACACCCAAGGGATTCAATTGGTGTCGCTTTGCTACTTTGCATCAATGTCCATGCATCACGGTAATTGAGGTAACATAACCAATTACCACATTTTAATTAGAGTTGTAAGGACTTGGGAAAATCTGCAATGGTGAAGCGGCTCACTTTAAAAAAAAAAGAAAAAAAAGCAAAAACCAAACCTCTCTCTTTACCACAAGTTTGTTTCTTATGTGCTTGTTTCATAGGGGGAACAAAGACTACGTAAAGCCCTGTTTAGTATTTTTCTATCTTTCTCTTTATTTTATTCTTTACAACTGTTTTCAAAAAACAAGTCATTTAAACATATTGTATTGGTTCTGATTAGGTATCTTTATCCCTTTTCTCTCTTCATCTGTTTCTGTGATGTTTTCTGCAAAGGAAAACAGATTTTAATAATGGTAGGCGTAATACTATCTGTACTCTTCTCCCTTTCAATTCTCTATATTTAATTCACTGGTTCAGTATTTTTTTGAGCCATGGACTGACACTTGTTCTAAGCTACAATACAAAACCCTGCGTTCAGAGGTAAAAAATGTATTCGACATTGTTCTGTTACTTGTTAGGTAGCTCCACTAAATTAAAAACTTGGTTTTTATAGGATTGTAATTTTATTACAAGTTATTGTTTTGTGAGGTGGGATCTACCTAGAAATCTTACATAAAAATTTGGAAGATTAGCAGTACAGCAAAGTTCTGAGTAAAAGTTACCTTAATTGGCTGAGGAGGGCACACTAGATGCTTTAAAGTGCTGAACATATTTCGCATGATCTAGTCGTCACATAGTAATTATTTAATGACTTGGTTTTGAACCTTCAGATTTTATTTTTTTTCATTTTCTGTCACCGGTCATTCTTGTTTTAATATTAGGCCTCTTCATAGTACAATACTGATTGCTGTATTTGGTTCTGTCAGTCATCTTGTTCTGCTCATGTTTCAATACTGAAGTTTGCTCTCTTTGGGGCTTCCTTCCTTAAAATATATGTTTTTCAGTGGCTTGATATTTGATGATAGAGTCTCTGATGTATATAACTCTATCTAGGCTCAAAGCACAGAGAGTAAGGCAGCTCGATTTCACAGTCTCTGTCAAGCCTGGGGAGGACAGAAAATGATACTCGTAACTTTCTCATGAGTTCCAGATGATTTGGAAGTGGGCTAAACAGTTAAGCTTGAGAGGAAATGTACTCAGCAGTTCTACCTTGTGGTTTGCATGCCCTTTGTTCTTTTCAGTTAATGAAAGGGGAGTGTTGGAAAGGAAGTTTTCATGTGTAACACAGTATGGATATGTGTAGATGAGTAGTGCTAGGAGCTGTGGAGACTCTTCAAGAGCAGCTTACCCTTCCTTCCACCTAGAGCAGAAAAGGTAATTCAGTGTTACGGAATGGATAGTTGTGTACTTTTTTAGAAGGACAGACCAGCAGACCAGCAAGATGAGGTGGTGGAGTTACTCCTTATGTGAGCTAACAACTGGAATGTATCAAGCTCTGCCTAGGAATGAATGATGAATGAGTGGAGAGCTTTTCGACACAGGTGGTGGAGGAGCCAATGAAGAGAGATGTGCTGCTGGACCTTGTTCTTACAAACAAGGAACGAGTGAAAGTTAAGGGCAGCCTTGGATGCAGTGACCATGAGATATAGCAGTTCAGAATCTTACATCGAAGGAATGAGACAGAAGGTAGTACTGCAACCCTGGGCTTCAAGAGAGCCAGCTTTCACCTCTTCAAGGACCTATTTAAAGGTATCCCATACATTAGAGCACTGGAAGTTAAGGGGGCCCAAGAGACCTGGTTGGCATTCAAGCACCACTTCTTCCATGCATCTGTAAGAGTAAGAAATCAGGCAAAGGTGGCAGGAGACATTCATGGATGAGCAAGGAGCTCATGGAAAACTCAAATGGAAGAAGAATGTCTGTGGAATGTGGAAAAGGGGTCTGGCCACTTGGAAGAAATATAGGAATGTTGCCAGGGCATATAGGGATACAACGAGGTAGGCTAAGGCCCACTTGGAATTAAATCTGGTGAGGGAGGTCAAGGACAACAAGAAAGACTTCTTTAACTATGTCAGTAGCAAAAGGAAAACTAAGAAAATGTGGGCTCGCTGCTGAATGAGGTGGGTGTCCTGGTAACGGAAGACACTGAGAAGGTGGAGAACACCTTCTTTGCTTCAGTCTTTACTGCTAAGACTGCCTCTTGGGAATTCCAGACCCTGGAGATAAGCTAGAGAGTGTGGAGAAAGGAAGACTTCCGCTTGGTAGAGGACAACCTGTTCAGAGATCTTGTAGGCAAACTCAACACACACAAATCCGTGGACTATTATGGTGCTGATTAGGTATGAATTTGTAGTTTCCAGTATACCAAAACCTATACAACCCTCTCTTGTAGCTTGTTCAATCACCAACCCATAGTAGCAGGTTTCAACCACTATCCACCTCAACTAACTGAAAATACTTCCCTGATATTCATGTTTCTTTTCTGGAAGTTCCTGTTAATTCCACAGGCACATATGGTTTCTTTGTCCTCTGGAGGTACCCAGTAAACTTTGTAACATAAGAGGTGGAAGTTACTTTTTGTTCATGTTGTTGGCATGAGCGCAGGAAGACAGAGCTATTTTAATGAGAAAATCAATTGCTGCAATACTTACTTACCCCAAGTCCTCTTTGATTTTTATTTTTCTTAATGGAGCACACAACATTTCTGTGGAGGATTTGAGATTTACTTGCTTTTTTATAGGATATCTTTCTTTATAAGAGTGCGGATGCTTCATAATGGCTGATTGTGGTTTTAAACAGAAAGCCTGCACAAGCAAAATAATCAAAGGATATAATTTTTAAACCAAACATGGTTGCTTGATCATATATAGATACTAACAACAGCTTATTCTACAGTGAAAAACTGATTTCAGGTATTTGAGGTAAAAAATATTGTGATCACAGGTCAAGGTTTCTGGTTTTATAATTGTCTCAAAGCATTGTGGCTGAATTCAGTATAAAATGGTGCCTCTGACTAATGTTTTTTGTTTTTTTTTTTTTTTGTGGTCAGTGTCTCTCAAGCCTTCTCTTCAGATCCTGTATACTTTGATTTTTTTTTATATACTTTTCCTCGGTATTGGAGGAAGAATTATATGAACTAGCTGGCACAATGCCACAAGGTTTTGTGTACATTTATATTTATTTTTGAGAATAATTTCTTCTTTGGATTTCTTTGCTGTTCCCTCTCCTGTTTATGCAATTTTAATCTGTTCATATATGTAATTTCAGAAAGAGAGGAATGCATTTGAATGTTGCTTAAATAGTTCATTATATATCAGTAACTTCCATGTCTGGTCAGTGATGCTGTATTATCCAGTGAGAAGTTGGGAGTGTTTTATTTTGGGGTTTACAAAGCTTCTGTGTTCATCCATCTGGCCAGAAGATACTTCTGTTTCCCATCTATCCATTGACTGTGTTATTGTGGAGTTAGGTGAGGGAATTTCATAACTGGCAGAAAGCTTCTAACACTTGCCTGGTGATCTGATTTTTTTTAATTTTTTTTATTTTGTAATGATTGGTGGTTTTTAAAGGCCTTCAGAGACTTAGAATGCCAGTGAGGCTGTCAGAAGTGCCAATATATCACATGGCTCTATAATTTCATGATCTTATGATCACAAAAACTGTATCATGTCTCTCATGAGTAATGGCATTTGACTTCCACTGATGGTGTATCTTAACATTCTTAATTTCTTTGCATTTATAGATAACTACACTTGCCACAGTTAAAAATAATAATATTGAGTCATTACAAAAATTCAGGTTTTAGGACAGCAGAATTCAATCTTATTAAATCTATAAATGTGAGCTTTATAATTCTACAGTGGGGAAAGTCAACATCACAATGGCAGGTTTAGGTCATGGTGGCATGTGTTCTACCAACCAGCAGTCAGTCTTTGTAGTTTTTTTTTTTTTCCTATGCTACATATTAAATAATGTCTCTTTGAACTGGAGAATCCAGAACTGGACACAGTATTCCAGATGTGGTCTCACCAGGGTGGAGTAGAGAGGGAGGATCACTTCCCTCTACCTTCTCTTATTCATGCATCCCAAGGAAGTAGGAAAAAAATGGCTGGTTTTATTATTTTCAGTGATAGACTTCACATTTCAAAAGAAAGAAATTCCTATTTAGACAATTAAGTATAAGGCCATATATATAGAAGTGCTGAGCATTGAAGTGCTTTCTGTTCCGATTACAGGATGATGTCAGTCTTTTATTCCTCTGCCTAAGATCCACCTATCATGAGATCATGACTTGGGCCAGCATTGTTTAAAAGATTACAGTTAGGAGAAATACAACAGCCACAAAGTAGTGATTATTGAATTAATTTAGTGACTTGTTGCACTGCGTCTCTAATGACCCCGGTTCTACAAGGAATGGTATATGACTTCAACAGTGATTGAAACTGATTTTCTCTTATTTCAAGAGTTCTCAAGCAAAATAATTTTTAGAAAGAATGGAAGAAGCCTCATTTGGTAACAAGTTGTACAGCCTTTATTTCCATCCTGAACAGGTGTTCAGTATTGGATGATTCCAGTCATTATAGACATATATTTGCAGGATCTTTAGAACGTATTTGAATAATCACTGTTTCATTGTTAATTATTATAGGATCTTGTAGGAGCTGTATCAGCTGAAAGCAGAAAGGAATGCTATATATATATGTGTGGGTGTATTTAAGAGAATGGAAATAAACAAGGTACATTTCCTCTTTACACAAGAGGAAAAGGGTACCCAATGAAATAATGAAGCAGGAGATTTAAAACAATCTAAAAGGAATACTGTTTTCATGCAGTATTAGTAGAACTTTGAAACTTATTCCTACATGATGTTGTGAATAACAAAAATACGATGAGTTCATTAAATAATTAGACAAATTAATGGAAGAATCAATTAATGTTTTATTAACACCAACTCTGAAAGTCTGACTTCTCAAATTTTGCATGATGTACACCATTCTCTGTGTTACATTTTTTTTTAATTTTCCATAAACATCCACTGCTGGTCACTGCAGGAGATAGACTCAGCTGAATGGACTGTTGACCTCACCAAAATGACAGATGTTTTTTGAAAGCACATGAGTTTGGAGGCCTACCTACACAATATTTTTGTATACAGTAAAGCAGCTTTAAGCAATGCCTGGAGGGTTTTTCATTGTGTTTGATTGTCTGTTTGTTTGTTTGGTTTTGTGTTTCTTTTTTCCTTCACTGATTCAAAAGACTGTGAAACAGTCATTTAGGTAGGCTGCTTTCACCAAAAGAAACTTTGAAAAATGTATCCACTTAACAGTTTTTCAAGATATTTCTAATAAAACACGCAGAAAATATGTCATACGTCTCTTTAATAGTTAAATATGAACATTTATGTATCTGAAGTAATACAGTATACATTAAATCATATCATGTAAATCATTAGCAACGATATTCTGAATTTTATTTCCCCTAACATATAAGACATTTGTGTCATCGTTGTAGCTCTAATCCATATTCAGGCCTTCATGTTTGGTGTGCAGTAATATGTAAATTACCTACCCAGCTGCATTAAGCAGTGTTTGTTTATTCAATTTCTTTTGGCATAGCATATAACTGAATTTCTGCCAAAAATGTGGCTGCTTCAGGGAATGCTGTTTGAGTAGAAGGAAGTTTTGAAAGGAAATGCACATCATAAGTCTTTACTGTGTGAAACAGTAAAATCAAAACAAACTTTCTGTTCATAAAAATATGTGTTTTAATATAAAATAATGTGCTTGTAAAATACAGTGAGCAAACTGAATCTTTTTAGAATGCTCTGTTTACATCGGCTTTCTAAACAAGAACACAATGCTGAAAGGGTGGTGAATTTTTCATGTGTGGGAAGGGTGACTAAAACTGGTGAAATGTGAAAATGGAAAGTTTAAGAGAAATTATTTAAAAATGGCATATTAATCTCTCCTAACGCATAGCATTTAAATGCATCTAAATTTAGAAAGCAGTGAAGTTTAAGTGTTAAAAAAGATTGCATTAATGATGCATAGAGCTATCTACTTACGCTGGCAGTCCTTTCAGTCTTCCAGTCTGACACTTCCTTTTTTATCCAGCCAGCTAATTTCCCCTCTTTTGTGAGGAGTAACTGTTTTCACACTAGTGCTTACCCAGCAAGCCTCCTCATTGTTTCATGGTTAATTATCTTCTTGAGCTTCACCTTCTCGAGAGAAGGGAGAAAGAGTGGGCCTCCCCACAGCTCTAATGAAAGCTAGGTTTTAGAGATGCACTGTGTGAATAAATGCAGCTTCTGATCTAGCAACATAATAAATGAGTTCCTAAACTTTATGAAGTCACAGCTCATCCAGCAGGTCTACTGAACAAAGCAGGGAGATGCTTCATTTTTAAAATACTTTTTTTTTATTTGTTTTAGAAGGGAGAAGGAATATTGCTTCAGTTTGAAACAAAATACACTGTGCCTTAAAGCTGAATATTAACAACATTTATACTAATAGCATTAATACTTGCAGCTCTGAGCCCCTCTGTTATTACATCACTTTGTAAACATTTACTGCTCATTGGACTTTGTCACTCACCACCACTGAAAATAAGATATGCAGATAGATTTAAATCTTCAGTTTATGTTCTAATTTGAGTCCAAATTTAAACTGTACAATGTTTTAAATAAGCTCTCCTGCAATAGAAGAATGTTGAATAATGAGAGTAATATTTTTGCAGTAATGAAGTACAGTCCATTGTCATTTTGTACTTAGCCAAACTAAAGCAGGCAAATATAAACCTCTCACCCTAACAAGAAATACTTGTCCTTTACTTTGTCTTCTTCTAAGTGAATTTCTATAATGTGTGCATGTATTAAATAATTTCTCCAGTGACCAAAACAAATTGTACATTTAACACTGATACTTCACATATTGCATAGAATTCATTCAGCATCCAAGATGAGACTGAAATTGCCATTTTTTTTTTTTTCTCCAGCCAGCTCCAGGGCTGTGTTGGCATCTGTTATGTACAGAGACAACCATAAACAACAGGCACTGTACAGTGATGGAGACAAGAAAAGTCTGGAAGTTTGAGAGTGAGAGTGAGATGATCTTACTGAGAAAGTTCTGCCTAAGGACCTCTTGCACCTGGAGATAAGGCTCCTGTTTCTATTCTGCAACATTTGAAAAGCAGCACTTTCTAGATGTACACTGTGTAAAGTCAAGGAGCTGTAGTGGTGGTGTAGTCTAAGGGTGCTTACCACTGTCATTTGGATTCATTGCCAGAAATCTCCACCCCTTACTGACAATAGTGATGTTTAACTTTAACTTTCTTGAAAATCCATAGGTAGGCAGACTGTGGAACTGCTTGTAACATGCAGCAGTCTGAGAGCCTCTGACTTCACAATACTTGCTTATTGGCTCCCCTCTAGTCAATATCCCACATTTATTGGTTGTGGATCAATGACATTGGGAAGTGCCTGATCAGAAATAAGAAAGAAATTCTGTTGAAAATTTACATGTGAGGAAAAAGCGAGTCAGTTGTCTTTGATGTGAATTAGACTAAATTTAGTAGTATCTTAACAGCTTCATGAGAAGGAGAAACTGATGATAGACCCATATATCCTTCCTGCAGTTCTGCTGTTTATAACGGTAGACGGTAGATCAGATCTCCCTTTCCTGTATATGGGAAGACAGGGAGCGAAGGGGCAGCACTGACCTCTCCTCTCTGGTAACAGCTACAGGACACAAGGGAATGGCATGGAGCTGTGTCAAGGAAGGGTCAGGTTGGATATCATGAATAGGTTCCACACCAGAGGATGGCTGGGCCCTGGAAAAGGCTCCTCATGACACTGGTCATCGCATCAAGCTGCCAGAGTTCACGGAGAGTCTGAACAGTGCTCTTAGACATGCGGTCTGATTTTTGGCAGTCCTGGGTGGAGGCAGGAGTTGGACTCAATAATCTATATGTGTCTTTTCCAGTTCAGGATATTCTATGATTCTAAGATTTTTTATTTGGAAATTCAAGTCTTTCTTCTCCAGTTTTAGTGAGAAAACTTTCTTTCTAGGTTTCTCCTAAGGCTAAGCTCTCGAGAGCTAATGTCCTATCCTTTTGAACTTTATATCTATTTGTTTCTATGGTGATTCTCACTTTTTAGTGTTTTCTCACAAACAGTTATTTCTGTTCAAACAAAGCTCTTAAAAACTCTGTGATTTCAGGTGCCCATGACAAATGAGAGAAGACAGTTGCGTCTACCTCGTCCTTTCATGCTGTCCACTTAGTTGTCCTGTTTTAACCGAGAGTACGCCTTTAAAGGAGTATGAAGTCCAATGTAAATTATATTAAACTGAAACTATACATAACTAGTACAAAGCCAAACCAATAGTGATTTTATTATGCCAGTGCAATTATGCAAGAGCATCCAAATGCAGAGAACAACTGATTTGCCATGAAAAATGGCATAGCGATGAAAAATTGTGATGAAATTCTGCAGTTTAGACAAGCGATAATTTTAAGCCTGTTTAAGCATGATCAGTTCCACAGATTTCCAGTTTCTGGTAGTGTTGTGTTTTTTGTTTTGTTTTGTTTTGTTTTGTCTTCACCATAAAGAGTAATCTTTGATTGGATTAAAGTCTGAGACTTAGCATGAATGAACTCCCTGCAACCTTCATGTGCGTGTGTCTGAGGTAGAGTGCCTGGATTTGGTCTTTACTGAACTAGGTATACATGGCAACATTTTGGGTTTGGGTCAACCTAGGAGCATTTTTCTAAGAGTTTCATTAAGGGCTTGTGTTGGATTCTTGCACAAGGAAAATCATATATTCCCCTGAAGTAGAGGTGAGACCAAAATGACATTCAAGGTTGAAAAATCCTGTCATGTAACCTCTTGACAGATGAAAAGAAAGCTACAAAGCAGCAAAAACAACATTCCGTAAAATATGCCATGTAGTCAGGCTTTCTCATGACAAAAATGTGAAAACAGCTCAAATACACAACTTGGAATATAGGTCTGGGATTGTAAACCTATTTGGATGACAATATTATTCAACATAAAAATGTTATAGGTATTCTTCTGCTCTCTAGTAACACTTAAACATCTTCTTCAGCAAATGAGAACCAGAGATGTTAAAAAGCCACATGAGGATACAGTGGCAAAAATGGAAGCCACTACTACCACAGAGGCTGAAGAATGAATAAGTACTGTGTTAAATCCCTGCTTTTGCCTTGGTCTGTGATAGAAGTAAGTTCCTATGGGCCTTCTGCTAATGTGGCTCACCTTCTGCTCCAGCCTGTCTCTTCTAGTGAGTGGTAGAGGGAATAGAGCCTTTCACTTCTTTTAGCCATCTGGTGCTGTGGAGAGCTTATCAGGAAACTTAGAGTTTGATCACAGGACTTGTGCAGGCACAAGTGACCCCAGAGTACTACCTAATGTGGTCACAAGGCATTTGAAGAGCAGCAGAATGTCTGGAGAATGGCTAGTTTCTTTGACACAAAAGTGCACACGTTGCCCTCCTAAAAGTCTGCACGGCTGTCTGAAATGTGGCTTGTGTTTGACATCACTATTGCCATTGTTGAAATGCCCCACATACCGCCTCACTGTGCTTGCTTCTACTGCTTGGTCTCCACAAATGCTCTGCAAGCATTGATGAATGTCAAAGAAATGACAAAGAATGTCAGAAAAAGTAAAAACCACAGTTCCAGATTCTTATTTTCTCAGCAAATAAACACGTCCCTTCTTCTTTTTATTGTAATTGTAACGAGTATGTCTTTTAATAATTGGTTTTTCCAGTGATCTGTAATAAAGCATAATGCTTCTATATATTTTGAGACCATAATGTAATGTGCAGGTCACTTCAGTATTATGCACATTGAATTTTATGCATATGCTTATACATATTAAAATATTGGTGTTGGGAAATGGGGATTTTCTTTATTGGCTATAATATAGAGAACCTCATTTAGAAAATGAAGCAGAGGTGAAGTGGGTACTGTACATATGACTGTTTCTTGCAGCAGAAGTACTTGGCGTGCTTGCATTTTTGAAAAGACAAAATCATGTTTGTCTTCCTTGAATGTGCACACATTCCTGGAGATGGGGGTTGGTTTTCTTTCTTTCTCTCTCTTTTTCCTCTGGCCCTAAAGCACAGCTGAGTTTGGATAATTTGTCCACAGCAACTGAAGGATATGTTTCGGGGAGGGAGGAACAGAGTTTGTATTTATTATTGTAAAAACTTTTTTTTCATGTTAATTCTTTTAAAAAAATATAGTGGTACGTAGGGGTCACATTACAGGCCTGTTTAACAACACAAAGTATCTGTACTGGAGTAGCACATGCAAATGAGCCTGAAACAGAGAATCATTGTTTCATAAAATTTGCTGCAGAAAAAGCAGAACTATCTGTGTTTTAAAAAGGAAAAAAGTGGAAAAAGATGTATTTTTAAGACTTTTTCTTAAAGAGCACTGTGGTTGAGGAAATATCCATATATGACAATAATTTCATTTCTTGCCTTTAGTATTTTTAGCAGATTAACTGTTTAACCATTAGACACCAATGCTGCAAGTATTGAACTGCACACTTTGCGAATATGAGTTATCTCACTGAAATGGGATTACAGTTCAAAGCAAAATAGTTCAGGTTTCACACTGGAAAGAGCCAGACCCTGTAAAGCAGTGCTTTCAAATACAGTTGAATTAATTAAACCTGTTACTCTTCTGAGTCTGTAACTTAATTTGTTCTTGTTTAAAATATGCTAGATATATTTCATAAGACAGTAAATGCTTTCTGAATGTTGTGTGATACTATAAAAATGGAAATATGCCTTATAGTGTGCTTCTTTTCGTTGCTATTGCATAGCAATTTTTTACTTGGTCAAAACTTTTTACCTTCTCTTAACTCTGAACCATGTGGTCATCAAGGTTGACTCCAGAGGTAGCTGTGTTTAGTGCTTTTAATTTGATAACATATATGAAGATAGTCATTGTTTGAAAGATGATATACGTACGTATGCACACATATCTATTTATTGAAATCTGTCACAGACCACCTGGAGACCAAATTCCACCAAAGATGCGATAACTGTCTGGCAAAATGAACTTTCTTTGGATACCAGCAGGTGTAACTGATTGCACTAAATTTCCCACAGTTTGGAAAATTGCTAAGAGGTGTGTGTGTGTATTTACGCACACACATCTACATGTGTATGTTACTATTATGATAACTCTAATTCTCTAGCATCCTACCTATGCACTGAGCAGGCTGATAAGAAAACATCTGACATGATGAAAATTGGCCTCAGAGATTCTTAGTTTTCACCTTGCTACTGCTGTCAGTGCAAACATAGGCTGGTATGACACCACCTTTCATTGTTCAAACCAGAGCTTTATTCAAAAGTCTGCCTGGTGCTGCTCTCTCCAACAACTACTGCATCTCTAATTGCTCCTTGTTTTGGAAGCTTGCTAAATATTGTAAAAAAGAAAGGGAAATACATACCCTTGCTAAAAATGTTCGTGACTTTAGCTGGGTGGTCTGTTTCAGACAAAGTTAAAAATCAGTCTGGACTTGGTAAGGGCTGATAACCACTAAAGTCATACTAGTAGATCTCATCAGGGCAGATGATACTTATAAGAAGGGTAGTAATTTACTAATATCAATTCAGACAGTTCCTTGGACAAAGAAATTATGCTTGTAAAATGACAATATTTTCATAAGAACCTTTGGAAGTGATAATAACTGTGACAATAAGGAAAAAAAATCAAATTCCCTACCATCATATCTATGTCTGTACAACTGAGTATACAAAAGCATGTGCATTTGAAGAATGAAGAATAGGCTTTGAAGTAAGGACTACTCAGTGAAGATGAATGGGGTGAGGTCACAATTCCACATGTTTTATTGTTTTAGTCCATCTGACCTGCAGAACAAACAAGGCAGCCAAGTGCTGATTTATAGGGGGAAGGTTATCTTCCTGACCAACGAGGACCAAATGTTTTGTTTTGAGAAACAAGATCAGATTCTATGGAACATAAAATCCTTGGAACCTGCTGCTGATTTCCTGCCTTTGGGAGTTCTTTTTGCAGCTGACAGAAGCGTAAAACAGTAAAACTGTGCAGTTCAGGAAGCTTTTCACAGTAATATCTTCCTAATGCTAGGTGTGACAGAGTCATAAAAACATACTACAGAGAAAATGAGTAATTTTAGCTGATTTCATGTTTAATCCAACAAGCTTTCAAACTAACTTGATTTAATTATTGATCTTTTGCACCTTATTTTTAGTTGTAGATTGGTAAAAGGATGTTCCTCTTTTTAGCAACAAGTGGGACATGGTCCATCTAGGTACCAACCTGGAGTCATTATGAAAACATGGCCAACTGGCAAATCCCAACATGGGCTGCTCAACTCTACACTGTACAGCACTGCTCTTACTAGCCTAAGTTGTCTAGCAAATGGGTGTTTTCATGGGAGTTTAAAATTTGAGCTACCCCCAGACAATACCTCATGGAAAAAAGAAGACTAGAAAATTTATTTCATAAAAGTTTTGAGATACATTGATCCATAAGGAGCCTTCAAAATTATATATGACAAACTTCAAAATCCACCAAATCTCCTAACCTCCAAGGACACTTGCTGGTGCCCAAGGTTCTGCCCAGAATTATTTATGATATCTTAACACAGCTGCACTGCATGGAGATCTGCCTTACAGCTAAGCCCAGTGGAGCATGAGGACTCAGATTTGTCTTACATGGATATTGTACCATTTTATCAAATATGTTGATCGTTGTATCACTCTGCTGAATGCTACTCTGCCTGTTTCGGACAAAATCATTCTTCCTTATGTCATTTGAGTGTTTTAGCCAATGGTTTGCTGTGATAGGATACCCTTGTGTCTTCCACACTGAAGAGGGATTTGGGCTTATCTGTGCTTCTTGCAAGTCAATGTGTTGAACACTGCACTGTGGGATAAAATTCCCATCATCCCTCTGTAATTAATGCTTTATTATTTTGTAAGTAATGTTTTATTGTTTTATGCAAAATGAAATAGCATGAGGAGGCTTCTCTTGATAACATCTTATAGTGAGAACTTCTGAGAGAATGGTAACCTGGTCTCTTATGCCCAGTCTGACAAACTGTCACCCTCTCAAAATCAGCGCCCAAACTATTGAGCTGTTGAAGAATATCTCATGATTTGTCATGACAAGGATGAGTGGACTTGAGTTCCTATTTCACATAGAGAGCTCACCACTGAGAATATATCCCTTTCTATGCACACTTAGCCTGAGCTGAGACTTTATGAATCTAGGTCAGCAACCAAGTTGCTTGCAGCTGCACTTTATTTGACTACAGCAACACTGTATCTGCTTGTATTTCAGCAACTTTCTAAGTTTGTTGGTATTTAGATTGCTGTTAGGTGTGCAATCAGTGCTGTAATTTGCAAAACAAAACTTGCTCCAAGAAAGCTCAAGAAGCATTGTTGGTGAAAGGTTTTTTGGAAAAAGTGGTTGATTTTCTGGATGCAGTGATCATTGTCTGGCTGCTAAGATGATTTAATCTAAAGTAAAATTCTACATCAGTCCTATTTTAAGACTTTCTGTATAAGCAAAGTCTTCCCTCAAACAGCATCAATAAGTAGAAAAAATTAAGTGAGATTAATTTGTGCTCAGAGAACAAGCCCCAAAATCACGAACCATTTCTGTCCTACTATGAGGATTTTAAGGTGTGTTAGTTCTTTGGCCTTTTGACACATGATATTTGAGTTAGAAAAGTTGTCGTGGTGGGTTTTTTTTTGTCCCTCAGGTGTTTCTAGAAGTAACAGTATTTGAGACTACACATTCTGAGCTCATAATAGCTATTATTACTGGAAAGCTACAAAGTCTTCAAAAAATCAAACTAAGTTTAGTTCAGTTATTTATTAGCCCTTCCCAGAGAACAGTGTCAGCACAGACAATATTTGAAATTCATGTAGTATTTGTTTAGACTGGTTCATTGTTCTTACAGCTGAATGTATTTCCATTCATTAGCCCTACTTACTGGTCATTAGTACTACCTTTACTATCAAGTAAAGAATAAACAGTAATTCTAACAAAAATTCATCTAGTCTAGCGATATCCAGTGCACTAGATCAATTGTTTTAAGGTTGGCTACACAAAAAATGTTATAAACATTTTTAAAAAATCTAATGATAAAACTTGTATATCTTAACTCTTTTAAGCAGGCTAAGAGATTTTCTCATATATCCAACACAATAAAGACCTACAAGTAAGTTTTTAGTAACACACTTCTGTGTGATTATGCAGAATGGTTAAAGTTTGCTATGTGTAAAGTGACTGCAGTTAATCTCAGTTAAAGAAAAGTCAAATTTCTGTATGGTGTTTTAGCAGCAAATAAGAAAAACAATAAGAAAAATGTGAAAGCATGCAGAATAAGAAAATATGCAAAATTTAATAGGTTTCATTTTAATTGATAATTTAAATCATACTCAATACATAATAAAGTTAAAAGCCTGTTAGTTGTCATTGTTCCAAAAATGGTCTTTACTCCCATTAATTTACTTATATGATTTCAGTGGAAGAACTTTATAATAGAAATGTACATATTTACCATCTCCGATTTTTTTTTTTTTTAAACAGGAGTCTCTGAACTTCATTGATCCAAGTTTGATGGATCTTAACGGTCCAAGTGAAGATGCACTAGAATGGGATGAAACTGATATTAGTAACAAGCTGATCAGTGTTAATGAAGATTTAAGTGATCCTGATCAGGAGCTCAAAAAAAATGATCTTAGCCAGAAATCTACTTCAGGAGAATGTGGCAGCAATGATGTGAATGAAGATGAAAGTATCAGTGATCGTGGAAGTCCCCTTTATTGTTCCAGCATTGCTTCCCCTCCGAATCCTCACATCTATCAGGTCTATAGTCTTCATAATATTGAATTATCAGAAAAAAAGCACATGCCTTTCTTGAAAAAAACATCAAAACTCTCCAGTGTAACACAGTCTAACATTTTAAACAAAAGTCTTAGTAAAGACTCTTCGTTTTCATCTACCAAATCCTTGCCAGACCTAATAGGGGGAACAACGTTGGCAAAACCATATAACTATATGTACCAGAGTGGGAACATAAGCAGGCATTCCGAGAGTGAAAGTGGAATAGTGAGTGAATGTGATACAGAAACTACAAATAATTCAGAAATTTTTTTACTAAATGATATTGAAAGCACTCAGAGCAATCCTGAAATTGGGCATGCAGGAACTCAAATGGATGACATAATTGATGTAATAAAACAAAAAATAAAGCAAGATGAAGAAGACCATGTTAGTCTCTCAGATGATTTCCAGTTGGCACCATCTGGAGGTTGTGGAAGTGAAATTGATGGGGACTTGGACAACATTACCATTTCTAAAACCGTTTGTTTAGAAGAACTGCAAGGAAAATGTGATGTGTTTACATTTTATGATTACTCATATCTTCAAGGCTCCAAATTCAAATTGCCAGTGATAATGAAACAATCGCAAAATGAAAAGACACAAACAGAGGGTGCTTTTTTTAATGGTTTTTGTTTTGATAAAATACCTGGTAAATCTGAACATAAGCCTGGAGAGTCACAACCAGATGAGTTTATTCATGACCATAATCTGGCAAATATCCCTGGAGGATCAGATCCCAATTCCTCTAAGTCTGTGGAAACAGTAAGAAAACTAATTGCTACAGAAAATACAAGACAGGTTTCAACTTTATCTCATAGTTCTTCATTAGAATCTCTGTCTGTAGTAGGTGATTTGTTCAGCTCAGGTATTTTTAAAAGTGGAGATGGTCTTCAACGAAGCACCTCTTTGGAGAGCTGGCTGACTTCGTACAAAAGCAATGAAGATCTTTTTAGTCATCATGGCTCAGGAGACATTAGTGCAAGCAGTGACTCTGTTGGAGAGCTCAGCAAAAGGACATTAGATCTTCTGAATCGTTTAGAGAACATCCAGAGTCCATTAGAACAAAAGATAAAGCGCAGTATCTCTGATATAACACTCCAAAGTAGCTCTCAAAAAATGTCCTTTACTGGACAGCTGTCTGTAGAAATTGCATCCTCAGTTAATGAAGACTCAGCAGCTTCTCTCACAGAGCTCAGCAGCAGTGAGGATCTTTCTCTCTGTTCCGAAGACATTGTACTGCAGAGAAATAAAATACCAGATTCAAATGCATCATTTAGAAAACATCTTAATAGATCTGTAGCTGATGAGAGCGATGTCAATGTTAGCATGATTGTTAATGTCTCCTGCACTTCTGCTTGCACTGATGATGAAGATGACAGTGATTTGCTTTCAAGTTCCACCCTTACCTTAACTGAGGAAGAGCTAGGTATCAAAGATGAAGATGATGACTCCAGTATAGCAACTGATGAGGATATTTATGAAGAATGCAATTTAATTTCAGGACTTGATTATATAAAAAATGAACTCCAAACTTGGATTAGACCAAAATTTTCTTTGACAAGAGAGAAGAGAAAAAGTAACCTCAGTGATGAAATTCAGCACGGTAAAGTTAGTAATGAGACATCAAAAGCCACAGATACACTGAACATTGAAGCACTTTTGAATGGTTCAGTGCAGAAAATAACAGAAAATAATGGCAATAGTAAGAATGTATCACGTAATCATGAAAAAGGAACAAAGGGTCATCTGATGAAAGATATCTCTCAGGTTGTGAAGGATCAACTTGTGGATGATATGGAGAATGGCAATGTTGAAAATACTCTTGGCAGTCATGTGGGAGAGCTTGTTAGCACATCAGCAACTTCCAAAACTCATGCATCTCTTGATGTAAAAGAAGCTGAAAATGAATTTTGTGTCTGTGAAGCATTTACAGACAGTTCAGATGATTCACATATGGATGGAAAGGAGACTGTTCTGTTGTCAGATGGATCCAGAAACCTTCCAAAAGAATGTCAAAGTCATCTTCAGTCTGATCATCATTGCATTGCTTTCTCTCCTGCAAAAAAACCTTGTCTTGAATCTTCCTCAGAAACAAGCTCTGTAGACACACAGGCTGCTTCTTTTCAAACATCCTTACCTGATGATCAACAACACAAAATAAGCATTGCTGAAAAATCTACTGATTGCTGTGCAGCCTTGAAATCTAGTAAGGCAGAATGTGACTCCTCAGCCAGTGGACCTGATTCTTGCTGTAACTGTGACTCTGCTGCTTCTGATAAAAGAAATACGGAAGAAGGCTCAGTACACAACTTTGTGAAGGAGATAATAGACATGGCATCAACAGCTTTGAAAAGTAAGTCACAACCTGAATGTGAGTCATCTGCTCCAGCTTCATTAACACAGATCAAGGAAAAAGTGTTAGAACACTCTCACAGACCCATTCAGCTAAGAAAAGGAGACTTCTATTCTTATCTTTCACTTTCTTCTCATGATAGTGACTGTGGAGAGGTAATCAAATACATAGAGGAGAAGAGCAGTACTCCCGTGCCACTGGACTTTACAGATGAGAGAGATAATATCGAATGCTTTTTTGAAGCATGCCCTGAAGAAGAATGTGTTGAGCAGCAGCAATCCATTTGTAATGGTACTCCTGAAGCAAGAGCTGAGCAGCAGCAGCAGCCTATTTCTAATGTTATTTCTGAAACATCTCCAGAGTCAACAGATGAACTGACTCTGGCATCATTAGGAAAAGTTAAAACTTCATTACAAGATAGTAATTTATCTTTTCTATGTGATGATGACTGTATACATGTCTCCAATCCTAACAAAGAAAATGCATCAAACAATTTGAAAAGTGCCGAGGATGATTTATTGATTTCAGACTGGCAAACTGAAGGTTTGGAAAAGAATTTTCCAGAGTTCAGCAGTAAAAAGAGTAGTATAGGAAAATCACCTGGAACTGAAGAGCCCAAAGGATGTGTCGCTGCTTCTGAGGAGGCTTCAGCTATAGAGTTTCATTTAAAGCGTGGCCATTCACAGAATGAGGAGGTTTTACACCAGAACACTAAAACTCTTACTTGTGAAGAAAATCTCTTGAATCTTCATAAAGAAAGACATTTTAATATGCACAGATAGAATGTAACTCTCTCCAGGCATATGCATTATCCTAAAAACAGGTATGTACTCTATGAAATACAATTTTTTTGTTTATATTTTTTTCTTTATATTTTTCTTTTTTATTATAATTTTATTTTATTTTTAAATTTTTATACTATGAAAGGAGGTGGATCACCATCCAGGGCTTCTGTTTTATGGCAGTATTATTTCAATTGTTTTAATTATACTATAATTCTGATTTACATGCTGCTGGTCAACAAATGGAGTGAGTAGTAGCTACTTCTTGCCCTTTGGCTTTGCACTGACTCGAGCTGCTCTCTTCTGGAATACTTCAAATCTGCTGTCTTGCAGAACTTGGGAATCCTTCAAAATTAAAATTGCTTTATCAGCCTACTCCTCCCTTATCAGTGGAGCCATGAAAACAGATACCAGCTCTACTCATTGATCCCTTTCTCCACAGACAGCTGACCTCATGAGTTTGATGAGGTTCATGCACTTAATAATCTGAGCTGGTTTTACAAGGATTTTGCATGACCAATGAACTGGAGCTCTATAATATTTACAGACAGTCCATGAGGTATGTCTTAACAGACTAGAAATTAAATAGAGAGATAATGTCATCTCTTGGTGTCACCTTACCATGATTTACATTCATTAAGCTATTATTAGCCATTATAGATTAGACCAAACTTGAGGTTACAAAAGTAAGAAATCCTTGCAACATCAGTGAAAAGTGTAATGTGAAGGTGATGCAGAATAAAGGCTCAAACACCAAAGCAGATGAAATGTGATAGCCACAAAGCAGTGCTGAAAGCTTCAGTTCTATTTTGTGGTAAGCATTTTGAACCATATGTAGTTCCTACCTGGAGTTCTGACTTCACATAAATGTCTAACAATTAGCTGCACATTTAATAGAAGATCTACAAAGCAACTTCTAGAACTGATCCTAGCATGTAGAACTGTTGCTTTGAGTCTCACTAGTAGTTTGGTGAGCCAAAAGCCAGCATGGCTTTACAACAACGCCATTAGTTTTTGGAATCACCAATCCAGTTGACCAGAACCAGCATGGCAACTCCAAATGCCACTCCAATTCCAAATGCTGCTGCTTATGAGAAACTGTAGCAAGGGAATTTCTGGTAAGGCACCAAGTTAAACACTAGGTTGCCCAGGCTAGTTCTAAAATCTCCATCCTTTGAGATTTTCAAAATTCACATGGACATGTCCTTGAATGATCTACCTTTGGAGATACACTTGCTTTGAGAAGGAGATTAGACTAGATGACATTCAAGTTTCCCTTCCTACCTAGGTTATTCTAAGAGTCCGTTGTTCTTTCCCTTAGGAGAGAAGGTTGTTATTCATCACTGCTTGTGAAATCCACCAGTACACACCAAGTGCAACCTGCATAGCTATGGCAGAGGTTCAGAGCCTATTTATATAAAATACATTGCTTTACTACTGTTGGATATTTAACTTCAGAATTTCCTGATTTTGCTATATTGTATTATTGTGCTTTGGAGTTTTCTTTTGCACATGTTAACTTTTTATCCACCATTCACATGTTCACATATGTATAAAGACATCTAGTAAAATCTTTCGGTTATGGCAGCAAAAGTGTACAACTTGCCAGTATCTCTTTCAAAGACAAATCTATTTTAATAATGCATTATCTTGGAACTGTCATAGCAAAGAGGATATTTCTTGAAAGGCTTTGAAATGAGTTTTCCTGACCCGTTGATTGCCAATAGGTTAATACTTGGGCACATCCAATCAACTGGAGAAGCAACAGATATCAACTGAGATTTACAAAACTATATATTCTAGGGTTACATTCAAAAGATTATGTGTCTACAGAGGCCACTATCTGTAAACTGAGATGAAGACAAAAGCATGAGGTTGATAAGTGATGATTATGTAAACATGAACTTTTCCTAAATTACTGCTTTATAAAGTTTCTTTTTTTCCACTCATTTTATAACACTGAGGAAGAATACTTAGTACAGTCACTTCTGTACTAAGTATTCTTCTTCTCATTCTTTCACTGACAAAGTCAATAACGTAACTTTCCCCTTCATTAGTACTTTTCCTCTGAGGATCTCAAAATACTGCGTTAACTTCCCCTCACTCTTAAGAGCTTCATAGTTACTTATGTAGTAGCCAGCTGTGTTTCTCATAAGGCTGGGGTATGACAGTGTGCAGTTAACAAGACCTCAGGACTAAGACTGGGCACAGAGGATGGACATTTTAATACATGACCTGCAGTGAAATAGAATGCAGAAACTGTATGCAAAATTTTCATAGAATTATGTTAAAACTATAGCATTTAACGTAACATACATTTAGTTTTTGCCTGGGGGCTAAAAATAATTTTAAGGTAACAAAGCCTTTCACATGACATCCCACTTTTTAAATTTAAGATACATTGTTTCATAGCAGATATATATAACCTTGCTTCCGTGGAAATTATGTACTGTATTATTCCCAGCAATAAAGCCATAGGATACATGTAGCATGTCTCAGGCACATCAAAAAAGGAAAATATTAGCTGCTAGATTTGGTTTCACTGAAGTCTCAGCTCCCTTCCCCCCTTCATGAGCTTGGTACTTTAACTTCATCTCTCATGCTATGGGGAATGAATTACAGAAGCAATCTATCCTAATTTGTTAACTTATTCAAATAACAGTTATTATACTTAACTATGCTAAAGATTATCTTTTTGGTGGCAGATTGTTTATTTTTTGATGAGGCTAATTACTGATTTTCCAAAGGTAATTTACATTTATTACTAATACATCTTTTAAAATGTGACAGATAAATGTTGTTCCCATAAGTGTATTATGAAAAAAGTTACTATTTAAAAACACATTATTTAATTTGAAAGATAAATGGCAAACACCATTATTTTTCCTGTAGCACCTGTGCTGTAAGCTCATTTAAATGTGTAATTCCATGTGTAGCTGCAATACTTAGAGAAAAATAATCTATAGTATATGTGTACCTTTAAAGCATACTAAGAATTCAAAGCTGAAAGAGGCCTAGTTTCAAGTGTAGTTTGATTTTATACTGCTTCAGTATTTGCACTGGATGTACAGGAGAATAAAATAGTGAAGAGTTACATACACTTTCTGCCAAATGTGTATAACAATTCTATTATTTATCAGCATACTACGAAAAATGCCCATCGTGTTAAAATAGTAGCAGTTCTGAAAGCAGACTCAGAAATGTCTGTCAGCACCAACTCATCTTCCATATGAGCCAACATTAGATTTCTGTAACAGAGGTGCTCATAAAACTATGCGTAGAGGACGGCTTGTAAGAACTGTCCTTCTGTACGTGAGAGATCCTGTGTTCTGCTGTCAGTGTGACCCATGACTCACCAAAGGGTTGGGAATTCTTAGTCATATATTCAATATGCATAAAAATCATTACATTGAGGAGGTTTATGTGATGTGCCTGATGTCTTTTCTAGAAAATAATGTGTACTTCTGTGTGTTATTTGTTAGTACTTACAAGTAAGTCAGAAAAGCTATTTCTTTGCTTTTGTACAGAATCTGTAGTTTAAACAGAAGTTTTAACTTAGAAAAAAAATGTCTTATCTGGGCTTAAGAAAAAATGAATTGGTTTTATCTGACAGTGCCAGAAAGTTAGCCAGAATATCCTGCCGCTTGCTGTACCCAGAAAGAAACCCAAGAGAGAAGGCAGGCTCTATGGCTGATGCCCAGGACTGGACCTAGAATGCCCAACTGTCATTTCCTGCTCAGCAGTAGCTGTTTTTGTATGACTTTTCCTTCCCTGCTTCAGTTTCTTTAGCAACAAAACAATGAGAATAATAATTGGAGGGACCTGTGAAACACAGTTGATTCACTGAAAAGTGTTTTGAGATCCGCAGATAAAATATGATAGAGAAACACAAAGTATTGTTGATGAATTAGTCATTGCAGGAGAGAAATAGTATAGAAATTTACACAGTAACTAGTATGCAGTAATTTACTTTTTGAAAATGGAACTACAAAAATAATCTAAATTTATCTTTATTTAATTTTTTTAGGGAAGTGGATAGAAGAATGTTTCTTTATAGAATTTAAAATGGTCTGACTTTTTATCTCCTCACGATAGCTGACTTCTTTAAAAAGAATTAAGTGGAATAAACAGATAATCTTATACTATTTGTGTGTTACATATTTTTTGAAAAACCTGACATAATCCACCAGTGAGACTTTTCTTACTATAGATACATGAAACTCCTGCCAAAGTTGAAGAAACATTTTGATAAAGTCTTCCCCTTTTCTCACATCAGTTCTTCCCTAATTTCTAAACAAACTATTGAACTTTTCACTCTTTCATGTAAGTATATTTCTTCTACAAATAGAGGGGGGCTCAGTTACAGCAAATAAGATCAAAGGAGAAGGTAACTGGATAGATCCATATACTTCTGCTTAGTTCGGAAGGCATGTAATGCATGCCTAGTGTGCCTCCTAGGAAATGCCTACAAGATGTACTTTGCACTAATCTTTGAGCTGTATTCTGACAGTTATTTTTTCATAATCCTCATCATAAGCATGTGCTCTTTGATGAATAGTTTAACCCTAAACTCTAAGCTGGATAATTCTATAATATGAAAATTTAACTCATTGCTGGTACTAGAAGTGTCTAAATAGTCATTTACAATTTAAAAATTCAGTGATGACATTGACAGTTCTATTCATGGACCCCTTTTGTGACAGTCTTTTCCTGTTCTCCATTGAAATCTCATAGTGTATGATTACATAAGTATTAAAGTAAGTGACAGGTGCATCTTTTTGGTGTTTGGCTTTAAAAAATTCCTATGTTTTCATTGATTGGCGCACCTGTGAGTGTGCTGAAGGTAAGTTTGCAGGTAAGGATGAAGACAGGATCCAGGGAAAGGTCAGATTTCATAACTTTCCTTGTTTCTTTAGTCTTTACAGAAATCAATGAGTTTTCTGCATCAAAACAATTTTTACACTACCTTGTACCTCAGGCTGTTAAAAGTCATTGTTTGCCAACTGTATGCTTCTGCATTAAAGGCTCTGGCATGTGGTTGTTTAATGATTCTCTATGGTTGTTCTGGAAGAGCTATGTTTTGCAAATAAAAATGCATTTTCTGTAACCTACTATTACTTTTTTTGTTTCCTTTTAGAAACTTGGCTGCAATTCAGGTGCAGGTTCATCCTGTAAACCCTGGGATGACCTCCAATTCCATTGTATCACTGCCTTTCATTACATTGACTCCCAAGATAAATTTTCTTTCCAAATGTGATTTGTCCATGTTGGCTTTGTGATCAGGTTGCATATGCTAGTCCTATTTCAGTGATCATTTCGTGTGGTAGCAAAGCCATTTGCTTTCATATGGATTCCTCTCCCAAGCTACCTCTTATGACCTGCCCTTCCTAAACTGAGTGCTCCTGTACTACTTATCACTGTTTCTGTTCTTTAAAGTTTTGAAGTTCCACAGGATTTATGATCAATCTGGTTCATTTTTTCAGTACCTTACCTGCCAGTACTCCTCTATTTTGTGTATTAAATTTAATATTTATGTGTATAATGCATAAACTTATTGAAGCTATTTTACATTTAACTTGACAATTTTGTTGGATTGCAGCAAAAAGAAATCATTTGTCCTTCTGATTCAATACTCCTAAAAAATAAACAATTAAGATAAATAAATGCCATTTTATTTATTTAATTTTAAAATTTAATCTATGCAACACTTCAAGAAACAATTACATGGTGTTGTATATTAGGAACTGTTGACATTCTACTGAATTAAGTACAACATTTTGTTTTTTTATGCTTCTTGAGGTTCTTGAGATGCATTATGAGTAAAAAAAGTTTTTTAAAAATGCGTGCCTTGCTGTATTTCTTATACCATTTATTAAAAAGCTGCTTTCACAGTAAAATTATGTTGATTTGGAAGGAGGAAATAGCAAGGTTGTGTGAATAATTTCTGTATATATGTATAACCAAGTGCAAACATTGATGTATAATGACGGTATAAAATGCTTTCGTGTTTGTGATGTCCAGTGATGTGGAAAATATAAGACTTAAAACAATTAGATTGCATGGTAATTAGAATTGGCATAATAAACATAGTTTATTGGGGAAATAAAAAAGCAGAACTGGTGATCTGTTTTACCTGCGTTCCAAGAACAGAATGCTGCATCAAAGTACAGAGGAGTGCCTTTTTGTTTGCAAATACTTCACAGAGAGAAGTAGTTCCATAGCTGGTGAAGATCTGTGTTACCTGGCTCAGAGGGAAAGATCGTTTTCTTAAAGATTCTGCAGGCCAGGCCTCTCACGTCAAACGAGGAGCGACAAACAATCAATACATTAAGCTAACGTACTGCCAACAGCAGTTAAAAGTGGTCGAGCACGCTTTGATATCAAACATTTTCTTTTTTCATTTTTTTTATCATTAACAATTGGAATATTGGGTTATAGAACGTTCTCTGACTCTTAAAATTTCTTTCATATGCATAATTATATTGAATAAGCTTTATATTTATTCATATGGACACTTTTACAGTTTGCTGTTTCAGTGACTTAGGCTGTACATTTTAAAGGTTTTTATCTTGTGCTGGCTGACTAAATCAAGCCAGATCTACCTCTGCAAACATTGCATTCATCTCCTAAAATGTGTTGTGAAGGGATGTCAGGAATGTTAAAAGGCAAGTAAAACATCTTTTGCCATTTTTTCCATTTATATGATTTTGTTGGTGGTGGTTTTTTTGTTCTTTTTTTTTTTTTTTTTTT
>JACDJE010000299.1:1438388-1471434 GCA_016647715.1 Pavo muticus
AGAGAAGAGAAGAGAAGAGAAGAGAAGAGAAGAGAAGAGAAGAGAAGAGAAGAGAAGAGAAGAGAAGAGAAGAGAAGAGAAGAGAAGAGAAGAGAAGAGAAGAGAAGAGAAGAGAAGAAGGTGAAAAAGGTGAAAAAGGTGAAAAAGGTGAAAAAGGTGAAAAAGGTGAAAAAGGTGAAAAAGGAAGAGGGGAGAGAGAGGGAAGGATAGAGGGAGAGTGAAATAAAAAAATTGAGTTGTGTCTACACTATGTATCTATGACTATTTGGTAGCATTTTGTATCACAACAGACATGATAGTATTCGAAATAATGAATGGTTTGGTTAAGACAAATCTATCTTTCTTCTTCAACCCAGCTACATAATACCAAGTCACTCACAGTGATGGTTTGGTAGTGAATTTAGACATAATGGAAGATGATACTGTACTGCTTTACATGATATATAATTATCTGTGGAATTTCTTTTCTACAGGAAATTAATGAGTCAAAGAGCTTAGTGAGATTGTAAAGGAGCCTAAATATAGAGTAGGCAGCTGTGCTAAGGTAGCAAGTTAGTTCAAACTAATGACAGTAGAAAGCAGATTTCATTCTCCATGATGAAAGCTGTTGTCCGCTGAAAGAACAGGTGAATTTTCCCAAAACCTACACAATAATGACCAAAGCAACATGGAAGATTTCTGATTTTCTCCCAGGCAATTAGAAATGGACCACTGACAGACACAAAGTACATAAAAAAAGCATAGAAAATGCCTGTATTTCTTTTCCTTCCTCTTCATTCTTTCTTTGAGAATGAAGATGTGATCTGTCAGGAAAAAAATATTTCAATTACTTGACAAGCTATTGTGCTGTGGTGTAAGTAATTAAATATGTTTGTTTGGGTAACTGTAACCAGCTTTCTATATGCCATATGTAACATATACATGGCTATCTAGGAGTTAACTGTGATAAATTATATTTCAATCATGAAAGCGCTCATAATTCAGGCCACTTGGATGACAATATTTCAGAAGAATAACCCTTCTTTAATCATACACTTTGATGGAGGAATGCTCATAAGCACAACAGCACAGCTCAATTCTTTCCATGAGGACTGACATCTTAAACTGCTCTAAACAATGAATCACCTTGTCAAATAAAGTGCGCAATGCAAAATCTGTTTTCAAACTCATCTGATATAATGACAGTTACGACAACGTGTTTGAGGTGATAAACCGACAATAATAGTTATATTTTTCTTAGACTTCTATTGTACTTCAAAAGTTTTATGCAATCATATACCTTTTTTTTTTTTTTTTTTAATTCAAGAAAATTTTATACCAGGACTTTTACTTTATGAGTCTTTAAGACAAGCAAGCAGGGAATTGCATTTTGTATAGAACTGGAACTCTTAATTTTAACATTTCCTTAGAAAAAACTGTAATGTCAATTGCAAGCTAAACCTATATATCCTCATCTGAAGATTCAGATTATTCTTTTAGAATAAAATACATTAAAATGTTTTTCTTGTGAGATTTCAATGGCAATCAATACTATTTATCTTCCTTGATCCTTATCGCTATGGTAAACTTACTAATGAAATATCTCTGCACAGATTTCTTAGGCTTAGTCAAATTGAAAAGGTGATGTGAAGAAAGTCCTTGTTAATCTTAGAAATCTACCCTTGGCATTTTATCATGTACCCATGAGATTTGTGGAAGGCTAAGAAAGAAAACATTTTCAGGAACAACCTTCCAGTCACTCCTGCCGCTACCAGAGCAATGTACTGGGCTTTCCTCATCTCACCTACTACAATTGGTGAGAGGGCTGAGATTTCTTCAAAACGGATTAGCAGCTGAACCTTGACTTTGTGAGCAGGGGCTGAGATCTCATCCAGCCTGCTAAAAAGAACATTTGATATGACGTTTTTAGAGGTATTAGAGTTGCAGTTATTTAGCATCAACAACGAATATAGATCTGGTGCAGTAGAAAAATGAGCCTTTGGGGAAAAGCTTAAAGCTTGACTTTCAGCACTGGATATGTGTGTTGAGCTGGAAAACAAAGGGCTTTAAATAGTGGGATAAACTGTGCAGACACTGGCAAACGGCAGCTGACAATTCCTAACAGGAAGGAAAGAAATGACACATCAGGTACTAGGAAAGTAGAATTTGGTAAGTGATGGAGAGAAGCCATGGAGAAGAGATAATTTGGTGAGATATCTGCACAGAGAAGAAAAACATTTCTGAAGGTAGGTGTGGACTACCAAGGAAATTGCTGTAAATGCTACGGTTGTATACTTGCATCTAAGATTTGGTTAGTTGGTAAGTGTATCACCTTTACAATATTACCTGCTGATGTAATAGTATTGATAAAGTATGTCCTCATCTTCTGTGTCATTACCAATGAGACCTCATAACAAAATGTTTAAAAGAGCATCTCACTGAAAATTTCTTTTCTAAAATTCTTTTTTTTAATGTTATGTTTGTATTATTGTTGTGCCTTGCAGAAAGGATAACAATGGGCTTAGATTTTGGAAGAGTATCTGTTTGTTATGAAAAGAAGAAAGTAAACAGAAGCCCACCAACATTTCTTCTCTATACTTCTATTTGCAAATAGACCCATGGGACACTTCTCTTCAGCTAAATTTAAAAGAAGGAAAATTACATATTATGCCATTCTTCCATTTATTCCTATTTATTCCACATTTAAAAACAGGTCCAAATTCCTTCAGTGTCCTTTGGTGTGATAATGTTAGCAAGTGGAGGCCACACTGCCTTCTTACTGGTTCTTTATTGAATCTTTACTGGTTCTTTACTGGATCTTTACTTACTGGTTCTGAAGATGGAGCTCTTGCTGTTTCATTTACTAGTGATGCCTGCACCACAAAACAGGCTACAGATTCTAATTTTCTGTTTCGCTTATCAAAAAATTGTGTTTGCAACACATAAGGGATTAGAATGGAAGAGGGGGAAAGACCCCTGAATATTTCTTCCCTTGCAGTGTTTGAAACTGCAAGTTGGGTAGTGAGGCCTTGTATTCACTAGGGCATAAAGAAAGAAGTAAGTGGTAATACAAGATACAAGTGTGGGGAGCTGGATGAAACTGGGAAACAGTCATCTATTCAAGGCAATGATGTGACAATGTAAAAAATGCCACTGTGGCTGCAGAAATAACCAGTCTTTATGCACGATGATTTTCCATGATGTAGTTGGCAACCGGGAGCATCTACTCTGGACTCTTAAAATGCTGATAATGTGTAGATGAATCTGCTTATAGAATTAGATGGCAGCACCTGTCTGAAGTGTGACAAACAACTTAAAAAAAAATTGCAACACCTCTCCTTACCCTAAATTCTTAAGCTAGTTTGCATACTGTATGCTTAAAAAATACATAGCCATTTCTTTGTGCTCCAGCAGTTTCATCCAGGCTATGCTTCATCTTATATCAATACTTTTGATTAAATAACAGTATGGCATTTTGAATGTGATAAGCTTGCTATGGTGCTGCATAGAAAAAACCAGACTGTTTTTTCATCATTTAAATCTGGATAAAGAAATCTGCTTCAAGGTTCAGTTCTAAATTGAAGTTTTTAAACTTATTTCATGACTAGATCTTTACTTTTCAGTGTTGTCAATCTGAGTATTGAGTTATATAATAAAATACACATTTAAAAGAGTATACAAATGCTTGTATTTAAAAGAATTTCTAACAGATAAATAATCAATTAACTTCAGTTAGCATGCTAATTTTTTTTTTTTAATTGCATGTAGTTTGTAAATATTGCTGCCAATACAAGATTTTGCAGAACTTCCAAATTGCAGTTACTAAGTGCATGGAGCCATGGCACATTGCCCTTTAGCACTGATTTATGACAGACACACAGCATGTTCACAGCCTCCTATGTGTCCTATAGTATGATCATGAAAAAAGAAAGTACTGACAGGAAAAGGCCTTTAAATGCACCACTCAGATAAATCCCGTAGATTAGATGATGGAATGGTGCCCACATTTGAATATTTGGCCACTTTTTTGAGACTATGTTTTTAATATTTTTTCAGGCAGGAAAACGGAGAAGGTATTGCACTGTTAACATCTTTGGCTATTTCTGAGTTAAGAGTATTTATGTAACACAATGATGAATGGCTTAGCTTTTATTATTGTACAACCAAAAGCATTAATACTTTTATATATGTAATACTTTTTGTGTATTTCTAGTGTTTGTGTATGAACTCTGGGCAGCTGAATAATTCAGTGATTCCAAAACCGTACACTTAGTTTTCCTTCTTCAAACAGTACTGGTCCCCTTGCTCTCACTGCAGCTAGAGTAGCCCATACTTTTTCAAAAAACAGAAAATTCTTACCCTCTCCCTCTTTAGGACACAAAAAGCTGAAAGTAAACACACTGGAGAAAGTGTAAAGAAAAGTGTGTCGCAAAAAAAGAACCACTGTGGATGCTCCTTAGCAATAACAGAAGAATAGCTGTCTTTGCTCTTACTGGAGCAACCTTAAATTTCATAAAATCAAGTCCAGTAAGGCCAATATCCAAGTTCTGGGGTTGCCCAGAGGAAAAGGTTTGTCAGACTATAACCTTTGTGGAAAAGTTGTTCCTTGACCTTTTTTGGCACTGTATGTCTACTGCAGCAGAGGGAGGTCAAAAGTGCACTAGTTGTTAGCACCAAAGATGAAGCTTAACCAGACACTGAGAGCAATGATTGTCAAACGGCTCCATTTGCAAGACAAGAAGTGTATCCTTAGCAGAGCAAGGGAGATGAAAGAGATTATTTTCTAGGGGTCAGATTTGTTCTTCTTTTTTGACCTCTCTCAAGATTGCAAAAGAAGTGGTAAGAGCTTTCTATAGCAAAGAGGCACTACAAAGGAAAATGGGACAGTGTTTTCCTCATCTTGTCTCTGCTAGTCTTCCACCCACAGTTAAACACTGTTACTGTTTTCTCCTTTTCTTTTCTTTTCTTTTCTTTTCTTTTCTTTTCTTTTCTTTTCTTTTCTTTTCTTTTCTTTTCTTTTCTTTTCTTTTCTTTTCTTTTCTTTTNCTTTCTTTCTTTCTTTCTTTCTTTCTTTCTTTCTTTCTTTCTTTCTTTCTTTCTTTCTTTCTTTCTTTCTTTCTTTCTTTCTTTCTTTCTTTCTTCCTTTCTTTCTTCCTTTCTTTCTTCCTTCCTTTCTTTCTTCCTTTCTTTCTTCCTTTCTTTCTTTCTTCCTTTCTTTCTTCCTTTCTTTCTTTCTTCCTTTCTTTTTTTCCCCTTAATTATACTCTTCTTCTCAGGATATATCAGGTTCTGATGTTAATAAAAATTGATTTCTAAATGAAAAAAAAACTCTGGCATATACTTCACAGGATTTGTTCTTGTCTTAGCATAAGTCATATGCTTATGACCAAATTGTGTATCGAACTTTCAAGAAGTTCTGGTGCTAATGGCCTTAAGAAAACAACTGGTATAGCGTAAGATTAATGTAGGTGTACCACTATAACCTCTAAAATCAGCCTATAAATAGATTCTTGTATAGATCCTGTTACCTTCTGGTGAAATTATCTTGTGCTGTAGAAGCATGCTACAAGCTTTCTGCAGCATTTATCCCCATCCGGAGCTCCACAGGCTGCGTTTTATTCCACACACTCCTTGGCTTATGCTTGAACAACATCTGCAATGTGTGAGGAGACCATTTGACAGAAACAGCCCTGACACATGGATCTCCCTTTCCGGTTTGCTTCACATTCCTCCCACGAAGAGCCAGAGATCTACAGCTCCAAACTGCAGTGTCTGATGCATGGACTCAGATGTGAACGATCCAAATCATTTATTACAAGTTCTCACATCACTTATATACCTTCACAAGTTTTCTTTTTCTAGCTTTCCCGTTCGCCCCTACAACTTCCCCATCCACCTTTACATGTCAACAGAGCGTTCTACAAAACACTCTTCAACTATTCTTGCAGGCACTTATCCAGTCAGAGCTGTGAGCTGTTCCTTCTTCTTCTAGAGGTATCCTTGGTTCTCATGCTGTTTATCTTGCTCCACAGTTGCTGCTCTGAACAGTTTTTCTTGTATTCCCAACCAAACAAAGGGAACTCACGCTAATGCTAGTGGTAAAACCCATGCCTCAGACTATGATTTAGAAGGTGTTTTGTAGTCACAGTAGTTTTATCTTTGGATAGCCTTGTGAACCACGTATCCAATCTCTTTCCCACTTAATAGTTTGCCTTTTTCCAAAGGTAAGTAATAGCCTTTCTATGGAACAGTACCTCTGTATCTTCTAGAGGTGGCATCTCTACAGCTTTAGGGTTATTTGTGTTTTTCATTGTGTACTTGTGTACACACAGTCACGAAAACACATGCACACCAGCAAAGGTACCAAAATTGTGTAAGTTTGTTTCACAATAAGCTCAGATGATCAGTCCCTGTTAGTTAGATGGCATGTTAGCTCTCATCTGTCCTCGTTCAGAATGGTGAAGGGATGCTGTAATTCCAGTTCCCATGCCTTGTATTTTAGAATTTCATTATAATTCCCCTGTGTTGAGCAGAACAACATCTTTTGACAAAAATATACCCAATAGAAGTGGGTTTTTTATTATTATCATTTTATTTTATTGAAGACATCAAGAACAATGTTGTAAAGGTTTCTGTGCTGCAAAACACAATAAATGGTTTATTAATGTTTAGGACAGACCATACTCAAGCTTGGCTCAAGAAGATTAACAGGGATGTCAAGTTCTTACCCAAATCAATCTGCTTCACTGGCAAGTTTCTAGAAACTTATTCCTAATAATAAAATCACTTGGAGAGGGATTTTGGCCAGCAAATGACACCTGATCTATTGCTTTCAGTTCTGTGCTTCTAACTTTTTAGACTCACAGACTTTTATACCTATTTTATCAACCCAAGTTGCTTGCATTTTTCATGTGACTACTGTTTGCTCATTGCATTCTCATCCCTGATTTTAGAAAGATTTTTAAATGCTAGATCATAAATGAACTTCGCATCATTTAGGACTGAGCTCTAGATGAATTCTAAGTGCTTCAGTGCTTTAAAAATGTAATTTCCAATCAACAGCAAGTAGTATTGCTTTATTTCTGGGATGTGGAGAAATAAGCTAATAGCGGAGTTAGAATTTTGTAGGTCAGTAATTTCAATGTATAAATATTACTGTGATAATGTAGTTATTGATAAACTAATTAAAAATACAGGGAGTAAAGAACTTCATCATACTTAAAATGAGATGTTATGGCACAGAAAAGAACAGAGAAGGAAATTACTTTGTCTTGTACTGATCTCATGTCTCTGTGACACTCTAGGATTGTGAATGGAAATTAAAATAATATTTTGAAAAGATTTTTCTCTTCCTTGTAATTACTATGAGGATGTCTTAAAAGCAGCAAGGATTCAGTTGTAGCATTTGCCAAAGAAATATCATGAGAGTGGCAGGGAAAGAGAAATATGTTTGACAAGGTTTCAAGCAATAGTGGATAAACAAAAGCTGTTCTTGATGCACTTCATTTACAGCATGATAAAGATCAACTCTGGAAGTACTGATACTGAGCATCAACCATCTATCCCACATCTATACATTTCTTCAGGGAAAGATATATTATGCTGCTAGAAAAAACATGCCCTCAGGTGAGGTGGTTTGGTTACTTCTCATAGAGGATACATACCGGAACTTCTACTCTGTAGCTTCGGACTAGAAGTCCTCTATCTTTAGAGGGCATGTGTTTTCTTGCATCTTTATACAGAACAGAACCAAATTTGGTCTGAGAAGCAGATTTCTCTGACACGTTGGAAAATTAAGTTGTAACAAGTAGATTTAAAGTAATATACATTGGCAGACAAAAAAAAAAAAAAAAGAAAGAAAGAAAAAGCAATATTTCTGTAAATCTAGTGGTCCCAGCAAGTAGCTTAATCCAGAATATTCTAAACTTTGTGGTATTACAGTTTTTCTATTAGCTGATCATTATTTATCCTGACCAGGGCTATATCTTTCTACAGTGTTTGGTTTACATGACTCAAAATAAGGATTTTCATTGTGCAAAAAGATTATGGAAATGCCTTTTCAATGGTTAAAACTGGCAAGATTCAAAGGAAATTCTACGGCTCCATTAGGTTGCTGAGCATGTATGCCAGCCCAGATGATGCTTTTGGCCATGTTTTATGAAGGCAAAGACTTTAAAGGAGCTTCTCATACACATAGAGCTCTGTTTTCTACTATTATTAAGATCACTAAAAAAACATCCTCTGTAAAGGGGTTTTGCCATAAATGAGGCATATATGTTTCTCAGGTCTGTTACTGTTTATTTTACATGTTCGTGTATTTCTAACCCTATTATGTACATGTAAAGCAGCTATCACCATACTGACAAACAGTCTTTGGAACCACTGTGTCTGGAACTGGTCCTCTGAGCCAAACAGTTCTCTAGTTGTATCTTTTCTTCCCACACAATTCAGCAACTAAGGAAAGCATATGCAACTTAAATTTGTAGCAGAGGGATTCAGAAAGTTACAGACAATTTACAGGCACCATTTTGAAAGGCAGGCAAGTAGAAGTCAATAAAATAGAGGGTAGGAGTGAAGAGAAGGTGGCTGGCAGATACGTAATGGCTGCAGCTGCCAGCAAGGCAGGAGGGAGGATTCGAGTCTGCAAATATGCTGGCTGATGGCTGGAAAAGAAGAGACAGACAGAAGAGGATGCAGAGCTCCAAAGAAGGTTGATGGGAACTAGCTCTGTTTAAAATATTTGTAGAATGATGGGAATGATGGGAGCATACACTGCATTGAAACCGATTTATCTCTATTGCTAGACTTGTTATTGCAAACTGTAAAGTGATGCTATTCATGAATACACATTTTTTCTAAATCTGCTGTTCAGTATGCTAAGCATATCAATCAGATGTACCATTGTCAGTTAATTAACATTTGATTGCGTTAAACATAGGGTGTTGAAGAGGAGGTTTCTCCTTGGAGGGGGAGGGGCATCAATGTTTGAGTCTTTTGGAGGGGAGGGACATGTTAATAATTATCCTGAATTGCAAGAAAAGTCAAACTGCAATCTGTGTGTATACATCTCTATAGCACTTGTCACTCTTACACTCACAGTAAGAGGGGGAAACAAATGGAGCAGGTATTTCATCAGCTTAGTCCTTAGCCATATATCCTGCATATCAACTTCTCATATGTAAAGCAACATCCAGAAATGGAAAAGTCACTGTACTAGACAAGTGTAGAAGTAAGATATGAGAGAAAATGGAGAAGAGAAGGGAAGAGAAGGGAAGAGAAGGGAAGGGAAGGGAAGGGAAGAGAAGAGAAGAGAAGAGAAGAGAAGAGAAGAGAAGAGAAGAGAAGAGAAGAGAAGAGAAGAGAAGAGAAGAGAAGAGAAGAGAAGAGAAGAGAAGAGAAGAGAAGAGAAGAGAAGAGAAGAGAAGAGAAGAGAAGAGAAGAGAAGAGAAGAGAAGAAGGTGAAAAAGGTGAAAAAGGTGAAAAAGGTGAAAAAGGTGAAAAAGGTGAAAAAGGTGAAAAAGGAAGAGGGGAGAGAGAGGGAAGGATAGAGGGAGAGTGAAATAAAAAAATTGAGTTGTGTCTACACTATGTATCTATGACTATTTGGTAGCATTTTGTATCACAACAGACATGATAGTATTCGAAATAATGAATGGTTTGGTTAAGACAAATCTATCTTTCTTCTTCAACCCAGCTACATAATACCAAGTCACTCACAGTGATGGTTTGGTAGTGAATTTAGACATAATGGAAGATGATACTGTACTGCTTTACATGATATATAATTATCTGTGGAATTTCTTTTCTACAGGAAATTAATGAGTCAAAGAGCTTAGTGAGATTGTAAAGGAGCCTAAATATAGAGTAGGCAGCTGTGCTAAGGTAGCAAGTTAGTTCAAACTAATGACAGTAGAAAGCAGATTTCATTCTCCATGATGAAAGCTGTTGTCCGCTGAAAGAACAGGTGAATTTTCCCAAAACCTACACAATAATGACCAAAGCAACATGGAAGATTTCTGATTTTCTCCCAGGCAATTAGAAATGGACCACTGACAGACACAAAGTACATAAAAAAAGCATAGAAAATGCCTGTATTTCTTTTCCTTCCTCTTCATTCTTTCTTTGAGAATGAAGATGTGATCTGTCAGGAAAAAAATATTTCAATTACTTGACAAGCTATTGTGCTGTGGTGTAAGTAATTAAATATGTTTGTTTGGGTAACTGTAACCAGCTTTCTATATGCCATATGTAACATATACATGGCTATCTAGGAGTTAACTGTGATAAATTATATTTCAATCATGAAAGCGCTCATAATTCAGGCCACTTGGATGACAATATTTCAGAAGAATAACCCTTCTTTAATCATACACTTTGATGGAGGAATGCTCATAAGCACAACAGCACAGCTCAATTCTTTCCATGAGGACTGACATCTTAAACTGCTCTAAACAATGAATCACCTTGTCAAATAAAGTGCGCAATGCAAAATCTGTTTTCAAACTCATCTGATATAATGACAGTTACGACAACGTGTTTGAGGTGATAAACCGACAATAATAGTTATATTTTTCTTAGACTTCTATTGTACTTCAAAAGTTTTATGCAATCATATACCTTTTTNAAAAGCTTCAGCATTCTTCTTCTTTAAAAAAATGTTTGACAAACTGAGCTAGTAGCCTAAAGGAACTGTACCAGCCAGCTGATATGTTCATATAACATTAAAGTAACAGGTGTGTAAAGAAACTCTTATATTTTTCAAATTATTAATAGCTTCCTATTACTGCAAGAGGCAAGTTATTTATCTCTCTGTTCAGATTTCTGCTATATAGCCTTGATGTTGGTAGGGCAGCAGAAGCAACTGCCAGCTTACAGAAGAACATTAATAATAAGAAGCAGTTTTTAACAGAACCCTCGTAAAGTTTTCTGCTCTAGAATGTCTTGTAACATGTTTAAATCTATTAGGTTATACTTATAATTACCTAAAGTACATAGCTGTATAGCTAAAGACCATGGTATTATATTCTAACTATTTCTTAAATTATATAGAAAGTAATTAAGAATATATCTCCTAAGTTTAGTAAAATATTTATTGTGTCAATTATTTTTATCTATGAGTTATTTCAAAAATTATCTGTGAGACAGTCTTGACGTGGGAATTAAGTTTGAAATCATTCATTTTTCTCCCTAGCATTTTCTGGTTTGTGTTGTATGTTTTTTAAACTTACTTTGTCTATAGTGAGACCTTACATTATGATGACAGAAAAACTAATATGTCTGAGGCTTTTCAGATCTGTCACCTCACCCAGCAGATTATGTAGAAATCTGTCAATTATTTGTATCTTTCTATTAGACCATTTGCCACAAATTCCCTTTTTTTTTCCTAGGGAAAAACAGTAGTACTTGTCATATCAATAAGCCACATATTCATCATACAATACCTGGAATTTTATATGACTACAACTCAGATTTCTGTGATTCCTTGCTGACAGATTCTGAACATTTTAATTTAACTAGTATTCTCAGGTCTAAATTATTTGGTCTCATTAGGTGAAGTCTTCATTTTTTTTTTAATCTGACACAAGAGCCATCATCATCAACTGTTCTTTTTCTGGAATGGTTATAAGTTTTACTTTTCTTTCTTTCTTTCTTTCTTTCTTTCTTTCTTTCTTTCTTTCTTTCTTTCTTTCTTTCTTTCTTTCTTTCTTTCTTTCTTTCTTTCTTTCTTTNTCCTTCCTTCCTTCCTTCCTTCCTTCCTTCCTTCCTTCCTTCCTTCCTTCCCAATACCATCTTTATTCCATCCATTGTTCAGAGGCCTCACCCCACCATGGTACAAACAAAAATCTTATATGAAAACAGACTCTTTTGTTAGTGTTATCAGAATCCCTACTGCCGAACAAACCAACCTGTATCAATGGGTAGACAGAATTCAGAAGTCACTTCAATGGTACTATAGTGCTTTATAACAGTATTTTAGTTGATTTTTAATTACTTGCTACAGAAGCAGGCAAAATACATTCAAAAGCTATTCTGGCTCCAGATGTTGAATTTCTGAACTTGAAATAAAAAATACATTTTTGAGCTATCAGTGAAGAATTCGGGTTATTGTAAATTGATAAGATGTAGTATTATCCATTCAAAATGATGTACCTTTTTAAATAAACCGTGAAACTCATCACCTCTCAACTCTTTGATAAAAGACTAGGATCATGGATAAATGAAAGAGTTATTGCAAGGCAAGTGTGAAGCAATTACTGTGTTTTTTTGTTTTTGTGTTTTGCTTTTCAACTACGACCTAAAAATCAAGTTTGTCGTAATTTGCCAAGGTTAAGGAGGAAAAGAAAAATTCTACATAGAGATAACTTGGAAATATGTGCAGAGCAATAGTCTGGGAATATGGAATAAAACTCCCTTGGTTACCACAAAAAAAAGTAACTATTGATTAAATTTTTTGAATACTGCCTTCTTGACAGAGTAGTTAACAATCCAGATGTCATTTGAAAAACATGCCTGTACTGAGAAGTTCAAGTTATGGCCAAATGCTTCAAAACTACACAAAATTTTTTCAAATGCAGTGAGTCAGTAGGATGTAAGGCTAAGAAAAGAGAAGGAATTCTGACAGTAATGAGCTACGTTGTTTAGCTTCAAATGGGATTTCACGTACCTTTGCAAAGCTCTCTATCATAGCAATGGATTCTGTGATTATTTTTCTTATGATTTTAATTTATGTTTTACTGTCAGTCATCAGTGTTTGTTTAACACATGGAACAGTTCTATTTAAACATTCCTTCAAGCTACTTGGCTAAACTTGCTATCCATTGGGTGCCTCAGAGGATGAATTATTGAAATCTAAGCAGATTAATGCCTCATGCTTATTCCCACGGCTAATGCACAATTTTGCAGTTGGAATAAGAGTTTTAAGCCAAAACTTTAAATGATTGAAAATTTTGCCTGCCTTATAAAGTAAACAGGTTCTAGTTGCCTTTTCAGTTTGGGATGAGCTGTTAGGAATCCCGTAGTGTGGGAGGGATGTAGCTCCCACGAGACCACTGAGCAGCTTTTCAATAACTAAAGCAGGTCAGTTGAAAGAATAACCTAGGAATGGAGGTCTTTACAGATTTTTGATCTCATGCTTGATTATCTTTACATCAGGCCATGTTCTTCCGTAATGAATCAAAAACCATCTTCAATGTGACAAAAACATGAATAGTTTATTCCAGTTTCTGGGCTGCTTCAAAACACTACTTTCCTAGAAGCTAGATTTCTTCTAATTTATTTTATTTTCTGTGGATATGAACCTTTTTCAATAAGATGCTGATGACAGTTGTTATATAAAAATATTTTATGGCTAAGACACAGCACATTTCTGCCTTGTTTAAACAAAGATATTAAATGGATATTCAATGTCTTCAGTCTTACAAGTGCCACTTTTGCTTTATTCTATTAACCCTTGCCCTCTAGCAATTGAGCCTTACTTCTTCCTGTCAACAACATTTCACTGAGTGTTTACAATTCATGCTAAAAGCTCTTAAGTTATGGTATTCAGTATCAAGGCTGACACTTCCCAGTTTTTTACCTTATCTACTCAGAAGTTTTAGGATTTCGCAGTACACCCCCAGTGTCTTACAATCCTCTCATACTCTCTCATTTCATTCAGAGCACAAAGATATAGCACCAATGGATCCATTCTTATAAAAGCAAGATGTGAGCAGAGAAATACTGCTACAATGCCACTGTAGGCAATCATGGTTCCCTCCCAACTCACTGCAACCCTAAAAGCAAGAAAGAACAGGGAGGTGTGAAATAACTGAATGTAGGACCCAAAATTTGAGGATCTCACTACATATCTGAATTTTGAAACAAAATATTTGATTTTCAGAAATTCTAATTAAGCCCTAGTCAGATGCCAGCTTTCAAGTTAGAATACATAGATTGAATTTGGGCTCCCAACCCTGAAATGCCTAATTTGGGTGCTTCAAAGTCATTAAATCTAATGATCAGAATGTTTTTTAGAGCTGCCACAAAACTTCTATGTATCAAGGACAATATTAAATAGAGCTTTCAGCAGAAAGAAATGAATCGTGGCCCTGCCTCTCCTGTTCTCTCTCTCTCTCTCTCTTTCTCTCTGCTCTTTCTAACACCAAGATCATCCTTCATTTTAGCAATGGAGTGTTAAGCAAAGCTCAACATGTAGCTTGACACTAACTGACTGTTGTGATATGGACTATGCTTCCAGCAATAAGTACAAAATACAGTCCTTAGCATTTTTTTTTTTTTGCTTCTGAAAAGCACATTTTAAAGAGCAGGCATGACCTGTCTCTTTGTGCTCAGCATCTTTTATAAACTCAGCAGAGCTGTGGAGAAGAAATACAGAACTCATACTTTTGCCTTGACATATCAGAAACAAGAATACTGCAGAGATCAACTTGAGCATTATGGATGCATGTTATAGACCAGAGCCAGGATTAGGTAATGAGATTAATTACCTCAAAAAGTGTTGAGTGACAAATAGCAAAGATTAATTTAATAGAAAAAAAGTTATGCAAAATGTATCAAGCCTAATGAAGATCCTACTGCCATTTTTTCCTCGTGCTTGCTAAATCTTTCAAAATCCAGATGCTCTTCCAATAATTAATTGTATAACTTACCACACTTCTCTGATTTAACTTTTAATTATTCCGAGAAAGGTAGTACTCAAACTTGTTTAGGTTTTTTAAGTGCAAGAGTAGCTTTTCAAATATCAGAGGTTACAAGTTACATTATCTTTTAATTATAGGTTACTTTCTAGAATTATAGTAACCTATAATTCAACAAAGCTCAATATAACTGGCCAGCCTGCACCCTGAAGGATTGCTGCTGGAATGGCTGAAACATATTAGGTTGGGACTGGAATATGTTGCCCAAGTAATAGAGACTTCATGCAAGGAATGAATGATCTGGTTAGTAACTATTATGACAACACACACACCTATGAAAGTAAAAGCGTACTATGATAATACAATGTGGAATTTAAAAGGCCTGTTCATTCTAAAATACAGTGATGGTTCATGCCTTTGATACGATATATAACATTCTGACCACAAATTAATAAGCTAATTTATTATAATCATGTGTATGGCACCTATTTTTACAGGAAAGGCTATGAAAACAGAAAAAAATGTGTACTGAAATTATAAGGCCAGGTGTCATTCATCTTTCCAAGGCATCACTCAATACCAGGTGACATTGATGCTATAGTGAAAGCATGCTTGGAGCTGACTGAAATGGTCAAGGTTGTTTTGTTTTTAATTCAGTAGAGGATGAAATTTCAGCTTTAAAATACAAGAAAAAATGTCTTTTTTCATTGCATTCTAAACGCAAAAAGCTGAGGATTTAAACAGTTTTCTCGTGGTACTTCTTCACACCATTCAATAAGTGTCTAACTGGTGCAGAGCTATACTCACAATCTTTGTCCCTATGAATGTTTAATAATTCAAAAAGGAGGACTAACACGGATTTGCCTCCCGAAATCCTTGCAGTATTGTTGAACTAGTGTTCGGCAGACAGCAAAAAATGAAGGCTGAAGTCTCCTCAGGCAGAGTAATTTAAACTGTCTTCCATATTTTGGATGTGCTCTTATCAAAAGATCTTGTAAATAGGATATTTTCTTTTGAAAGAATACCTGTCACCACTAGAACTATTGAGTCTTTCAGAGGAAAAAATAGTTTCCCAACATATCATAAAATATCTTCAAATTAGTAGTGTACCATAAAATTATCTATCCTATGTATTTTGAAGACTTTATTTGAGAAGTATTTTTCAGGCTATGTGGCTAGGCTATGTGAAGGTATTAACTCTCATTGTGATTATTCTTTCATTATATCTTTACCAAGATTGGGACTTACATATTTTATTCACATGAGATTAACACTCTTTGGTGAAAAGTGTTTTGGTTTATTTTCTTCTAGTAAAGTGGGTTTTGTGTGCATGTATTTTCTGTGTTGTTTTCTTGTTGTTTATTTGTTTCTTTAATTGTTTTCTTATTTAACTAGGCTAAGAGAACAGAAGCTATCTTTCTGGGATATTCAGGAAATACTATGTAAAATATTTTTAGATTACTTTGAAATTCCTCTTCAGAGCACAAGCTCATACACAATCATACATTGTCACAGTGTCCCAAAAAGCCACTACAAATGTACTGATCTTGCAGCTTAATGAAATAAGCAAAAGTTGATCATCTGATTATATTGGTGACCTGCCTAAATACAAAAGCTTCTCATAGAATTTGTATGTAAATTCTTTATCCCTACTACCAGAAGAATAATATTTACTTCACTACAGTTAGGCCTCTTTAACATAAGGGGAAATAAAGCACAAAAATTGGCATTGGAGAATGAAAACATGAGCTGTTGCACTGAATCTATATGAGGTGAGCACTGACAGAACAGCTATAGCTATAAACAATATTCAGTAATAGGAAGAGAGTTTTACGTTAATGTTTCTTGGCCTGCTTTTGAGCAAGACTATGTCAGCAATCTTAATGGCAGATTTAGTCTCTTCTCTTGTAAATCACTCTGGCTGTAAATAAGAATCAGTCTGTGTGGATGTCTTCACTGGATTGGGACCATTAAGTGTTGTATTTTTGCTGGAAAGGTTATAAGACACTCCAAACTGTAAAACTGAATACATTTGGATACCAATCTGGCAATTTTAGCACCAGCACAACTCTCCCTGACTTGAACGGAGTTTAGTCTGTGTAGAGAACAGGATTAGCCCCTTACACAGATATTTTCACAGATAAAATATTAGTGGAATGAGACACGATGAATTTCTTCTAAAGTTGACATTATTTGCTCAAAGTAACTTTCTCATATTTGGTATTTCTACATCCCTATAAATTCTGATTTTTGCTACCACATAAATTGGAAGTCTTCTGACTTAAGGAACTTCATCCTGCATTTAAATCCATGTCGTGAAGAGCAGACACTGGATTGTGATCTATCTTGACACTATTTCCCAGATTTTTTATTTTGCAATTATTACTAATGAGAATACCCCACATCAGAACAACTCCAGCACAGCTGCCTCTTAGAATTGCATGTGGACAATACTCTGAGTTCATATGGTGGGAAGCATTACAGATTCTGTAGAACTGAGATGCCTGTGAGTGGTAGGTGTATTTCCACTTCCTAGCTGATGTGTTACAAAAGGCAGCAAGACACACGTCAAGAAATAGTATATTCCTTGGCAGTTTCAACCAACAGAACAAGACTGTTCTAGACTGAGAACATGAAAACCATGGTAGAAAATATCTGGTAACACTGGTTACTTACTGGATTTGAGGGTATCATAGGAGTGGTTACTCCGCTAACTGAACTAAGACCATAGGAAGGAACCGTTTTGAACTCCAGCAATAACAATTATTTCACAAACACGTGAGAGATTTTCAGTTAATATCATGTCTTTTATTCAGGTCTAGAAAGGAGAGAGAGACCACTGCCGAAATCTCCAGTCTGAATGCCACTTTTTCTCTGAAAACAGTCAGAGTCACATTTAGAGACTAAACCAGATATTTAGTGACATGTAAAACTGTACATTTGCTACTAATTCTGTTACGCAGATCAAGAGGGGATTTCAGCCTCCAAATTACCCACAAAAAGTACTGAAGTGAGAATAGAAAAGTCATAGAATAGAATCACAGAACTACCAAAGTTGGAAAAGACCTCCAAGATCATCCAGTCCAGCTGTCCACCTACCACCAATATTTTCCCACTGAACCATGTCCCTTAGTACAACATCTAAATGTTGCTTGAACACCTCCCAGGACAGTGACTCCACCACCTCTCTGAGCAGCCCATTCCAGTGCCTGACCACTCTTTTGGAGAAGAAATTTTTCCTAATGTCCAACTTGAATCTCTCCTAGTACAACTTGAGACATTCTTGCTGCGCTCTGAGAAGTAATGGGAAAGCTCTAGAAAGAAAAGGTCCTTGTTTTGGGTGTTTTGAGGGTATAGAGAACACACTGGCTTTCCTACACCTCAGCATGTATTGGGATGCACACTCAAAATATGACTGGTACAAACTAACCACAGACTGAAATGAACAGCTAGCAATGAGTACACCGAACTCCAGCATCATAGTATTTATTCACGTATATGTAACAGTCTCCCATGCTTATTTTACTATATCAAAGATGGTTCCTAGAGCAAAAGCATATAAAATTAAATGAAAGTAGTGCTTTATGTGCAGAGGATTGCATGGTTTTATGATTTTTGTTATCGGTATTCCACATCATAACATTGTGTTATGAGAGTTAAAGAGTTAATACTCCGGTTTCATGGACTGTTGATTTTCTGGATCCCTGGTTTTCCCAGAAGAGAAGAACTACATATCCCAGAAGACTTTTACTGTTCTGTTTCCATTTTTCCATTCAGAGGGAAAGATAAAAGTGTTCACAAATCATGATATTTCCACTTTTTTCCCTTTCTACTTGTCTCTGCAGCCTGTGCTGCAGATGGCTAGGTTAGACCCTAGCCGTCTAACCTTCAGCATTAGAGTGAGACCTTCAGTTTTTGGACACTCTCACTCTCATTTGATTTGAATTATTAGCCTTAATTCCAATTATATTGTATTATATTGTGTTATCTTGCATTCCACTATCTTATTTAGTAAATTAGCTTTCCTCCTCAGATCGTTGCCACTGTTGTGTTTATAGGTCCATCTCCTTATCTTTTCCCTTTTCCCCTTCCCCCTTTCCTGGGGTATGGATCTGTGGGTTTCTCTGCCCCATTAGTCATGAACCAGGCTGAACAGTTGACGACGACAAAGAATATTTTTGCTGTAATTACCTTCCTCTTAAAGAGGTTTTTACCTTGCCAGAAGTATGTGTAACAAATCCCTGCTCATTTCCTTTCCAAGCTTCCTGAAAATCTTAGTTGCAGGGCCTTTCCTTTCACGAGAAAAATGTTACTACTTTGTTGTCTGAAGGAAGGACAGAAATAGAATAACTGTTGTATCACCCTACTGAAATGCATACCAACAGCTATCACTGCCCCATGAGCTCTCCTCAGATTCATCTTTCTGATTCATCTTCACTCTTTCATACAAATAGTTCTACAGTGCATTTCTTTTTCTCCATGTGGAAACATGGAAAAATAATTATATCATGCAAATATTATTCAGGTGCTAGGCTCTTTATATTTCTGTCAGAATTTCAAGAGAAGCAGTGTAAACACCAGCCACGATTATTGAAAATGTTTCCCTGCATTAGCATTACTTAAAGTAGTCAGTTCTCAAATGCTTTAAGCAAGAAGCTAAAGTGAAACTAACTCGTATGAGCTGAGCTATATTTTCATAGCATAGAAAACGATACCAGTTAAAGAGGTTTTTGAGAAAAAAAACGCATCTAAAAAAAAGTCAACTCTGACTATGATTTAATATGTACATGTTTATTGATTCCTTTTTGGTTGTGTGTATGGGAACTGTTGAATCATGGCCTGAACCTCTGATTAACCACCTGAGGCAAGTGCTGAGTCAGCCATGGGAGCACAGGTGAAGGCAATTCACCTGTGTGCCTGGAAGGGGTGGAGCCAGGCTCTCCTAGATCCCATTTAAGGGCTGACTTCCACCAAGGAAGGATCTCTTCCTGGAGATTGCTCCTTGTGGAGTTTTATGAGCCTACCACACTGGTGAGCATCCTTCATTTATATTTGATTATCTTTTCTAACGTAGTAACCTTACTAGCCTGACTCTCCTCTATGCTATATAATATCTGTATGCTTATTAACCTTACAGTTGTGCTACGAATATTGCACTCCTTGTAGCAAAGGACTAATAGAATCAGTATAACATACTGTTTCCTGATATAAATCCTTAGGCGTTGGTATCATGGCAATTAGCACCCAAAGAATGACTGGACCAGTGCTCTGTGTGGACACATAGGCTTAGCTCAGCTTTTCTGGTACTTCCCATCTTTCTGAAATGTTGTGAGGAGTGTCTTGGTCTTCATGGAATAATGGGGGAATTCTGAAAAATCACAAAAACTGAATTTGTTCTTTGCCTGTTTCTCTCATAATTCAAAGGAAAGTATGTGTTTCCTCTATATCATACATAGCAAAATTTTTCATGTAAATCAAATAGAAAAGTGAGGAAAGAGAGACTTGGGAAAAAGTGTGGAGAAGAGGTGCAAAGGCTACAACTGATCAGAATTAATGTACATGCAAGGACTTTACATATGACACATCCCTTGGAGTTCATTTCCTTTGAGTCTCAGTATGACTCCCTGAACTGAAATTCACTAGGGTTTTATTACAGTAATCAGTACTGCTTTCTCATCAAAACATCAGCAAACATTTCATACAATACACTTGATGGGCAATTTAGAGATTGAGACATACCATTCTATGTCCTAAACAAGTTTCTAATTAATTAAAGTGCCGGACTAGTAGGCATTTCATCATACCATAGAGTAAAATCTAAATGGAATCTCAAGTAAATTTTATACCAAGTCCATCAACTTCTACAGTTCAAATAAAAGGAGAAATAAATGACAAAGACAGAAAGGAGGGATGCAAGAGAATGCTAGCATAGGAGATGTAAAATCTGAGATTTTTACAAAGAGTAAATTTTCTATAATTATTGCCCTATTTACATCAAAAATGTTATTTACATCAAAAATTATTTCAAAAATCAAATGAAAGAACATCAAATCTGGACCTACAAGTGCTTTTATTGCATTGAGGAACATTCCAGAGACGTGGTTTCATGGTTGAATCACTTAACAAAGCATTGTTTATCTTTCTGGAGATGAATGTGAGATTAGTGCCATAGGTTGATATGTTCTTCCTTGGATGCTTCCTCATCAAAAATTAGCTGCTGCACCTCTCTTTGCAGAGAATGTTTTTACAGAAGTTCTCCTGCAATTTTTGTTGAAGATCATTCATATTTAGCATAATTTAAACCTATGTTAACATTTTCTTTTGGATTCAGAGCATTTTTTGAACTGCAGCTCCCAGTGATCTCTATTTACCAGGTTCTGGTCCATGTTGCAGGGTGATGTGTGTGAATGCAACCTGGATTACTCTGAAGTAAAACATCTTTAAATATGTTCCAACAGTGAGGAACTCTAATATATAGGAGCTTTATAAACAGCTCTAATGCACAGGACCAAACTAGATCTAGTTTGAAAGAATCTTTTTCACACCCTCCAGGTAGGTAAACATTAGGAAATGTCTAGTATGGATACTGGCCTCTCAGCACCAGCTGTTTTTCTCTCAAGGTCTGACTTAGACCTTGTTTACATTATGAAGTGGTCCAGCCAAAAGAAGCAGATTTGCAGAGGAAAACCACTGGAAACAGAGCACAGAAACTTTAGATTTATGTGTGGTTTGATGGCTGATTCAACTCTTACTGGAATAATGCCAGTCTCCCCATTGATTTGAGAGCTGATTCTCCATGTCAAATGAGCTGTAATTAAAAACAACAAACACTCTCCTCTGTCTCCCAAGAATATACCTGTTGCTCATTTGAAAACAATTTTCTCAACTTGGTAGTTACCCCCATTGTATTTCATGGCTATCTTTTTCCTCAAAGGAGCTGTGCCAAACATCATTCCCGGTTGACAAGGTATTCACAAACTGCTCAGTCTGCTTTGTAATTTTGGTAGGACTCTTGCCTTCACCTGCCTCCCAGCCGCATGTGGGACTCATGAGGTGAGGCTGGTGCCTGAGCTCTGCACTGGGGAGAACTCAAGACAAGAATCCTGCTATTTCACACACTACTGCATGAACACCTCAAATTAGTGAGGACTTGTGTCCTGAACAACAGTGTCTGTGATGCTGTGAAAGTCAGCCAAAATGACTGTCAGAAAGTCATTTTTTTCATGGGTTCCAAGTTTCTTCACTTGTAAGAAGTATTCTACTCACATCAGCTGAAACCACTGTGTATAACAGGTTGTTGACTAAAGTTTCCCTCCTGAAGTTTTTTCATTTTAATATAAGTATATTTAAATGTATCTTGCATGACAAATAAAGAACTAAATAAACCACATTAGAGGGACCTGTTATCTGTTTACAGCAAGGACAGCAACAAAGGAGATAAATGCAGCCCCTGTCATCATAGGTAAAGCTTAGATACTACTTTGTCATTCATGATTAGAATCTCTAGGAGCAGTGGGAGAGAGTCACCTCCCTTGCCTTGCTAGCCACTTTTCTTTAGATGAAGCCCAAATTACAGTTGGCTTTCTGGACTGCAAGCACATATTACTGACTCGCATCCAATTTTTCTTCTGCCACTGCCCCCCAAGTCCACCTCTACACAGCTGCTCTCAATCTGCCCATCACCTGGTGCACACAGATGTTTGAGATTGACCTGATCCAGCTGCAGCAACTTACACTTGGCCTTATTGAATTTCATGATGTTCAAATGGGATTCCAGAGCTTAAGGTCAGTTACTGCTAAGACTGATCATGTAGATGTGACTGGTATTTTTGTGCTGTTTTTTTAATGCAATGAAGAACCTGGTAGAATCAGACTGTCTTTGAGTTTTACTTTTCTTTTTTTTTTCTTTTGTAAGATCTACAATCATTTTCAAGTTAGTATTTTGACTGGAAGATATTCAGTAAGGCTTCTTGAGCTTATTTCTGTTATCCCTTCAGCTAACATAGCAGGTGTCTTCTCATCAAGTAAAGGTAGGTTTCCTACTGATACTAGTAGAAATTCTGTGTGTCAGATTAGAGAAGATTAAGTTATTTTGTTTGGGAACAAAGATAACTGAAAATAGCTTTTTCTGAATATAATGTTGGCAATGTAAAAGATGTTCTACCATCACTAAAGTAAAATTCTGTAAAGCAAAACCAAAGAAAAGGCCTAAAACTAAGGGCTTAAGTCAGGGAAAGTGCTATTCAATCTTATGAAAATTTTACCTGAGGAAGGTATGTAGGAAATGGTGAGTAAGACACAGAAGAAGAATTAAAGCTCTCTGGTAAATAAAAAGACTGATACACGAAAGATTGTGTGATACCTAAACTGGGATCAAACTGTTCCAGTTATGCTTCCACTAAAGAAAGAACAGAATATGAGGGTTAGAAGGCAGCCATGTAGCTTAATGATGAACAGTAAAAGAAGAAGAAAGACTAAGCTAGATGCTTGGTTGTAAAAGATGAAGGAAATTCAAGTGATCCCTCAAAAACTGTGTATGATGTGGTACCAAAAATTTTAAAAATAATTTCTTGGAAGCAGTTTCTATTGGTAAGGACTGAATAAGGGAATACTTAAAGCTAGCAAACAACATACAACTGAGTATTTGCAATTTGCCTATTTAAGGTATGTGACACCTTAACAGTTCCAAAGGAGTTGAAGTTCAACTTGTGGTACCATTTTTTTTAAATTCCTAGTAAAGTAAGACATACAGCATTACGGGAGCTGAAAAGAAAGGATTTTAACTTTCAGAAATGTTCTGATCTTTGACAATCTCTGTTTCATATACCACTGGGAGGAAGAACAGGGCCAATAGACATGCAGTTGAATAAGAGTCCTATGAAAAAAGCACTATTATCTTAATTCTAGCAAAGCTTACTGAAATTTGCTGACATTCTTTTTTTTTTTCATTTAATTTTTTTCAGAATAACAGATGCTCTTATTTAATAAACTGGGGGAGTTGGTAAGAATTTGTTGAAAAGTCTTGCTGAATACAAGTAAAGTTAAAAGGGCTGGCTGCACTACAGTTGGATGCTGGTTAAATGTTAGGCTGTGTTTGCTTCCAGATTTTTACAAATTAAGATTGATTTGGAAGATGGTTATGACTTTATATTACCATCTGAAAGATTGTCTGCAAAGGGCATTGACAAACAGCACCGCTGCAAAAAGGAAAGAGAATCCCAGACTACCACAGGAATCTGTATTATGGTAGGCATTCTTTAACTTCCTTAATGATCTCAGAAAGACAGTAACAGAGGTACTAATTTTCATAAATGATGTTGAAATGGGAGGAGCAGCCATTACTTGCGAGGAGCAGAGATGTAATAGAAAAGGAAATCTAGAAGAATTAGATTTGTGAATAGAAAGTAATCAGATCAGATTCAATAACAAAAAAATACAAGGTAACAATTACTACATTCATCATAAATGTCTTAAAGTTAAAAGAAGAGACCTAAAACTGTTATGTGAATAAGATAGCAATTTAGGGTGAGAGAGAGCTAGATGCTATTTAATAGAGTACAAAAAAAAGCGCAGCAAATTTGGCCTCTTTATGCATGTCTATCAGATCAGGAAGCCAGGAGGTAACGTCCTTATAAAATAACTGATTCAAAGTCCACTGCAGCAAATGGAAGGACTCCAACTGTTGTCAATAGGCTTGGATCGGGCCCTAGGCATGTCTGTGTGAAGTCACTTGGAACATTGCATTCCCTTTTTAGGCACAGCCATTACCACAAAGACACTGAGAAACTGAAGGAGGGCCAGAAAACTCTACTACCACAGGCGTAGGGACTGGAAAGACTGAATTCAGGGTGAATTGATTTAAATCAGAACACAGGAAGCTTGGATTTGTACAAATAAATACCATCTTGTTATGTATTTGTACTTTATTTTCCTTAAAGAAAAGTTTATTCTTTCCAATAAGTGAGCAGTACATGTTGGTAAATACAATATTTTTTTTAAGCTCTCTTACGTTTATAGTTGTTTTATTTAACTGACTACAGTTAATGCACTTTTATAAATGTTTTTAATTTAGAACTGATTATCCTGAACATAGAAAGTAGAAGAATCATTTTTTTCTGGGTACAATGTCAGATTTAATAAATAGTTATTCTTTTCCTCTACTTCCATTCTATTCCAATGGTTGTTATTCACAGACTAGAAGAGGAAAAAAAGTGTTCCTGCTTCTTAAAAGTCTCAATCAGTTTCTCTGCTTTGAAAAGTGTAGCTAATGACCTGAACCTGTTAAAGAAACTGAAATAAAGAAAATATTCTCTCTGGATCAATGGGCACGGCTACTCTTAGAAGCTGGGTTAGCTTTCCAACAAATTCTGGCTTTACATATATGGCTACTGACTTCCAGCAATATTGCAAGCTGTTTTGGTATTTTTCTCCTACTTGTGTAGAATGTTGTTTTAAAGATCTTGGGTTTAGTCTGTTTTGTAAACTTTCTTTGTGAGAGCAAAGTTATGATGAAGAGGGCTAATATAGCTGGGGGGGAAAAAAAAAGGATGATATGAGAAAAGAAGTATTGTTAATTCTGGACAGACTTTTACTGGCGTTATCCCTGCCTATTACCCCCAAACCAAAAAAAGATGTTGGAAAACTTTGAAGAGACTCTGAAAAGCACAGGAATGTCTTGAGTTAAAGCTGAAAATGTAAGCAACTCTTTCCTACTCTTCACGTGTATATACACACGTTACTTGACAAAGTACTCAGATTTTAGTACCTATAATAAATGTTTATCTAATCATAAGGATTTATTTACTCAAATGAACAAGATGTAAAATGAGCCACTGACTGAAAATTATGACTAGAAATATATGTATATTTGGACAGCAAGATACTTGGGTCAGAGAGTGTTATATTTTTTTTTTTAAGATAAGGATGAAACACTTGAGCTTTTTCTTATTATCACAAGAGTGGGATAAATAGAGGCTTTCAGATCATTTGGCTCCGCGGTCCATATCTTGCTTAAGGTGGCCTTCACCACGCTTACTTTTTAGGTGAATAAGGCTTTGGGATATCTATCTGAGGGTGCAGAATTGATTTCTGGTGGTGTCTATTTCTCTGTACTAACTTCAGAAAGAATCCAGATGACTAATTTATCTTGGGAGAACTAAAATTTGCACATAAACTCTCTCATTTGTGAGATGAATCCCATACAAGTAGTCTGGTTAGACCTCTTTAGTTTGTGCTTGTGATTCATGTGTCCAGAGGATCTTCCATGCAAGTACAGGAAGACTAGTGAATTTGGATATTTATCTTCCATTGCCTTCCAAAATAAGGTGTGTTGAGCTTAGGTTCAAGGTGGGATGTCTTTCTATTTCTAACTCAATACTTATGTCTTTGTTATGCGGAAATTAGCCCAGTTTTACAAAACAGCTTGTTCTGATCTTAGAATTTTATTATGAATATCACTGAAAGAAATACAATAATAATAAATAATAATAATTAATATGCAGAATCTGCAATTTTTTATTTTTAATTTTAACTAATTTTCAGTACATACTGTAAAGAATGTGGATGCTAAATATGTATAATCCCTTACTTTTGTGCTGCTAAAATAGGATATAATCTGGAGAAAGGAAAAAAAAATCAAGCTACTCAAGTATATTGACTGAAGCACTCCATAGCCTTTGTACTTCTCTCTATCATGGAGAGGTCCAAAGAATTCATGTAATGATAGATGATCTCTTGCAGTTTTTGTTGTTCTGCCACCTGTTCTCAATCAGTCATGCCTGAAGTCCATTTAAAATGAGCCTACGCAGCAGGTAAAATATACATCCATCCATCCCAGGGAATCTTTCTTCAGCACAGTCTGCATATTCAGGAGCTGTTTCCAAATGATTACAATATTGTGTTTTATTTGACAATAAAAGTAAACAGAATTTTGATGTAGACAGAGTTTTTATTCAGACATTGTCCTGTGTCCTGGCTCCTCAAGCATGAGATGTGGAATGTGTCTTGTATCTACATAATTAGCTTTTCATGAGGGTGTGAAATTTGTTCAGAAGCTGAGGACTTCAGCCAGGTTTTGTGAACCAGCTTGCTGTCTGATGGCCTCCAAAAAAAAAAGAGATTAAAAGCTTTGATTCCATGAAACCACGGCCACCATCCTACAGTCCTTAGAGGCATTGGATGAAATTCTCAGTGTTGTAGAGTCTTGTGCAGACTTGTATGTTTCTCTTGGCAATAGAAGGCATCAGAGAATGAGGTTTCCTTTTTTATTAGAATTCTACCTTGTTGAAAACAGTACATTTAAGTGTCAGTAGCTATATAAACTTCATTTCACTTCATATTGGACTGTAGAGATAGATGGTTTCATCTTGGCTTCTAGCATATCTTGTCAGAAGGGTATGTGGCTACATAGGCTGTAGTCTTTTCCAAAACTACTCAACATTTGGATCCTTGTTTCAGAGTATTAACCAGATTACAGGTCATAATCTGTAAAAGCTCCCCTGCCTCTGCCCTGCTTGACTCCATTCCAGATGAAATCTCTTCAGACAAATCCTGGATCATGATATGCTTTGTGCGTCTACAGCCAAGAAGAAGAGAGCAGAAAGGAGGAGAGGGAGGGGAGTGTAGGAAAAAAAAACAAATATATACAAAGAGATATTTGTTTCAGGGGTAAGGTCCTTAATTAATGAAGTTCATTTATCATTTCTGGAATTTGAATGTAATAGTTCTTGTAAGGGAGGCCAGTTATGGTATTTAGGGTAAAGTAATTCATCTGAGTGAGCTCTCTTCCATTTGAAACTTCTTAATTTCTTATGCCCTCTTCTGTGAATTCACAATGTGAATACACCTAGGCAAGCATCTGTTAGTTACAGCAATTTAGAGCAATTACTTAATTAGCTATGACATACAGTTTTGTTTCACATTGAGGGTATTTTCTTTTAAGAAGAAAAAAGAAAGCGTATATGCATACAATACACATGAACATAATTAATTTAATTTGCTACATTGTATTAGGCCATTTGGTGTTTACCAATCAAGGCAGATAGGGATCCAACTACCTGTTGCTAAATCCTTCATGAAATTAATTCTAACTTAACTGTCTCCATTCATAACAAAGAAAATACCAAATGCACAAAGCAGGGAAAACTACACTTTCAGTAAGTGATATAGTTTAAGTAACATGTATTTGTAGACTTATCCACAGTATGACTCCTCATGCGATGTGAATACAGTTTCATCCCTTCAAAGAGGTGAAATTTGACAAAATTCCATTACAAAATGGAAGGAACTTCGGTAGAGATGGAGGAAGTAAGCTGTTTTATCGTAATTACTTGGGATTCTTGTGAAAGAAAGATAATGACCTCTTCATTTTAAGCATCAGCCCTCTGAATTTAAAATTTGTCATTTGTCTTACCATTCAAACAAATGGAAGGAAAAAGAAAGCAGTTAACTGTTTTGTCTGTACTTATTTAGGTAAAAATAAGTATTTAACACTAAACTCACTGAAACATTCATAAATGTGTAAACAATGCAGATGTTGGTCTTGCTCTAAGACATTGTTTAAGTCCCGCTGATTTTTCCTTTGGTGACTATTGGGTGATTGAAGTCACTTTGGGGAACAGGACTAAAGTGCTTGAGTCAGCTGGTAACCTTCAAAAATACAGAAAACAAAATATATAGGGTTGATCTGAAACTAAATAAACTTTACATTACTCATCAAAGGAGAAATAATGGCTGTTTTTAGATACAATTTTCACATGAACTACAGCCCAAAATTTGTGAACTAATCCAGTAATATTTCCACTATTACTGAATTTGCTCTTGGTTTCTTCCATTGTTTTATGTATTCAAATGTGACACCACAAATAATTCCCATAATATACAAGGTATTTCACAGTGCATCTCAGCAGAGTCACAGACACAAGATCTGGCTTTTGTATCATTGTCACGTTCAGGTTAGAGATCTTAGAAAGGAAACTTAAGCTTTCTTAGTTTTGTTGTTGTGGTGTTGTTTGCTTCCTTGCTTTTTGTTTTGTTTTTGTTTTGCATCACAGGAGATATTTTGCAGGGTGAAATACAGCTGTTTCCAATCTAAAGCTTAACTCTAGGTTTTCAGATTTCCCAAATACTTCAGGAATTCTCTTTATGGTTTAGTAACAGTGATTTCTAGAAGATCATTTTGGAAATGGTTTGTTTTATCTGCGGACTGGAAAATATGCTGTCTTGCCCTATACCTAGAACAGGGATTTTCAGCACCTTCCAGGAAATGAGTCCTGAGAGTTAGAATAACCAACTTTAGTAGGGCAGCAGAACTTGGAGGAAAACACAAACTCTTGAGAATGCATACCAGAAAAAATATTACTCAATATGATATATGTAATACTATTCCCTCAGTATCCTTTTGTGGCCATTCGATTGAATGGGTTTGCATTCTGTCCCTGAATAGCAAGTCTTACTCTTTAATATCAAGGGGGCTAGTATTGACAGTAATAGTATTAGTAGTATGCCAGTTCACTTTATAGGGGAAAAACAAGTATTGATGCTACATAAAATAAAAAGCTTCTACCATACCTTGTAGACGGCTTTTCAGACTTAATGTACTAAGAAAGATCTTGTACAAGAGATGTTATTGGTCAGACTTCTAATGATCTGGTGATGCTTTTTCTATTGTCTTGCAATAAACACTGCAGAAGTTAACATACCAAGCACTCAATAGTTAGACTCGCCCCCCAAAATGATTGTATTATACATAAAGGAAGGTAGCTAAAATGTCATCACTATTCAAAGCAAACACATTAGAATGTGTCTAGGCAGAAGAGGAAAGGTAAAACAAGATATTTCTCTGGCCTCTCTTACAAAGAAAGGTTGAGGGAAGTGGGCTTGTTCAGCTTGGAAAGGAGAAGATTCTGGGGAGACCTCATTGTGGCCTTCCGATACTTGAAGGGAGCATATAAACAGGAGGGGGAACAGCTGTTTACAAGAGTGGATAGTGATAGGACAAGGGAGAATGGCTTTAAACTGAGACAAGGGAGGTTTAGTTTAGATATTAGGAGGAAGTTTTTCACTCAGAGTGTGGTGACGCATTAGAGCATGTTGCCCAAGGATGTTGTGGATGCCCTAGCCCTGGTGGCGTTCAAAGCCAGGCTGGATTTGGCTCTGGGCAGCCTGGTCTGGTGGTTGGTGACCCTGCGCATAGCAGGGGGGGTTGAAATTAGATGATCCTTGTGGCCCTTTTCAACCTAGACCATTCTATGATTCTGTGATAGTTATTGTTTCTACTAAACAATTATCTCTGGAAACTGAAAAGAAAAAACACAACAATTAGAAAAATGGAAAGACAGACTGGTGAAGAAGCTTTCCAGTTCTCTGGGCTGGCAGGGGCCATGGAGGGCCACAAGAGGTCCCACAGGGGTTCAGTTCCTTACCTTTTTAAACACTGGCTGGTTTCACGACATGATCTGTAAAGCTGTAGAGTAGTCATATTTTGTGTGCACTTAAAATTCTTTTTCTTTGGAGATGTTCTTTACTAACAGGATTTCCCACTCTGAAAAAGAGGATTCTTTCAAAAGATGACCTCTCAAAAACACAGCAAAAGTTTATAAAAAAGAAAAAGGCAAAACCAAAACAGTAGTTTGGCACAGCTCTAAAAGGTGATTGTAAATAAGAGCAGTTTTATTTTCACCTTTATTGAGCAGACTTGATTTTTCACTTCAGTATTGGTGAAATGCATTTTCTTTCATGTAATGTATACTTACACAACAAATTATGTGACAGAATAAATGTGTTTGTAGGAGTCCTTGCGTCCTTATTGTTTGCATTTTGATCTGCCCACGTGGGTTGTACACAAATTGTATGGCTTGTTGCCAACGCGTTCAGCTACAGCACAAAATGTTTTCAAGTTCAAAGCTTGTGTCATTGTTCACCTCATTCCTATGTTTTACCCTCACTTTTGTTTTATCACTTGAAGATGTTTCCCTTGTATCAATAAAATCCTTAATAACTTACTTATAAAATGTGAGAGCCAGAAATGGATAAAAAGGAAAAAAGAGACCAATACATGCAAGTAAAAAGATGCCAGCTTTCTGCAGCTGTTATATTCAGCTGATTTTAAACAGTCAGTGTATGAGCATCCAGAAAGAAAGTTCAATTAAGCCATCCATAGCAATGTTATTGCTCTATTAGCAACTTTGCCTCCCGATCCAGAGCACACATGCAGACCATGTTGCCAGGATGGGCCCATGGGACCCTGGGGCTTCAGTGAGAAGCCTCCAGTTGCACCACCACAGCCTTTGTGCTGGCAGCCCCTGACAGACTAAATATATATATTTTAAAAATATAGGTCAAGTTATCTGAGTATGCTCTACTTGCATATACTATCAGTGGTCATCTTTCTTTTGTAGGTTTCCTGGTATTAAATTATTCCCTTTCTTAGCAAAGCTTTTTAAAAATAAATAAATATATAAATAAAACATGACAGAGCTGCTTTTCCCTTCTCAACAGTCAGGATTTCACTCTTGAGTGATAATTGGGGAGGAGTACAAATCTAGCTTTGACTTTCTTGATTGCATTCTCCTGCTTGTTGCAGGGTTTTTTCTTTTCTTTATACATGCATAGATACAATAAGGACTGGGAACAAATTCCTCTTGAAAAATACTTTGATATCCTGAAAGTGTCTATAAATAATGTGTATTATTGTGTAGAATATAAGAGCAGGAGTATCTCTAAAGGATCTAGAAATTCTCTGGGTTTTCTGATCCTCCTAGTTTATTCAGAAATACGCCCAGAACTTCATTGCGTGCCATAACCTATGGCATCATTGATGATTTACAAAGATTAAGGATTATGTCTAAGTACTCTCAGTTCTCTTGTTGCGCACCTTTTCCCTTTCTTATACCTCTGCTCGTTATTTCCAAGAAGTACCTACCTCACAGGCATTTGTACTCACAACAGATTGCTGGACCCATCTGGTCTGAGAGATTGCATTGGGATACCTTTTTCTTACAGAGTATATTTCATCTCACTTGCAGTAGTGACATGGTACAAATACAAATCGATAGATTGTGGTACACAAGAGTTTGTGTTACATTCTAAGAACAGAGTGCTGTGGTATCTTTAGGCATGCAGTTAATGCACAGGTGCTGTCACAGGACCACTGATGTTATGATTAGAATTCAGTGCTCAACCACATCCAGTGTCTGTGCTAAGCTCTTAAAATCCAAACAATCCTATAAATATAGGATATATTATTTGTATCACAGATTGTGAGTCTTTTTGTCTTAGGAAAAAAATTAATAAAAGAATTAGTATAAGAAAATGGACATAAAAATAATTTTCCATTGAAAATGGAAAGTTTGCATTTCAGAAAGCGTTCCACCATTGTGTCTGTACTGCACTTGAAAATTTGTTTGCATTTAGTTCAATGTAGACATCATAATTGTTTACAAAAAAAAGATTATTCTAGAGTTACTCCAAGCATAAGGAAATGGTCCAGATTATTTGTTGTAATAACCCTGCCCTTTTTACTCTTAAGTTAAATTCTTTGGAAGATGTTCTATGAGGTACATGCTCAATTATTTCCATTTGTGTGTATTTTTAATGACCATGTCAGGTTATGCATGGGCTCAAGTTATCGTGCTGAATCACACCCTATGAGTATGCTGGAAAAAAAAAAGCTCCCTGAAATTTGGAAATAAAAATTTAAATTACACAGGAGAAGGAAAGGGGAAATGCTGACAAACAAGCGAAAACTACTGAAAAAGAAGCTCTTCAGTAAGAGCTGGAAAAGGGAAAGTTGAAGAGGAAGAGTGCATCTGAAAATTGTGATGTGTCTGCAAAACAAAGCATTTGGCGATAGAAAAATGAGTTGGTGGCAGGAGAGAAATGCAGGAATGAGTGGTAAAAAGCTACACATAACATGGGAGAGGCTTAAAAGAGAAGCTCTGAAAGTACCCTTCCTCTTCTTTCCTCACTTCATCCCCTCTTTCCCATATGGATTTTCACATGCATGTCTCTTACAAGAAATCTTGGCCCAGGAAAGTGAAATAGAGCTTCCAGACTTCAGCCCAGCCACTTGCTGGGCTAGGAGGAAGGTGGCACAGCTCAAGCGTGGGTGGCTGGGGTCACATTTACTATTGAAGGATACCCCCCTGGACTGTGGCTGCCACTCCAGGAGAGCATTAGTCTCCTGAAGGACCAGCCAGCTCTGTGTGGATGGCTCAGATACCCTGAGGCAACTCAGTGTCCTTTAAGACCATGATAAGGCATGTGAACTTCACTCTAAATTCACTCCTAATGTATTTATCCAGAATATTGGAACAGCTGACACTCATTTCAATGAATGGTCAAAAGCTGTATGCAATGAATAATCATGTGTTTGTGCTCAAAAGTCAGAAGTAGGAAAATGTACAGCTAATTTTTTTTTTTTTTTTTTTTTT